>CM035425.1:100346166-100506166 GCA_020310875.1 Ceratopteris richardii | reverse complement strand
AGACTTTTAGTACTATTAGCATCATGCTAAATATTTGATTCGTTAATTTGATAGTGAGATCAGGAACCATGGCACACCGTGATAACCAAAATTTGATTTTTCTCACCATGTATTCTTCAGTGGGGAGTTAGTTATGCGGTGGGCTCAATAGTAAAGGAAAATTGAGCCAGTATTTATTTATTTTACCTTGGCTTTGCAAGTCCCTGAATTCTAGCTAGTATCATTGATGTGGCATGACAAAAAGTTGCATTGACTTGGAGTAAATATGGTGCATCTTGCAAGTGCACTTGCAAGGTTGGGTTTTTTTCCGAAAATTTTCTTCTCCAAATAGGATCGATGGCTTTGAACTCTTGTTGAGTATAATTAAAAGTGATTTCCTTGAAGTTGAGCTGCTCGTCGGGATCCTTCCTTGTGGTTTTCTTGATGTATCTTCATGTATGCTCTTTCATGATTCCATAAGGGAGGTTCAAAGGCTTCATTATCTCGTCTAAATCTTTGCTTTTGATCTCAGCCTCTTTCATGACTTTCACTACCTCATTTTCAAAATTTTCTATGAGACGAGACACCAGTAGTGCTCTTTCTTTCTAACTTACTTCTAAAGTATATGGCATTGGATGGTCATCATATTCATCTACAATTATCTTCCTTATTCGTGAATGAACTATTGGGGGAGAAAGAGGGCATACCTCAGTCTCCTCAGTAGTCAACTTGGATGGTTGCACTACTGGTGTCCCCAAGTTCTTTGCTTGTTCTAATTGTGCTCTGAGCTCCGCTATGATTTGATATTTCTCTTCATGTTGTATTTTACTAGCCTTGAGTGCATCTTCTATTCTAGCCTTAGCTTTGCAAATGATCCTCATTTGATGAGCATCTTGAGTGCATTGCTCTATGTATTTTTGCACTGCCTTTTGCCACTTGAGTTCTAGTGTTTTGTTGTCCATTGTATATTTTGCTTCTAACTCGGCCTATTTCCCTTGCTCTTGTTTTAGCTGATCTTCCATTTCTAATGACTTGCCTTCAGTTCTTGTATTCCTTCTCCTTCTGTGATAATGCTTTCAGAGGGTTGATTTAACAGAATGGAGTTCATCAACTCTTTGTTCCTTGTTTGTAGGTAGCCACTTCATCCATATATACTTTAATTTGATTTTCTAATTCTTCTTAGGGTTTTTCATTTGTACTTTGTCCACCTCATACATTTCTTGTTGTTTTTTCAATGTCTTTACAACACTAGTTCTGAAACAGATATAGTTACCTCTTTTAGTTTTTCTTTGAGCAACACATTCTCCTCTTATACATGATTTAATTCCTCCACCTTTGTTGCCGACTGAATTGTTTTATGTGAGAGTTCCTACTGATTACTTATATTCTTGGCTAAGAGCTCGTTGCTCATGGTTTGAAATCAACTTTTGGCTTCAAATAGGTCTGCTTTTGCTTTATCTTTCTCCATCGGTACATTTTCAGCAATCATGGTTGTGTGAATCATATTTATGAGGATTGGCTTTAGCTGATGCACATCTACATTAAGCCATGTCTATGATATAATGGGTTCTCCACCCATTCGCACATCTTCTCCTTGCACAACATGTAGTGTTTCTTGATTTGACTGCCTAATATGGAGTTGAACTCTTGGCTCAGCGCTTTGGATTGTGGTGTTTGTATCTTGTGCTTCGAGTTCCAGAGATTGTACCTTTTGAGAATCAACCGCCACATCCAAGGGTGATGGTTCAACAACTACTTGGATTGGTATGGTAAGTTCTTGCTCTTCTTGTGCCTCGTCGATGTCTTGTGATTGCTTGGGATGTATGACTATTCTGGAGTTGGGAGGTGACATTTTCTTGAGCGATATCCTTATTTGTTCATTTAATTGGATGGTGTGCATCCTTCCCTATTATTCTTCAGTCATAGGCTGGGATTCTTCCCTCTGCTCACTTTTCTTTTCCACTTGATGATGTACTTGATTCAACTCATCCCATTCCTCTCCCACATGCTCATCCATGTGTATATTAGTATTGAGTGTATCATGATCTTGGGATGATCCATCTTCTAAGCTTGAATTGTTTAAACCTACTTCTTTATACCTTTCATGTTGTGATATATTCTTGCTTGCTTGTGAGGATCTTTGTTGTTTACTCCACTCGTAATAGTGGTGGCCTTATGCCGTAAGGTTTACCTGACCTCTCATATTAGCATGGGTTGCTTCTAATGCTCTAGAGAGATCCCTTCTCGTAATAATTGGTGCTACTGTTAATGGTACCCTTGGAAGTGCATGCAGTCTCTTTGATTGTGGAGTTTTGAATGCCTCCGTGGCTCTATCTCATTTTGCACCTCTCATGGTGGCATTCCCAGGTTCTTGGATGCATCTAATTCTTCAAAAGGCGGATCAATGCCCTCCATTTTCCTCCATCTTTGTTCTTCGACTCTAGCCCATGATCTTTAAGCGAATTAGCTTCAACTTCCGAGATCACAAAACTTTTTTCATGATTTTCAGGGGTTATGCTTTTGGCTTTCTCGACAATCATCATTTCTTCTGAAGGGTCATGTACTCCTAAATATTCTTGAAATTCTCTATTAGATATTCTTGTTTCTGGGAGACTTTGGATAGGTTTCTCTAGTGTGTTTTGAGCAATTTCAATCAAATTCTTGTAGATCTCTCACCTCTCTTTTTCCAGATCTCCTCTAGGGTAACTTATTTCATGTTGTTCCAAACTTGGGCCTACTTTGATCCTAGATTGATATGCATTTATCCACATGGCTAGATCCTTAGGCGTTGGATCAGGTAGAACCAACCCAGCTTGTTGTTTCGGCTACTCTTTCTCCTCTTTAATAGAACCCTTAATGGTTGTAGGATTCTTAGATTGATTCGCCTCTTCTTTGTTCTTCTCTTCCTCCTTCTTTTGAGTCCACTTGTTCTCAATTTCTTTCATCTACCTTTCCATCTTTGATTTCTTTTTACCTTGGAGTTTTCTTCAAACTCTTTGAGGCATCTGTGTTTCTAGTTTGTTGGTTTCTTGCATGCTCGAATTTAGTCTTTTCGGACTTTCTTTAGCTCTTGCTCTCATAATCGCCTTTAATGGTACCATATATTCCTTATTAGTTCCAAAACACTCCACCACTTCTTTTACGTTTACCTGAGTCATTTGGTTCATCTTGTTAGGGTTTTTCAAACAATCCCTAAACAAATGCTCCTTTCCACAATCGCTACAATACCGTTCCCAAAGCTTAAGTGGTGGTTGGTAAGGCAAAGTGCATTCCCTAATGAAATGGTCTCCTTCACAGCGATAATAGGGTCCTCTAGGGACTGGAGGTCTAATCATGGGTCTAGAAGGTACTTGGGATCTTTTAGTTGTGTACAGTAATGTAGCATATTCAGCTCCGTATCTGTGTGAGTTGTCATAGGCCTCTTGTCCATAAGGGTGTTGCTCACATGTCTGCTCATAGTTCATCGAGTCAGCTTCATATGCATAGTATTCTCCCCAATTTTGATGATAGAATTGATTATGGCTGCTAGGGCGAGTTAATGAAGTGGTCGGTATCAGGGCTCTCTCAATTTTCTCTTTTGCTTGGGAAAATTTCACTAGAGCAACATTCTATGAGTGAGGTGGCAGTTGTCCTAACACTGGCTGTAGTGGATTGTATCGTGGGTAGCCATATGGTCATTGAATGGGAGGTGGGTTCTGGTACTGAGGATATCTAGGAAATTCCCTTCCTTCATCTCTAGCTCCGTAGCCATATGGCCTGAATTATGGGGTTTGGATAGGTGTAGGGTGTCTATCATATGGACAGTTTTCTATATTGTGATTTGTGTATTTCTATTCAACACTATGGTAGTGAGCTTGATTCTATGTTGATTGTCGGTTGTAAACATATGGGGGTTGTGGAACAATTCCTCTATTGCACACACGAGAAGGATGATCTCCCCCATAGTGTACACATCTCCTAAGCATCAACATCCTTACGGGGGGGTTGGGGTGATTCTTTTGTCCCTACATGCCTAATTTCTTGGCAACTAAGTCCACAATCTCCTCCACATTGTTGTTTGAGCTAGAGATACTGCTAGAATTATCCTCACTCTTATTCTTAGTTTGAGGGATCTTCAATTCTTTTGACAAGTTGTCTCCCAAGTCTATACACTCCTTCAAGCATTCAGTCAATGTTTGGAATCTCTTTACGTAGACTAGTGCACTTAGAGATCCATTCACTAATCCTTCCAAAAATAATGAGACCATTTTCTATTGTGTAGGCCTTTCTTCTGTGGGGCATCTATCCACATATTGCCTAAACCTCCTAGCTGCAAGACAAACTAACTATGTAGGAGATTGTTTGAAGCTGTGAATCAAAGATGAGGAGTTATTCTTAATACCAGTCTTTGTGAATTCTTCAATCATTTCCCAAAATACTTGTTCCATATTTAGGAAACCATTGGGTTCAAGTGATTGGAACTAGGCTAAGGCAATATCCGTGAGACTCAAACCAAATGAATCATATTGAACCAAGAAATCATCCGCTTGTTCAACAAAAATCACTTGTTTGAATTCAACTATGTGCTTATAAGGTTCACCAAACCCATCACAATGGCTCCTCATACATTTGGCCACTTGAATTGGTCACAATCTTCTACCAGGTTCTGGTGGTTTAGGCATAACAAGAATGGCTAGATGTCTCATTTGAATGCCAATTCCCCTACCTATGGGTGGTCTCTCCGGAACACAATTTTTGTTTCTTGGCTCTCCACGGGATGGGGGTTGATAGTTGGGACTGGCTCTTGGCATTGAGAATTGAACATTAGTCCTCAATGGAATGCTTTGTTGTTGAGTCTGCCCAAAGTTTTGGTAGGCAAAGATTTGGTAAGTTCCTTGAGGGTTTTGGGAGGTGGTCCCCTATTCTCTAGGGGGAAACACTGGAATGCCTTGATATCTTAATCAAGATCTTTCTAGATCTGAAATAAGCTAGTAATTTTGCATATTCCTGTCAAGATAGGTAATTCAAGAGAGATCCTCCGGATCTTGTAGCTCATAAATGGTGACAGGATTGCTACTTTCTCCCCATAAAGATGAAAGGGCTTGTAGTAGTTTCTCCATCCGAGCTACCATATACACATGATTCAATGTGTCATCTTGAGGGATCTTGTCACCTCTCCAAACTCCGTTCACTTTAGACTTACCTTAGGGTGTAGAAATCCTATCTTCGTTATTCTCCCCATTAGGGTGATCTATGTTCTCATTCTCCCATTGTTCACTTATGGTTTTAGGACAATCTATCACTGCATAAATTACCCCCCTTTTGTCCATGTAGAATCCTCCTTGATATTTTACTCTGGGTCAAGGAACAATCTTAGATTTGCTCACTTTCTTCATTCATGCAATTGATCTATTTAACCCATCTATGTAGATTGGCAAATCATGCTGATTGGTTTTCACGTACTTGAGAGAGGTATACCATCTGCATCATTTCCTGTCAATATTATCTACATATACACATAGGTAGATGATCTCATAATTACTCTTTTTAATAAAGAGTGAAGGATCTGCCTTGCTTGGTTGAAAGCCTTTGTCCTACAAGAATGAAAAAAGCCTAAAATTCCAAGCTCTTGGGGCTTGCTTGAGACCATACAATGCTTTGTTAAGTTTACACACATAATCAGGATAAACTTGTATCTCAAAACCAAGTGGTTGTGCCATATATACCTCTTTTGTTAACCAACCATTCAAGAATGCATTCTTTACATCTAGTTGAAGTATCTTCCAATTCTTGGAAGAGGCAATACTAAGCAAAACCCTAATAGTAGGCATCTTTGCCACAGGAGAGAAGGTCTCCTCATAATCAATTCCTGGATTTTGTGCAAAGCCTTTTGCTACAAGCCTTGCCTTATACCTGTTATAGGAACTATCAGAATTCTTCTGAAGTTTATAGACCCATCTTGAGCCTATTACCTTCATGGATGAAGTCTTGGGCACCAAATTCCAAATGTTGTTTTCCTCAAGTGCTTCAATATCTTCCTTCATTGCATGCTTCCATTCTGATTTTGCTTTGGCATCTTCAAACGATGATGGCTCCTCTTGACTTATGACCTGTGCTATGTAAATAGAATGTTTAGTTACTAATGAGGTGTCAAACCCATACATTTCTGGTTTTTTCCTTTCCCTTATAGATCTTCTTAAGCCATGTTGTGATGATTCTACCTCATGTCCAATTTCCTGCAATTTTTCTTTACCTTTAGACTTCCATGCTTTGATTTTTTCCATCTGAGTTTCTTCATCATCTTCTAAAGTATCTTGTTCTTCAATCTTTGGTTGATGCTCTCTGCCAAGCTTTGGGAAATCTTCTTCAAGGTCATATGGCAATTTGACCTTCCTGCATGAATCTTCATACCATGAATTGTTCTCATCAAAGACTATATCTCTGCTTACCAAGAATCCTTTGTTGGTAGGATTGTATAACCTGTAACCCTTTTGATTGTTTTCATATCCAATAAATACACACCTTTCTGCCTTTGGATCCATCTTGCCTCTAACTTGTGAAGGAACATGAGCAAAAGCAATACATCCAAAAATTTTACAATGAGCTAAGCTAGGTCTTCTTCCATTCCAAGCCTCATATGGATTCATCTCATCAAGGGATTTTGAAGGCAACCTATTAATCAAGTAAGTGGTTGTAGATAAAGCCTCAACACATAGATAATTAGGCAAATGCTTTTCATTTAACATGGACCTTGCAGCTTCAACAATTGTCCTATTCCTCCTTTCTGCCACTCCATTTTGCTCAGGAGTGTACCTTGTAGTTACCTCTCTTTTGATTCCTCTTTCTTGAAGAAAAGAATCAAACTCATCGGAGAAGTATTCTCCCCCTCCATCTAACCTTAGCCTTTTTAGTGATTTATCTATTTGATTCTCCACAAGAGTCAACTATCTTTTGAAACATGAAAAAACTTCATCTTTGTGTTTCATAAAGAATAGGATAGTCCATCTGCTGCAATCATCAATAAAGGAGACATAATACCTTGATCCAGATATTGAAGCTTCCTTGCTAGGCCCCCATACATCTGTATGAACCAAGTACAAGAGATCTCCATGCATATAACCTTTCTTCGTGACTGGTAACCTGTGAGGCTTTCCAAATTGACATGCACTACACTTATAAATTATATGTTATTTTGACAAGTTAGGGAGTCCAAGTACACTTTGGTCCCTGAAAATTTGCTTTAATGACCTTTCACCAATATCTGCTAACCTTTTGTGCCATACTTCCAATTATGTGAGTATCTGACTACCATAATTAAAGAGAGCAATGTTTCTAGTGTCTTGTAATTCAAATGTGAACAATCTACTGTCTTTTCACCTTTTGCAATTCTTCTAAATCCTTGACTTGGATCTTCAACAGATGCTCCTGCTTTGTGAACCTGACTTGCAACCCTTTCTCTACTATCTACCCAACACTTATCAAATTCTTTGTAATGGTAGGGACATAGAGTACCTTACTGAGTAGGTTGATGTTTCCATTAGGTGATTTGACATTTCCTATTTTCTCCACAAGGTGTCTTGTATCATCTCCTGTTTGTACCTCATGCTTATTCCTTGGATCTTCTAAATCTGATAGGAGTGCCACATTTCCTGCCACATGATTTGACTAACCTGAATCTATGTAGAAAACATGCTCATCAAATTTACCTTGTGGCAATGTTCATGATCAATAATGAATCCTCTTTGTTTGACTCTTTTGTGTAGTTGTTGAAGTCTCTCCTTCCTTTGTAGCCTCCTTGATAGTTTGAATGATTGTAGTTGTTGTAGTTGCCATGATAATTGTTGAATCTTCCTCTTGAGTAGCCATAACTTCCTCTATTGTATCCTCTGCCTCTTTGATTCCTAGAATTCCTAAAGCAATTTTCAGTTGTATGATTAGTTAATCCACAAATAGAACATGAGTTGGAGTTTTGGGATCTCCCCCTGCCTTGTCTACCTCCTCTTCCTCTACCTCTGCTAGGTCTTCCTCTACCTGCATAGTTAGCTTGATATGTTCCTGCTTCATCATCCACTTTCTTTGACTTTCCTTTTTTTTCTTTGGACTTGCTTTTATCAGTATATAAGGCTGAAGATTGATTACCTTTAGAGCTTTCTCCATTTTTTATAAGCTTTGCACATGGATGTGATGGGGCAAACTAGCCTTATGAACCACTAGAATGAAGCTTGAGATGGCAAATGACCATATTGAAAGACCATTAGGATTACTAGAAGGAATCACTCTTACTACTTATGGTGTGAATTTTGAATGAGCATTTTCCATATGCAATTTTGAAATGAAAATATCAATGACAATCAAGGAGCAAGAAGAACAAAGCACGTACATAAGGAAAGATATAAGTACTAAAGAAGAAGAAGGGTACAGTGGTTGGTATTTCCCCTTGTTGTTGTGCCAAAAAAGAATGGCAAACTATGGGTATGTATTAACTTGAAGAAGGTTAATATAGCCACCACTAGGGATAGATATTTGCGTCCACTCACATGCCATCTATTAGAATGTGTAGGAGATAAAGAAGTATATATTTTCTTGGATGGATCATTACACTACAATAAAGTATCTATAGCCTTTGAAGATCAACATAAAATAGTTTTTTCCATTGAATGGGGGATCTAGGATTTCTTCATGATGTCATTTGGGCTCATCAATTCCCCAACTACCATCCAACAGCTCATGTGTTATGTCTTCAAGGAGTTCTTACATAAAAATCTGGAAGTTTATGTGGATGCACATTCCCACATAAGGAGAAATTACATCCTCTAGAGGTGTGATTCTAAGGCACACATATGTATCAGTAAGTCCATTGTATTGTACAATCAATATACTTTCATTTTCATGATCATTTGAGTTCATATTTCCATGTTCTTGTGAAGTGTACTACTCACTGCCATATCTCTTAGTTTTCTCAGTCAAATTACAAAGATGCTTTCTCTGAGATTGGTGCATCATTTTTAGTGATTTAACTTGCTAACGTTAGCTCTATAAGTCTACAATATGCTCACCAATTTTTATTTCATTTGGGTGTTTCAAACTTCAGTTATGTTCAGTTGACATCAACCTTGTCTGTTCATTTTCACTTCTCTATCAAGTACCCGACTTTTTTACTCATCTTGTAAGAGTTGTTTCTCAGTTTTTTACTCATCTGAATTCAATGCTTTAAATCTTGTTAGATTTAGGCTACGTTCTAGTATACTCATACAATTTTCATAATCATTGGGTTCTTAAAACTTGAGTTATGCTCATTTGTTTGCTCACTGGTCTCATTACTGTAGCAGCCCGTGAAAATCGGGATGATATCATCACTTGTTAAACATCATTCTCAGTGTGTGGTTCATTATTTTTTATGCGATTACTCTCGAAAGTTAGCTCTTTAAGTTAAGTAGAGTTCCCCAAAAGGAATTTAGCTAATTACTACTGTGCTTAGAGAATTATGCAAAACACTGGACAGGTGTATGAACCAAAATAGCAAGTTCTTCACCTCTGAGCTAACTCCAACTTATCTGTTTTGATCTATCTTTTTTAGAGTGATCTTCCAAGGTACATAGGGTGTCTAATACATCCATTGGCAAGATAAAAGGGTTCACAACACATCTCTGGACTTCATTTGGCTGGTGTAGTGCAAGGTTTTTGTAGCACCACTTCATCTTCATCAACTACAAATCCATCTCTTCACAGTGGTATCAGAGCAAGGATGGCAGATGGATTTCCTTCATCAATTGAAAAATATGACAAAGGTAACTACTCAGCTTGGTCATTAAGATTGGAAGCTCATCTCCAAGGTAGAAGTTTATATGGTTATGTGGTTGGAGATGAAGTTATGCCAAGTTTTAGGAATAAAAGTCAACCAACACAAGAAGAGCAAGAAAGATTGAGCACATGGTGCTCCAAGGATGCACTTGCAAGGTCTTATCTCCTCAACTCTATCTCAAATTTTTTGTTGCCTCACATTAGAAGTTTTAAGACATCTCAGAAGTGTGGGATGCACTTGAATCTTTCTTCTCTTCAAGTATTAAAGCTAGGAAGCATCAATTATGGCTCGATTTCACAACTCTCAAGAAGTCTCCCAAACAAAATGTGATTGATTTTGTCACAAAGCTCAAGGACATAGCAGATTAGTTGGGAAGCATTGGAGAGGTAATAGATGAAGAGAAAATTGTAAGGCACGTCATCAATGGCTTGAAGGAAGATGACAAGTGGGAAGCATTCACCACAGCTATGGATTTGTACATGGACATGCATGTACCTGATTTCAATACACTCATTGGACAAATACTTGGATGTGGTTGCAATGGAAACACTTGCACCTAAATCTAACATTGCCTTGGAAGTCTACCCTTGGTTGGTAATGGGGAGATATGTGTTTCCTTCCTCTTGTTTACTCATGTCTCCTATCTTATCTATCCGGATCTTGAGGACTTTTCATTTGGATTCTATCTTCAAGTGAGAACTATCAAGCTCTAAAACTTGATTTGCTACATGTTTCCATAGCTCAAGTTTCACTTTAAGGATCTCTTGCAAAGTGACATTACACTACACTTTGGTGCTTTTCAAAGCCTTGGTAGGTATGATCAAATCTTCATTCCTGGCTAACATCATGGGGGATCATATCTAAGGGGACTTGGATTCCCATGCACCAGTTCTTGTAAAGAGTTGGAATTAAAATCTAATGTTTCTCCTAATTGAATCTGAGGTTTCTTATGTAATTATCTTTCTTCTTCCTCTCCATTCTTCTCTTACAAATACTCAAGCCCATTTCAACTAAAGAATCCCCTAACAAAATCCTGCATGCACGGTGGGACAAGGTAGCTTGAGCATAAGAGAACCACTATTACGGAGTGAAAGAAGCTGCAAAGGTCTTGACAATGTGACTAAAGAGGTAACATTTCCTTTTCCTTGGATTTCATCTTAATCCTATGGAATACGGTGCTGTTCTGAGGACAACAACTCAATCACAAACATTTGGAGTTTTATTCAAAACAATATGAAGGAAAATCACTCCTAATTAAGCTAGTCCTCTTTTGTCCACATCATTAGTAAGAAATATGGAGTTTAAGTACACCTAGAAACTTTACTTTCATGATTGAATATCAAATTTCCTTCCTTTAGAGGATTAGCATATGATGAACCTGATAAGCATGTCAGAAGATTTTTATCCCTATGAAAAACAAGGGGGATAATGGGAAGGGAAGATGCATTTCTAATCCTCTTCCCGCCAACATTGGAGGGTCTAGTAGACAAATGGTTTAGCCAGTTTACACACAACCATTGTACTACTTGGGACTTGAAGAAGGATGCCTTCAAATCACAATTCCAACAAGGAAATACAACTAAAACCATCATTGAAGAATCAGAGAACCTACAATGAGGTACTAGGGAGTAATTTCCTTAATTTGTTGCTACAGCCAAAGCACTTATGGCTAAATTACTAGATCTTGCCCATGCTTTTTTGCCAAAAAATGGCTTGGTAAACAACTTCCAATATCCATTGAGTGCAAGATCAAGGAATTAGTGCTCCCCATAGCAACAATTGAATAATTCATTACCATAGCAACAATTGAATAATTCATTACCATAGCAACAAGGTTAGAGCAAAGTAGACACTAATATGAAGCTGCCTCTTCTAGTCTACCATACCCTATGGAATTGAACACCTAGTTACACAATTGAGGAAAGAATTTGAGAATTTAAGAAGAAATAAACCCCACAAAGACGAATAAGAAGAAGAAGAGGAGGAAGAAGAAAGTGCAGTGACCCAACTAAGGCATGACATTAGAGCATTAAAGCTATAAAAGGAAGAACAGACCCAAGAAAGATAATTAACAACTTCAATAGGAGCTACAAGAACGTTGTGGAAGTGGCATCAAAAGTGGAATACGGTTCACCATGTGTAGCAAATAGGTCCATGTGGTAAGTGAATGTCCTCTCTTAAGTTTGACTTGCTAGCCATGTGGGAAAAGTGGCCATGAAGCCCATGAGTTTCATTCATGAGGAATGCTTGAGCAAGCATACTAGGGACACCAAAAAATGTATTGGTTGTTGTACCAAGTCAAGGTAACACCTACAACTCACGTCCTTGAGGTTATTTTGGAAATGGGCCTAGAAAGCCAATCATTTGTTTCACATGTGGGGAATGTGGACATTATTAAAGCAAATGTCCTCTACCAGATAATTCTGCTCCTTGCAAAAGCTACCGAAAAGCTAGAGCACTCTACACATCTTGTTGCCCAAAGAACAAGGCATCCACATCATCACCTCACATTCAAATGATCTCTGTGAGTAAGGAAAGAGTTGTAGAAGAAAACAACATGTCCCGAAAATGGAAAGTGCAAACAATGAGGAAAGGGAAAGCCCCTCAAAAAGAAAAGTTCTACGATCCATGTACAAATGAATTGAGCAAAGAAAAGGGGACACTAGAGGACATATCTACTCCAAATGAAGAGACACAACCAAAATAAGAGCTTACAAGCACAAGTGAGGCCATTGGACATGCATTCAATAGGGCCCTAAAAGAGCTAGATAAGTCACACATAGCGGATGCTCCTATGGAATATGAGGCTCCAAGTTATTTAGATCCATTAAAAAGGAGTTTATTCTTTTTTATCTATTAAAAATGGATGCAAAATTTAGATCAGAAGCTATGGAGATCATTGACGAAGGTTGCACATCTACTCTAGTTGCAAAGAATAATGCTATTGGTGAGGGTAAAGTTATAGGGGAAGCCCCCCGTTATAGATTATAAGAGCCCATGACTCATTCTCACTCTTAAAGGACAAAACATCTACAAGATGTTATAATGGATGGCTCCTTAGGCATTAACTTGATGCTTGAACATACTATGGAAATGTTTGGACTCCAACCATCAAGACCAACCAAATTCACTCTCACATTGACATATCAAAGTAGAGTAAAACCAATGGGAGTGGTTCCTCGAGATCCAATTAATGTACAAAATAACATCTTTACTTTGGACTTCTTTGTATTAAGATTACCACAGGTAGATGGAGGTTTCCTCTATTGATTAGGAGACCCTCGCTAAGACATGCTAGTGCTTTATATGATTGGGACAAGTATACTTTGAGGATAAAACGTGAAGGAAAATATATTGAATAGATATATTTGGAAGAAGGACTAGAGAACAGGGACATACTGCCATGATGCAAAGAGTAGGCATTTCTATGGAAAAAGATATGATGGACAACCCAAAATTGGATTTATATGAGAAAGACGACATTTTGGCCTGGTTGCAAGTTCATAACTCATTTCCTTTCTGTGGAGTTTTTCCAAATGACTCAAGCATAGAAGAAATTTATGATGACAAAGAGAAGACCATACAAGTTGGTGAATTGGGTGAACCAGTGAGAGGCTATATGAGAGGGAAGAAAATGAATCTTAAGAACAACATAGATGAAGTTGACCCAAATACCCAAAATGAAACTACATGAAAGGCAAAGCAATCCATTGAAGATATTCATTTTCCCATTCATGAAATCCCTAGAAGGTGGATGCAAGAAAGGTAGAACAAATTGATATCCAAAGGGCTCTTGCATATGACACTCAGTCTATGTGGGATAAAGTGACGGAAGATCCCAATGCTGAAGAAGAATCTCTAGACACATTGATGGATAGGAACATATCAAAGAGATTCAGCTAGGTAAAAAGGAAAACTCTCATACCCCCTTCGTCCCCCCAACCAAGGCTGCTCCCCATTGCCCTAGATCCCACAATTGGGAACCCTATAAACTCCTTTTCCTTTCAATATCTTATATGGTCACATTTGACCTTCATGCGACATGCAAGTTGGAATTCCCATTAATTTGGTAATGCATGTTTGGCTTCTCCTCATAATGGGGGCGTTATGAAATGTGCATTACTACATACAATCAAGAGAAGTAGACCTTGGTCATATCCTAACATAAGCAATTAACGGGGCTCCATTGCATGGTTGTCCATGAAAGAAAAATGATTATTTATCGATGCACTAATTGATCTTGATGTCATGATAAAAAAGATATTCACATATGTCTCATGATTGAAGAATTTGATGCTGTTGCCACTTAGAGAGAATCTGCAAGTTTGGAGGGGGAAAGATGTGGTAGTGATTTTTGCGATGCACCCTCTTTAAGTCATGAACTTCAAGTATCAAAAGCCATGTATGGAGTTTTCCACTACAAAGATGCTCAAATGATGGTCTACATCAAGTGAAGTAAGGAAAAGATGAATATGTCAAAGGAAATTACTATAAAAGGAAATATCATCAAGATAATTAATTTCAAATGCATTTAAATGCTAGAGATGAAAGAGAGGACCAAGCACTAACAAACACATTTGAATTCGGACACATATAGACCCCCTAAGCTTATGAAAAAAAAAATCGGACACAAAGCACATTTATGTATGTCTATAAAGAAAATATTGAGGAATTTGATTGGTCGATTTAGCTCAAGAACAAATTAAAGGGCCGAAATTTCCTATAGAAGGAGAAATATTTTTTTATCTCACCATCTTAGAGTGTGAGCTTGTATCTAAAAGTAGTGAGCTTGTATCACTACTTGTGTGAGAAACCTCATATGAATATTTTGATTGATTGATCCTGTTTAATCAAATCCACTTTAATTACCAATACAAATCTTCCATTCTTTAGCACACATACCTTTTGTCGAAAGCACTTGAAGATGATCAAGTCTTGTGGATTCATGATGGATGCTTGATAAATTTCTACTTCAAGTTATGTGAAAAATCAGCTTGATTCAAATTTGATTGAAAGCAACTCAACGTAAGATATCTATTCTAAAGCTCGTTCTTGTGTCTATACTTTTCATCAAATCTTTTGAAAGGTGAATTGATTTCAAATGACTTTGATGAACCGAGTGTAACTTTTTATGGCGAGACCTTATAAAAATTGTTGAAGTAAACACTTTATTTCATGAATCACTCTTGTCTTTCATAATCTCTCATAAAACATTTCAAGGTTCATTGACTTTCAATATTAAATGATGTATTAATGAGAGAAGAATTGATTTCCATGAAGTAATTAAACTTTACACAAGGCCTCCTTGTGATAAATCCTTACACACTTTTAACACCTCCCACACTGTGCCCCCCAAGAGGACGAACATGCAACTACTTTTTACCAAGAAGAAATCCGAATTCCCAATTTTGATGCAACATTTGTGTCAAAAATTGAAACAACATTTAATTCAGAAGCCTTGTTTGAGCCTACTAAAGTTAATGTGGATCTCACTTGCTTTGTCTCAAATGAAGACCATAATAGAATATTATACTACCGTGTTGGAAGCATACAAAGCCTAGATTGAGGAACTAAAGACTCTGAAGGATGCAAGACCATCTATTCCACCACTCATTGCAACAAAACCAACTATCACACTTCTAGAAAAACTCAAACAATTGAGGAATCAAGGTGAATCAAGATGAACTTACTACGAGTTTAACTCTAGAGTACTTGGCATTATCACCCAAACAAATGACCCCATAAGTTGCACCACTTCCACCAATGCTAGAGATAGAAGAGATGACAACAAAGAGAAATCTACCATTGGAGGCAAGCTAACCAAAGAAGGAGGAGATGCATCCAAGTTCCCATGAACAAAATGGCTCAAGGTCATAGAGGGATTAAGAAGGATTCACTCTGCATAAGCTGAGGCCAAATGGAATTAAACACAAAATTTGAAGAATGAATACTAAAGTCAAAATTCTTTCGATGATTATCTTGCAATTGTATTGTGCATCACTATGAACTTTAGAAATAGGACATATTTTATGATGCTAGAATATTAAAATAATAAGGCAACTACACTCGCAAGCAATACCTCCAATGTTTTCCACTCAGTTTCTCATGGAGGACCCCCTAGAATTGGCCAAGTATGCACTATTTTCCAAACAACCAGGTGAAGTGACCTAATCAAGTAGTTTTCAAACATGATTCACACCTAGAATGGCTCCCTACTGAACCTCATTTACAATCCATGTTATGACCCAATCCCAAGATGAGAAAACTTCAAATCCTTGTTCATCAAGGTACAAAACAATAAGCAATGTAAATACTCACTCAACTATCCATTTTTGGCAGGACTACATAATGAGACTACTGTAAATATCATACATGCGTGAAACCTTCAACTTCTAGGAAGATCATGTAGAAGCCATTCCTGTCATTGCATACAAAATGATGCTCCAATTTGTTTTTATTCAAGTTATCATCACAATTTCAGAAATGTGTGGTATCTACACATAGATGTTTTGGGCTTGGATCAGGATGATATAGTATACGACTTGATCACCAAGACATATAGAAAGAAGGTGTAAACTTGGCATTATTGCATACTATATCTCCTAGCATGCTATAAACACACATCCCAAGACATGTTTACCATGTTCTTCATTCAAGGACATACCACAAACTTGCTACACTTTGTTGCTTGTGGAGAACTTGATTATTCAGAGTATTTGAAACTCCCTAAAGAGAAAACAACATGAGCCATTCAATGGAAATGACTTCAACAAGATTTGGAACATGAAATTTGGGTAGGCAAACAGACAAACGATCCTAAAAAACTCCCTAAAGAGAAACACCATGAGCCATTCAATGGAAATGACCTCAACAAGATTTGGAACATGAAATTTGGGTAGATAAACACACAAACGATCCAAAAGCTCTTGAGGGTGAAGATTCAAAAAATGAGCATGAGCTTAACCTACCACAAACAGCACAATAGCACATAAAGATGCCCCTCAAATTTTTCATTTCATCTATGAATTGATTAAACAATGATTCTTATTACTAATTTTGTAAAAAACACCCAATTTTCCAACTTAAAGATACTTTTTTTGGAAGCCAAAGCTTTATTGAGCTTGAGGAGTACCAAGTTTCATCATTTTTAGCATATGTTTGTCCCTCTAAGCTAACCTATTGTGTATGCACACTCTCACTTTTTACTCACAATCATTATATCACTACTATGTATCCTTTGTTGATAATTTAAGGTGTAGTTTCTCTCTTTGAAGTTTGTGTGATCATCATTGTTCTTGCTCAAAGTCTACAACAATCACTCATGATGGAAAAAAAAAGAGGAAATAGATGGCATCCTTGCATATAAAGAACAAAAGGATCTTATAAATAAGATTCATGGCAAACTTTTAGTACACATATTTTAGAAAACAAATTGAATGAATTTAATTGTTTGTCTTTTAGAACCAATATCAAAAAAAACTTTAGGAAAGAAATCCAATCCACACCTTCATATGCTTTAGTAAAATCAACCTGAATGAGGTATATATTGTTCTTGTTGTACTAAATATGCTCAATGCCTTTCCATAAGACTATGATCCCATTAAGACTCTACTATCCATCATAGGGCTAATCCTTTTGTCAAGACTACTAGATAGGCCAATTTCACAAATATTCTTTGTATCTCTTTTTATTTATAAACGTATGGCCAATATATATGATGAGACATTATTGATTATTTGAGTATTTGTTTATCTCGGAATAATTCCATGTGATCACATTCGAGGAACCTCAAATAATTTCAGAATTTTCAATACAAAAACTTTAGATCAAAGAATCTTTTGACCAAGATTATTTTGGTCGAATATTTTATTCTATGAAAACATTCTCTATTGACTACGGTACTCGGCTGAAATCATTTTTGTCAAAATAATTCTTTGCTCAAACGTTTTTTCAATTTTATTAAGTATTTCTATCAATAAATTTATTTTTACAATTTATCTTTATTCTCTCCTCATGGTATTTCCTATTGCATGTGAGGAAAACTGATGTTATATATATATATATATATATAACATATATATATATATATATAACATATATATATATATATATATATATAACATATATATATATATATATATAACATATATATATATATAACATATATATATATATATATATATATATATATATATATATATATATATATATATATATATATATATATATATATATATATATATATATATATAGAGAGAGAGAGAGAGAGAGAGAGAGAGAGCTGTGCGTGTGGTTTTTATTAAAACACTTAAGGTTTATGTTTCTTTGCAAATAGAAATTTCATATTTCTCTCTCTCTCTCTCTCTATATCTATATATATATATATATATATATATATATATATATATATATATATATATATATATATATATATATATATATATATATATATATATATATATATATATATATAGTTTTCATTAAAACATTTAAGTTTTATGTTTCTTTGCAAATAAAAAATTCATGTCCGTGTTATAATTCACAAAGTGTCGCTTACATACTTATGCTAGAGTAAGATTTAAAACCTCAAATATTAAGATGCGAGTTATGATTCATGAACGTGTTTCTTATCAGAATACATGTAGTAAGCTTGAGAATTAAATTTAAACATATTTAAGTAGATAGAGATTATTGTGTTATATGGATGTTCTAATCATTGGTCTTACTTCCATATATTGAATTCTTCCAATGTCTCATCGTTGTTCTTGTACAATAAAGTAGACACTTAAGTCTTCAATGTTAATTAAGATTTCAATTATTTAAACTGCCGAGATATAAATAATATGAAATAAATATTAATGCCTTTCTTCATCTCTATATTTCTATATATCAATATACAATATGAATATTTGTATATATAGGGTACCAAAATACATAAAAATATAGAGATATCTATCTATCTATCTTAGAATCTATTTTGTCCCTCCCAATTAACCTCAGGACTAATTTTGAACTATGTCGGCCACTACATGCCAAACCGATCAAAGCTAATGAGAAATCTACAAATAGAGCTTGTAGGCTCATTTTCGGAGCTTATTTTCTAAGAAATTATGAGGAATTTGCGCTTTATTCTAATGTTTTTGCTTATAGTCTAAGCCTCTAGTGTTCCACTTTTTGTTTCTCTTCATTGTATGTGTGTATGTGCACCTATTGTATGAGTATGCTCGTGTGTGCACACTCTCATTTCTCATGATCTCACAATCATTATGTCGCTAATGTATCTCCTTGGTTGATGATTTGAGGCGTAGATTCTCTCCCTGAAGTTGGTGTGATCACCATTGTTCTTCCTCAAAGTCTACAATAATCATTCATGAAGGAAAAAATAAGAGGAAATAGAGGAAACCCTTGCATATGAAAAACAAAAGGCCCTTATAGATAAGCTTTAACCAAAAAGTTAGTACAATATTTTTGAAAAAAAATTGAATGAACTTGATTATTTCTCTTTTAGAACCAATATCATACAACAAGTTTAAGGAAAGAAACCCAATCCACACCTTAATATGCTTTAGTTGTTAGATATGCTCAATAGTCCACTCTCAATATTCCATGGTGCTCTACATTTTAAGGCCACAATTATGAGGAGAAGCCATTGTGAGTGTTGATATATTTTGATAGTGGTGTGTGTGAACACACTTAGGACCGCCAAGGCACTTTTTCCCTCTTTAGAAGGTTTTTTTTCCCTTGGCTTGTATATATGCTTATAACCCTAATGAGTCACTTATCTTTGTATATTCACTTGGTAATACATTCAGTATTGTGTGTAGTGCTTTCAGCTTCTTCTTCTTCTTCCTTGTGTTGTTTGCATGCTTCCGTAGACCTCAAACTCCAATAACTGGTATCAAAGCAAGAGGTCGCATCAAAATTTGTATCTCAGCTCATTCCGGACTCCGAATGCACTATCATAGTGCTGGCAAGTTTGCCTTTTTGTGCCACACATATATAAAAGTTTCAGTCCGCCAATACAAGCATCTCCAAGTCTCCTGTAGGTTTAGCAAAGCTTGATAGGGTAGCTCTACTCAGCTTTTTGAGATACAATCATTTTTTTCTCCATAAGTGTACTTGAGAGGAAATAGAGGAAAGAAGCTTTAACCAAAATCTTAGTACACATATTTTTGAAAACAAATTGAATGAATTGAATTATTTCTCTTTTAGAACCAATATCATACCTTAGGAAAAGAAACCCAATCCACAGCTTCATTTGATTTGGTAAAGATCATCAACAAATCCTATTCCGCAAATCTTCTTTGTATCTCTTTTTATTTATAAAACCTATGGCCCCAAGATATGATGAGACATTATTGATTATTTGAGTATTTGTTTATCTCGGAATTATTCCATGTGATCACATTCGAGGAATCTCAAATCATTTCAAAATTTTCAATAGAAAAACTCTAGATCAAAGAATCTTTTGATCAAGATTATTTTGGTCGAATACTTTATTCTATGATAACATTCTCTATTGAATATGGTACTCGGCTGAAAGAATTTTTGTCAAAATAGTTTTTTGGTCAAACGTTTTTTCAAATTTATGAAGTATTTCTATCAATACATTTTTTTCTACAATCTATCTCCCAATCTCTCCTCATGGTATTTCCTATTGCATATGCGGAAAATTGAAGTTATATAACACTTAAGGTTTATATTTCTTTGCAAATAGAAAACTCATGTGTTATAATTGCTATAAATTATGGAATATGTTGAACAAGGCATTTTTGGAGTGTTAATTATTAATGTATTAATGTGTTTTGGTGTTTTTGATATAGCAGCTGAAGTTCCGTGAGGGTGTACAAGGCGTGAAAGGGCGGACATCAATAATCCGACTTTACGACGGATATCAATAATCTGACTTATAATTTAGTTTGTAAATAAATCCATGTACAAGGTTCTATTATTAGAAACAGTTAGAAAAGTAGTGGTTAGAATAAGGGTCATTGTAGAGTGCAATTTCTAATGTTGAAAGCAAAGACTTTCTACAAAAGTCATCAACTTTTACTTTCATGCATGCTTTTCATAGCCGCTCTGATGTAACCACTCTTTTTGACATAATCAAAATTTCCTATAAATATATGCACTCTATGGACTGTCGAAACAGAGTGCATGGGGGGAGATTGCACCCAATACTGCATTCTGTCTCATCTATTGGCATGTCTATTTTTGTGTGTGTTTTCTGCATCCATAACCTCTGTGTGCATGTGAGCAAGATCATGATAACAATGGTATCAGACCCTTGCATGTGTCACTACAGAGGGATCTATTTCTATTCGTTTTGATGATTGTTCTCTGTTTTGTTGTTCTCTATTCACGATCTGATTCCGATTCCAGTTCCGGTTCCCATTTTCGTTTCCGATTTTGATTGTTGTTTTTGTTTTCGATTCCGATTCCGATTCCGATTTCCATTTCCATTTCTATTTTCGATTCCTGTTTTAGTTCCAATTCCAAAACCTACGTTTACACCTACATTTACTCCAAGGCATCGACTAAGACATAGAACTTAGGCATAACTAAGGAATTACTTTGGCATCTCTGACACCCAAGGCTCCCTTGGTGACCGTTGGCTACACACAAACCAATTTTAGTTTATAAGTGGCAATAAGGAGTTTTATACTCACCAAGGTGGGATGATTTCAACAAATAGCCTCACTCACACAAGGGAAGTGTTTTACCACTACACTATCTCTTTGTGTTGTCACTCTAGTTCTTTTTTCTTATATTTAACACAACTTTCATCTCTTTCTTACTTTTTCAATTCCCAAGAACAACCCTTCCTTTTACATTTCAACTCGAACAATCTCAAAAATTGTTTTTACATATCTACCAAGAGGGTTTTGTTCTCTACATCCTTGTGGACCCTACGAACAACATGGAGGACTTTGGTGAGTCGCCTCTACTCGAGGTAACACTCGAGCAACAACTTGAGCTCATGCGGCACAAACTACGAGGCACTCAGAACGAGATCCGACAATGCGATGAAGTACTCGAAAAGATGCAAACTGATGAAGACAACCTTACGAGGGTGGTCAAAGCTATTATCTCTGCCCAATCGGATGGCACACATTCCAAGATTGCCATTAAGAATTACCAATTTTTATGGTTTGATGGTCGTAAGGATGGCCCTTTAATCCTTTCATGGCTATCACTGTTTGATGATTTTTGTACTGATGAAATATATGTTGAAAGTGAAAAAGTCAAATTTGCCACTAACTATTTAGTAGGAAAAGCTCGACTCTGGTGGAATGTCCTATGGCACAATATAGAGCGTCCGACAACGTGGAAGGCTTTCCAAGATAAAGTGAAGGATTCTTTTCTTCCTCCTCAATACCATTTACATGTTCGACGAAGGCTATATCTTTTCCTTATGATGCAAAGAAAGAATTCCAGTCCATAACCAAGTTACTCCATCTACAACAACCACGTCAACAATCACTTTTTGTTAAACCAAATCTTTCCATGAAACATAATTTTAATGCCCCATCTTACCCTAGTTTTCCTCATCCACCACTATCCAATTACTCAGTTGCACCTGTTGCTTCATCTCTCCAACCTACCAAACCACCTATCCTACAAACTTCAGCGATGGATCCCCAACAGAAGCAACCACGAATCACCTGTTGGAATTGTGGTAAACCTAGACATACAAAAATGAAGTGTTGATTGCGACCTCTTAACATGAAACCAGTTGTAGCTCAGTTACATAACATGGAGGCCCATAATGAAGAAATTCCTCCTCTTTGGATAGAGGAATCATTGGAGAAGGACTTAAGTACCTTGGGTACTGATATCTCTCTTCATTCTCTACTTTGTATGTAGGGTACTATAAACAACAAACTCATTAAAATTTTACATGACGATGGTAGTTCACATGAGTTCATTTCAATTTATTAGTACAAGAACTTAAATTAAAATTGTTTCCTTCCTTGTATAAAGTAAAAGCTGCATTTCAAGGTAATCGTTATAATGTAACATGAGAAGTGCAAAATGTTACGATTAGCATAGGTCCATATGTTGATTCACGAACATTTTTCATTGCACCTTTGCAATCTCACGATGTTATACTAGGTATGCCTTTTCTTCATCATTATACCCCACACATTCACTACCATACACATACCTTCAACTTTGAATTTAAAGGTCAAATCATTACTTTGTCTACATGGCATGATTTCCAGCCATTTCCATTGATTAGTCATACTCAAGTAAAATGTGCATTTAGGAAAGGATTCAATTCGTGCATCGTTTTTATCAATGTCATCAATGATTATACTCATACAATTCCTGATGCACATAAACCTTTCATGACTACTTATAAGGATTGTTTTATGTCTGAGTATCCCTCTGAACTACCATCATCTCGAGGATCCTTTGACCATAGCATAGATGTAATCCCTAGTAGTTCACCTCCTCCTAAAGCACCTTATAAACATGTGACACTACACCAAAAGGATATAATAAACCAAGTAAAAAGACCTACTACAGAAAGGACTTATAAGGCCTAGTTCTTCCCCATTTGGAGCACCAGTTATCTTAGTAGCCCTTAACAGGATCACAATAAATAATAGATACCTTATTCCTCAAATAGATGACTTTTTAGATAAATTACGAGGAGCTCGTGTCTTAGTAAAATTGATCTAAAATCACAATACCATCAGATTCGTATGACGCAAAGTGATATTTTTAAGATTGCATTTAGAACTCAAACCGGCCATTATGAATTTATGGTAGCACCCTTTCGACTTACTAATGCCCCTACTACATTTGAACGAATGATCAACAACATTTTTCTTGATTACCAATCTTTTGTTCTTGTATCTTTTGACGATAGCATGAGAAGCATCTTAAAATAGTTTTTCATTTACTATGAGAGAACTCACTTTACACTAATCCTGAAGAGAGTTACTTCTTTCAGCGTAAGCTAGAATATCAAGGACATATTATTTCAAGTGAAGGTGTGCATGTGGATCCAAAAAATATTAAAGTTATAGTAGAATGGCCTACACCACAATTAGTCAACGATGTTTGTTCTTTTCTTGGGTTAGCTACTTTTTAAAAGAAGTTTCTTTGAAATTTTTCTTATTTAGCATTGCCTCTTACCTTGTTATTGAAAAAGAAAATAAAATTTGCATGGGGACTTACCCAACAATAATCATTTGAAAAACTTAAACATGCACTTTCACATGCACCTGTTTTACAATTACCTGATTTTTCACAACCCTTTCATGTTGTTACTGATGCTAGTGGTTCAAGGATAGGTGCTCTTTTAATGTAAAATGATCATTCCATTGCATTTGAGAGTAGGAAGCTTAAGACCTCAAAAAAGAATTATAGTACATATGATAAAGAATTTTTAGCGATTGTGCATGCTTTGCAAATTTGGAAACACTATCTTATGGGCTCTAAGGTCTTAATCAAAACCAATCAACAGCTATTAAGCATTTATTAAATCAGTCCTTAATCTGTGATCGCCATCTTAAATGGGCATCATTCATTCAAAATTCCCAACCCATGATCCAATATCAGCTTGGTAAAGCTAATGTTATGGTCAATGCTCTTAGCCGATTTCCTTCACATTTTGTTGTTTTGCATAATATTTCTACCATCCAAATAGATTCTTTTCAAGAAATGGTTTCTGCTTATGCATCTATTTGTATTTCTCACGTGCATGGCATGACTTCAACAATGGTACATCTTTATCTGATGAACATTATACATTTCATAATGGTTTTTTTTATTTTCAACATAGATTATACATAACCCAAGCTTTTAAAGATTTTTTCATCAAAGAAATGCATGAACCATCTTACATGGCTCATAGAGGCATACAAAGCACCATTTCTACCTGCAAAGATTTCTTCTTTTGGCCACACATGGAAAAAGATATTGCACATTATGTTTCTCAATGCATTGTATGTTAGCATGTAAAACATCATCATGGTAAACCATTTGGATTGTTAATGCCACTTCCCATTCTGAACGAACCATGGGAACAAATTTCTATGGATTTTATCACAGGTCTTCCCATCACTTCACCACATAATGATATGATTTGGATAATAGTTGATAGGTTAAGTAAATATGCATATTTCATTCCATATATGCACCTCATGCTGCAAAATTACTCATTAAATGCATTTTCCCACATCATGGATTTCCTAAAGTAATGTTACCTGATTGTGATGTTAGATTTTGTAATCATTTTTAGGTTGCCTTATTTCAACATTTTGGTTCTAAAATAGATTTTAGCTCTGCATTTTGTCCCAAAAGTAATGGACAAAGTGAAGCTACAAAAAGTACTATTCTTGATCTATTGCGTTGTTATTCATTAGATAGTCCCATGAGAAGTTGCCATTGTTTCAATTTGCTACAATAACACCACACACACCACTACTGGTCGTGCACCTTTTGAAATTTTCTATGGTAAAAATCTTCCCACTCCCATGTCACTCACCCAAACCGACATTTCGATGGTTGATTCTATTGCTCAAGATCACATTTCTATACTTCACAATGTTAACGAGCACATTAGGAAAATTCAAGGGCGATACACACGTAGTTTCAATACAAAACAATTAGCTAAGGAATTCAAGGAAAATAATCTTGTGTGGTTGTGTATCATTAAAAGACATCTCAAAAGTATTTTGCAGCATCCTAAAATTAAACTTGCACCATGCTATTATGGACCGTTTCGCATTATACAAAAATTAATGATAATTCATTTAGATTAGATATACCATCTCATTGGAATATATATAACTCTTTTCATATTAGTTTACTTAAACCATTTAAAGGAACTTTACCACTCACTCAACTTCTTGATGACCCTCCTTTAATTGAAGAACAATCTGAAATCTTGGTACCTGAGAAAATAATTGATCATGATGTCACTACGACACACACATGTACTCAATATCATCAATATTTAGTTAAGTACAAAAAGCACTCTATTGAAGAATGTCAATGGATACATAAAACACAATTACAACCTCATTATGACCACTTAATTTCTACATATCAGACACAAACACATTAATGTTATTTCTCCATGTACATTTCCATGCATGTGTTTTTACATGGAACATGCTTATTTTCCTTCAGTGATGGAACATGTGACTAGCCATCCATGTTTATATTTTTATTTTATCAACTAAGGTTAGTTACTTTTTCAATTGAGGGGCATGTTATAAATTATGCAATATGTTGAAGAAGGCATTTTTTTAGTGTTAATTATTAATGTATTAGTGAGGGGGTGCCAAAGGCATTGGATTTGAAGTCCCATCTCAATGTTTCCCAATCCAGACACCACTTTCGATTTAGTGTAACATGAAAATCTACATCCTTCTTGAATCTTGAGATTTTCTCCAAAATATTTCCATTGTGCCATCTAAGAGCCTCAGGGTATGAGGATCGTTGACCAATGAAAAGGTGATTCATCGAATGCTCCCATGCATTGAATCTGCTTTGTAAAAGGTGCCATTCTTCAAAATCCACACTTTTAGTCAGATCAATGTCCTCAAATTTTATCTATTGGAGTGTTTCTTGGTTCCACAAGTGGAAGCCTTTGTTCCAAAGTTTCTTAGCTCTTTGGAGGTTCCAAGACACCATGCCTTTGATGCCCTTGATAGGGAACTAAATTGAATCATTATGTCTTATATCAGCTACCCATTTCCAATCTTCATTAATCTTGATAAACTGTTTAAACTTTATCCAACTCTTCCATAGAGAACAAACCAAGCTCAAGCCTCTAGGAGTCACCAAAAATGGGGAGAACAAAAGGGCGAGAAGGTCTAGACCCTTCCACCCACAAAGACCAGCAAGCTTCAAAGCATTCCAATTTCTAAAAAATGATCTTGGCCCATGAGGCATCCCTTTTGCGCCATGCTTTAATTAGCCATTTTTCCACCAACTTATTGGCCATTCCCTCAATGTCTAGAATGCCCAAATCACCTTGATACTTTTGGCTTGTGCAAGTAACCCATTTAATTTTTGGGATACCTCTTCTGTTAGGGTCTACCGTCTGGAGGAAATTCATGGAAATCCTTTCCAACTTGAAAATCTCTTGGTCATTAAGCATCAAAGAAATAAGGAAAGTGCTAACCACCATAGCACGCCCCACTAGGTTGATCTGCATACCTTTATAGTACAATAAATTGCTCTCGAGCTTAGCAAGAGCCCAATTTCATCACTGCCCCATCAAAACACCAAATTTCATAGGAATACCTAAGAGGTAGAAGATTTGACCATTAGGGATTAACTGACAACCATGGTCAATAAGTTATTGTGGAGGATCCCCAATAATAGTCGTGAAAGCAGTTCTAGCATGGTTTTCTTTGGATCCCAACACCTTGCAAAAGGTATTCAGACATGTTAATTAAGTTGTAAATGTTAATTAAATTGTAAATTTAATTATTTTGGATATGGAGGCCTGACAAAAGGTATTTAGACATGTTAATCCCGATGCCTCCCATAAAGACTTAAGTTGTAAATGATAACAAAGATTTCAATTTTTAAAATTGTTGAGATATGAATAATATGAAATAAATATTAATGCCCTTATTCATCTCTATATTTCTATATATCGATATACAATAAGAATATATATATATATATATATATAGGGTACTAAAATACATAAAAATATAAAGACATATCTATCTATCTAACGTAGAATCTGTTTACCTTAGGACTAATTTTGAACTATGTCGGCCAGTTACATGCCAAACCGATCAAAACTAATGAAAAATCTACAAACAGAGCTTGTAGACTCATTTTGAGGGGTTATCTTGTGAGAAATTGTGAAGAATTGTCACTTTATTCTTATGTTTTTGCATATAATCTAAGCCTCTATTGTTCAAAATTTTTTTCTCTTCATTGTATGTGTGTGTGTGCACTTATTGTATGAGTATGCTCGTGTGTGCACAATCATCGCTCATGTCCTCACAATCATTATATCACTAATGTATCTCCTTGGTTGATGATTTAAGGCGTAGATTCTCTCCTTGAAGTTGGCGTGATCACCATTGTTCTTCCTCAAAGTCTACAACAATCATTCATGATGGAATAAAGAAGAGGAAATAGATGAAACCCTTGCATACGAATAACAAAAGGCTCTTATAGATAAGCTTTAACCAAAATCTTAGTACACATATTTTTGAAACAAAACTGAATGAATTTAATATTTCTCTTTTAGAACCAATATCATACAAAACGTTAAGAAAAAAACCCAATGCACACCTTCATATGCTTTAGTTTTTAGATATGCTCAATACTTCATTCACCCTCAAGTGACCACAAGTGATCCATGGTGCTCTATGTTTTAAGGCCCCCATAATGAGGAGAAGCCATTGTGAGTGTTGATATATTTCGATAGTGATGTGTATGAACACACTTAGGACCACCAAGGCAATTTTTTCCCTCTTTAGGAGGTTTTTTCCCTAGCTTGTATATATGCTTATAACACTAACGAGTCACTTATCTTTGTATATTCACTTGATAATACATTCAGTATTGTGCATTGTGCTCCAAGCTTCTTCTTCTTCTTCCTTGTGTCACTCATGTGCTTCCCCAGACCTAAAACTCCAAAAATTAGTCTCAAAGTAGGAGGTCAGGTCGAGATTTGTATATGAGCTCATTTCGAGCTCCAAATGCACTATCGTAGTGCCAATGTAGGAAATTTTGTCTTTCTATCCCAAAATATATATACAAGTTTCAATTTGCCAGCCATATCATTTAGGATTGCCTTAAAAATACCATATGTTGTTGACCACATTTCTTTTTGTATTTCCCTCCCTCTTCTCTTCTATATTATGTATTTGGGGTCTATTCGCCTCTACTTGGACTAGATGAAGTGCCATTTTCTATTCTCCTACATCCATGTATGCTTGGTGGTGATCTTTATGTGTGTGGATTTAGTGTGAGTATGCATGAGTGTGGAAGTGATGGCATCTTCCACATGAGTGTGTGTGCCATTTCTTGCATCCTTGTTTGCCCAACTTGGACGAACCTATTGCATCCATGTCAGAGAATTAGGATGCCAAATTTGTTGGTTAGGGGAGTAATTGACCTTAATCACCTTGCATGCAAGCGAGAGGTTCCATCAAGCTGGGCAAATAACGAAGCACAAAATTACACACGCATGCTCAGGTAACAAGTGTCCCAAAGACACACATGGCTTTGAGAAAATGCCATAACTTCCACACCTATGCATGCCCACGTATGGATGATTCCTTGTAGCATTAGCAACATGTGTAGCACCTTGACCAGCATCAAAATTGTTGTCCTTATTTTGATTCAAGAAAGGGTGATCTCTAAAGAAATAAACTTACTTAAAACATATAAAACATGCAAAATTCTATAAGTCACTTTTCATTCACACAAAAAAAAATGAAATATCTACCTCAGTCAATAAGGATCCCATTTTGGATTGATTCCTCATCTAGACTCGTTGTGAATATCCTCCCAATCACGTCGGCAAAATTCTTGAACTAGGGATAGAACTCTAATAGAAGGTCCTTGGATGTCTAACCAAAGGGGCAATTTCTTTTGGGCTCGATACCCCTTGAATTGAATCCATGGAATCATTTAATGAAGGAATTCGAGACATACTTAATAAGCCATTTCCCTTCACATATCACCTTTAAGACATTGTTAACATTGTCAAAAACAAAGAGAAGTAATCCTTCGACAAGTATTGAATATGATGTACATAGATACCTAGCTTTCCAAACTATAAACTATCCAGTTTCTTACACTCTTGTAAGTGTCCTGGTCCATGGTATAAGCATATCAAAACTCTACCTTTTTGTTGATCATGACATTGTTCAAGGTGATCTCTATCAATGAATAAAGTCAACTTTTACTTAAATTTATGCATTATCAAGTATTCTCATGTATATCTTGATAATTCTTAAGATTTTCATGACTTGTTTCCTCTTTTTGCCACAAGAGCTAAACTTAAACATTCCCATTACAACAATTAAATGAGGTCGGTGACTTACGCCTCGTACGTGGGGAAACTTTAATGAAAACCTTTGAACAATGCGTCGAGCATTACCTCCCAAAGCATCAACAAAGAGCTTTCCTTCTTTCCTTGTTGCGGAATTGGAAGGACTTCATCTTTTTTCCAAGCCGTCAACCCTAACTTAGAAATCGACATCTCATGCTAGAGTTTTCACTCCTTGGAGAATTGGCATTACCAAGGTTCATGAGCAGGTTAGGACGAGGTCTTCTATTGATAGGGCTCATATACGTAGTCTCTATTGTGTTGGGTAGACCGTTCACGAGTGCATCCTAGAATGCCATTAGCCCCTCCCCCACACACATACAGGGAAGCCACAAAGCCCACCTTAGCAAGAAGGGTCTGTATGTAGCCATGAAGGAGCAAGAAAATCCCTTTCTCAATGAGTCTGATGTAGACAAAGATATAGAGCACGAGCCCACTTTAGGGTTTCTGCTTTGCTTGTACTTCCCCTTTTTTTTTGAGAGTACAATGAATTGGAAACATACTCACACACCCAACCTCGTAATGTTTTTTTTTTTAATATAAAGGAAGTTCGGCAATAGCCTACTCTCCCGGACTTGAATTAAATTAAGAAACAAAGGTACAATAGAAGGGGACTAGTGCCCACGGGACCCCCCAAATCCCACAAAGCAGGGGAAGCTTGGTTGATTCCTAGGTTGCAGTACAAAGAAGGTTGATCACCCTCTCGTCGCCCTCATGCGGGACCCACTTGGGTTTGAGCTTGTTGTTGATCAAAAGGAGGACTTGGTGGTGCCTGAAGGGGGGGGATTTCTTACTGTTGACAATCCTTTTGCCAAGGAGGAATAGAGATTTTTCAATCGACCACTCCCTGGGGGGGTCGCCGAAGTTGAGAGCACACCGCTCCCGCCAAATTTTCCACAGGACTTCCCCTCTGATCGCGTTCCAGAGAGCCGCAGAGCATCCAATCGCTTCACCCAAAAGGACTTGTTTCCAGCTAAGCTGTTTATGAACTCTGATTTTCAGTCCAACCATCTGCCAGATTCTGTAGGAGTTGGGGCAAGTAAGGAAGATGTGTGGGACATCTTCGATTGCACGGTGGCAGCGTTTGCACCACGGAGGGATCCCACAAATTTTGCTTGCCTTATGGTTAGTCCAAATTCCTCGATGAAGAATTTGCCATAAGAGGACCGACTTCTTAATCTCTATAAGTGGGTGCCAGATACCCATGAATTTCATGTCCCATCGAAGCCGCGTCCAGGACAGGCACCACTTCTTGTTGAGGCTGATCTGGAGGTCAGTCGTTTCTTTGATGTTCGGGATTTTGAGTAGGCTATTCCCATTGTGCCATTTGAGACCACGCGCGTTCGGAGCATCTTGTCCCATGAGAAGGCGAGTTTTGTGACGATCCCAAGCGAGGCATCTGCTTTGCAAGGTGTTCCATTCTTCGTAGGAGATGTTTATGCGAGGGTCGATATCCTCGTAGTTGATCCAACTGTTGGTGTCATGTTTCCAGAGGTGTTTCCATTTTTTGAATCCTTTGTTCCATAACTTCTTGGCATTTTGAATGTTCCACGACTCCACACTCCGGATGCCATGTATCGGAAACCAGATAGAGTCGTTTTGTCTGATTCCGGCCGCCCACTTCCAGTCCTCACTGATTCTTGTGAAGCTTTTGACTTTATTCCAGCCCTTCCAAAGAGAGCAGACGAGAGTGGAGCCTTTCGGGAAGACAGGAATCGGGGAGAATAGTAGGGTCATGATGTCAAGGTTCTTCCAGTTCGGGAACCCCGTGAGGGCCAACTCATTTTTGTTTCTGAAGATCAGCTTGGCCCACGAGGCCTCCCTATTGCACCAAGCTTTAATCATCCATTTGGCTGCCAGTTTGTTAGCCATGCACCCGATGTCCAGGATGCCAAGCCCCCCGCTATCTCTAGGGCTGGTGCAGATGGCCCATTTGATTTTAGGCACCCCCCTTCTGTTATGATCACCCGTCCAAAGAAAGTTTCTGCAGATGCTATTCAGTTTGGACAGGCCTTGCTCATTCGGTCTCCAGCAAGAAAGGAAATAGATGGTAGACGAGAGGAGGAACGTGTTGATAACCATCGCCCGTCCAGCGAGATTGATTTGCATGCCTCTCCAGTAATTGAGCTTGTTTTCAAGTTTGGCCAGCACCCAGTTCCATCGCTGCTCCATAGAGACGCCAAACCCCAAGGGGATTCCAAGTAGCCGAAAGATTTGGCCCTGCGGAATGATTTGACAGCCATGATCAATGAGAAGGCCAGGTTGATGTCCCACAATGGCCCTAAAGGAGGTCTTATTGTGGTTGATTTTGGATCCAGAGGCCTCACAAAAGGTATCAAGACACCTCCAGAAAGTCTCCAGGCTGGTATTATCATTGTGAACGAACGCGTTCATATCGTCGGCAAAAAGTCTCATGATGATTTGACTGTGATCGCGAGGAAGCTGGAGGCCTTTGATATTGCCAGCCTCCACATGATGAGCCACAAGTCTGCTCAGCCCCTCAGTGGCGATGGCAAAGAGAAGGGGGGCAAGAGGGCACCCTTGTCTAATAGATCTTTTAAGATGGATCGCCTTCGAAAGTTTGCCGTTAACGTTAATTTGGGTCGTTGCGTTGCCGAGAAGGGTCGCGATCATCTTAGTGAATTTCTGACTACATCCGAGGTCCTGGAGCGACTGCAGAATATAGTCCCATTCTAGCCTATCGTAGGCTTTGTCAAAGTCGATCTTGAGGAAGACCACATCTTGATTAGACTCATTTGCAAATTGAATACCTTCCCAAATATCCATAATGGTTTCCAGGATGGACCTGCCTTTGATGAAGCCTTTTTGGTCCTCACTAAGCCAAGATCTCAGGTGGCATGCAAGTCTGTTGGCAATGACTTTGGCGACGATCTTGTATCCTGTTTGAAGCATGGTAATTGGCCGCCAGTTCTCGATTCTGTTTTTTTCCCCCTTCTTGTGAATCAGCTTGATAATTCCATTATTTATACAAGAAGGAAGAGCACCAAATTTTAGCGCTTCTTGCCAAACCATCCGAAGAGGGGTGGCAACCACCAGCTTGAAGGATTTAAAAAACTCGTTAGTGAGTCCGTCGGGTCCCGGGCTTTTACCGAGAGGGAGGGCATCAATGACCTCAATGATTTCTGATTCAGAGATCGAGGCATGAAGCAGGGAGTGGAGGTTGGGCGGTATTCTCCGGGGGGAAACCCTAGAGATGGCAGCCATGCAGTCCCTTCTATGGTGGGAGAGGGGGTTCGAGGTTCCCAGGAGTCTCGTGAAGTGCCCTTCGATGATGCCAACATTATCTTCTTCCGAGTTGCATACATTGCCATGTGGGTCTAGCAGTAGGGGAATCGTCTCTCTGTTGTGTTTCCTTTTAAGGATACTGCACATCTCTTTGGTGGGTTTGTCGGCTTTTCCAGCCCACCACTCCTTGAAGAAGATTTGCAAGTTTTTCCTTTGTATTTCTTCCTCGTATCTCAACGCCGCTCTGATTTTTCGGAGACCTTTCTGGGCTTGGTGTTTTCCTTTGTTTACTTCCTCCTCGAGTCTCCAGAGTCTGTGGTAAAGCGCTTCCCTACGAGCCCGCCGCACTGTCTCGAGCATCTTCTTAGTTCTGATCATGATCTTGCGAGACTTGTCGACCGCACTTCTCCAGCACTTGGCTGGGGCCAAGCCAGAGGCGAACGCCACCTTCCACACATCGGCAATCTCTTGATGGACGGAGGGGAGAGAGAAGGTGGAAGCGTTGGCATGGAACCATGGAGCCTTGTGGGTCCTGTTGGAAGGTTGAAAGGTGATAACGATCGGGTAGTGATCAAAGATGGTGAGGTCAGTACGTTGCGTGATGGAAGGGTGGCCCCACAGATGAGTAAAACTCTGAGAGATGTAGCATCTATCAAGTCTAGCTTTCCTCAGATCCTCGCCCGCTTGGAGATTCGACCAGGAAAAGCCATTCGAGTCTTTGAATTCGACCAGATCCAAGTGGAGTTTGGTCATGTCCCACGTTTCTTTCTCCCGACTGTCGATGACCCTGCCCTTGCCCATCCATCTGTCCATAGGGTCCTCCACCATGTTGAAGTCTCCACATATAAGCACGTTGTGGGGAAGCGAGTCAAGAGAAGTCCAAGTGTTCAGCCTCTCCAAATCCCCGTTAGGGGCGTACAAAGAAACCATAGTAACACAGAGGGGAGCACCAAAAGAAACCGCAATCCAGCGGTGATTTACATCTTCAATGGAGTTCTCAAGCTTTTCAAGCCAGGGTTGTTTAACACCGATAGCCGTTCCACCGGATCCCCGCTGGTGCTTTGTTGGGATCCACACATGGGCCGAGGAAACCTGTCTAAGCCGTTTCAGAAGGTCTTCTCCGTCAATTTTAATCTCTTGAATGCATATAATGTCTGGTTTTAAGCTAATGTCGCGGAGCCATTGACCAATGATGGCCGCTCTTGAGGGGTCGGTTAGCCCCCTAGCATTTAGCGAGATGACAATCATTTTTGTGTTGATCCCTCTTTGCGGGAGGGAGCCTTGTCCTTTCTTCTCTTGGCTTCATCTTTCTTTTTCGCTGGGATCTGATCCCGACTTAGAAATCGGTTCTTATGGGGGCTTTTCCAGGGTAACTCCAAAGGCTGTTTCCCTTTGCGGGATGCCCCCCGCTGGGGAGAATTGGGCCCCGTGCTCGGCATCGTTTCCGGGATCGTCGATCCAATGATGGAACTTTCACTATCCATGTTGTCTTCATTATTAGTAGTGAAACCATCTTCTTTGCTTGTAGTGTAGCCCTCCTGGGGAGTTTCTTTGTTGTCAGGGATCTCTAGGGCTTCGTCGTAGTTGTCTACCTCAGGTGGCTTCCCACCTGGGTAGTCGAGCTCGTTGATCTCCTTTCCAAGATTGCAGTACAAATTGCTGTGTGGGGTAATTGGCAGGTTGTTCCTCTCACCGTTGGCCCTCGGACTTCTTTTCCTTCTTCTTCTAACTTCAGTAAAGCCATCGGCATCAGCTTGTGGATTAAGGAGGCCCTTGCCTTCCCCTTCCTTGGTCAAGTGGGTCAAATCGTCAGAGTTGTCTTGAGCTGTTTTGGAGGCTTCTTGAAATCGCTTGTTTTTTTGCCTGAGAGGGCAGTCTTTAATCCTATGACCTTGCTGGCCACAACGAAAGCACGCGTTGGGGAGGTTTTTGTAGGTGATATCCTGCTCCCAAACATCTCCTTCGCCCATGTCCACTTTGATCGTTGATGGAAGCGGCGAACTGAGGTCGGCCTCGACGCAGATTTGTGGGTGCCATCTAGCATTGAACGAGTGTCTTGCACCCTCATAGATGAGACCACCAATGTCTTCTCGTGAAGCCAACGGCTTGCCGATAGGGGAGACTATGTCCCACACGAAGTTGTACAAGAAGTATGGGAGGTTAGGGAGCTCAACCCAAAGAGGGTACCGAAGTGATTTCGATTTGTCGGGGGTAAAGTCCGGGGACCATCTGAATAAGCACAGGGTCGTCCGACCGAGCTGCCAGGTGCCAACGCTTAGGGCTTGGAACGCCATCTCTTCATTTTCAAAGACTAGCAGCATGTGGTTTGCTGGTAAGAACTGACATTTGCTGACAATTAGTCCTCGAGGGAACCACTCTTTTCGAAGCCATTGTCGCACGATTTCGAGCGGGGGCCTAGGGCCAAACACTTGGCCGACGAGGCAAACTTTCTTGAGCTCCTCCTGAGCAGACAGAACTGCGGGTCTATTGAGGGACACGACGGGGGATTCAGCACTTTCGGATGCCCCAGGGGCGGCACACGACCCCCCCTCCAGCAGAGCGGCCAGGAAATCGGTCTCCCCAGGGGGAGGGGCCCGATTACTTTTCACGAGAGAGGAAGAAGCCACATCCATGGCCAAAAGTAACTCGCACCACTTTTACTCTTCAAACCCAAAGGCAGGCCCCTCCAACATGGAGGAGAAACTGACCGCAGACCAGGGAGATATCGAGGCCAACCATCCCAAAAACCAAGAAGCCCACAAAGAAGGGAAGCCCTATTCCCCTTTTCGACCTTCTTTTTTTTTTTTTTTTTTTTTTTTTTCTCTTTTTTCTTCTTTCTTTCTTCTTTTTTTTTTCTCTTTCTTTTTTTCTTCTTTTTTCTTTTTTTTTTTTTTTTTCTCTTTTTTGAACTTAAAGCGAAAAAAGGCGGACTAAGGCGGCCACGGCGGTCACGAAGACACTTTTCAAACTTTCCTCTCCTAAAAAATTTCTCCTCTCTTTTTTATTTGCTCTCCACGGAAACTTCTTTTTTATTTGCTCTCCACCATTAAAAAACAATGCCTTCGACCCTTAAAGACTTGGAGAAACTCGCGCCTATTAATTTCTTTCTTTTTTTCAGGGAGGCCCACTCAACTGCAGTTTGAAAGGCTAACTCTCTAACGCGCGCACTTCTCTCAGTCGGACCCACCCGCCTTCACTCACGCGAAGCAGCCCTCCAGTCAATCGATCGTTGACTAAAGTCCACGATGGACACAGAGTCCACGACTGAGAAGGAGAACTGACGATGGTCAGACCAGCGGGCGCGACGGACACAACAGTGCGCGACGGACAGTATCGGGGGCGCTTGATCGCGATGGACACACAAAAAAGCCCTTTACTCTCGATGGACAGACCAGTCGGCCCTTCCGGCGATGGACAGACCTCCAGGCGACGGACACGCGCCTGACGCTCCGCGATTGACGCTCCGCCCCCGAGTCAGTCGCGAATGACTGACTATGGGCCGACCCCGCGATTGACGCTCATTACTCCTGGCGATGGACACGCACTTGACGCTCCGCGATTGACGCTCCGCGCCCGAGTCAGTCGCGAATGACTGACGATGGACCGACCCCGGGAATCAGTCGCGCAGCTCCCCAGTCACGAATGACGCTCAATACTCACGATGGACAGACCTCCTGGCGATGGACACGCGCAGCTCCGCTTCATCGATCTCTCGGCCGCTCAATACTCACGATGGACAGACCTCCTGGCGATGGACAAGAATATAATCAAGAAGACTCAGGACTTCCTCCCAGAGACTCAAGGCATCAAACCACTAGGTTATGTGGGCTTGGACAGAGTGCTTCTGTGTAAACAAAAGAGGAACAGATTGAACTTGGGCCCCGTATGCAGAATAAAGAAGAAATAAAATTTTCAATTAGCATCTTCAGCTCCTTGTCATCATCCTTGCATAAAGATGTAGAATATTTTTTAGTCTTTCTGTCAAACCAATAGAAAAGTAACAGAATTGATGTACACTTCTTCTTTTTTCAATTAATTTAAAATTGTTCTTCAAAAAAACAAAGTAACGTTTCGGACCGATGGACAGAATCAAAGTAAGGAATCATCTGATGCGCTTCATAGGCTATGGAGGTTCGGGACCCATAAACAGAATCAACGTAAGGAATCATCTGTTGCGCTTCATAGGCTATGGAAGTTCGGGACCCATAAACAGAATCAAAGTAAGGAGTCGTCTGATGCGCTTCATAGGCTATGGAGCTTCGCGACCCATAAACAGAATCAAAGTAAAGAATTATCTGATGCGCTTCATAGGCTATTAGGCTATGGAGCTTCGGGCGATGGGACCCAAAAACAGAATCAAAGTAAAGAATTATCTGATGCGCTTCATAGCCTGTGGAGGAGGTTCAATGTTCATGAATCGTGAGGCCTTTTTCAGAGGACCATTCATGCACGCACTTTGACAGATGCTTTTCCATGCCCTTCTGCAAACGCCCCACAGCCACCACCATTGTTGGACGCAAGGAACAGAGCAGATAATCGAAACAGACGTGTGACATCTTTGGGCACTGCTGACCGCTGTCGTCGGCGCAAGAGAGAGAGAGACGCACATAATGTAGGAATTCCGTTCAAGACAAACAGGAAAAGAGCGCATGATGCAGACATGATAACCGACCGAGCATATGTAATGACGGCGAGGCGGAGTACAGAACCGTAAAAGAAACGTGGGTCCTTTGGTTATATTCTGCTATCGGGAATGTCCTCGAAGACGACGATGAGTGAGTATGAGCGTAGAATTGTATTATTATCGTTGTTGTTTAGGAGGTGGACGGTGGCTGGCAGCACTGCCAAGACCGCCGTCCTCATGTTTTTTTGTTTCCTGGTCAATGCTCTTCCATCAACTGCCATTGAAAATTTTCAGTCAAATTATTACAGCGGTTGGACTCTGTCCTGCCATATACAGCTCACGCTGTGGCGGCAAATGACAATTGTTCTTCTCTGTATTTTGTATTTTTCATTAGTAATTACAACAGAGAAGGGCATACTACTCAATGTGGGACACCCCAATCTCACACAGCTACTAAGAATGATAGCTTAAGTTTATGGAAAGTACGACACTAAAAGGCATAGGAACCCCAATCCCACACAAGGAGGGGTTGAAGTCCTAGCACTTACTAAGAATGAAAGAGATTGAAAGGATGTTAAGGGTAGGAATTGGGAAGGGACGGCCTTAAGGCTAGATGAGAAGGCTAGTTTCAACTTACGGTGATTCTATTGCAATGAGCATGACAAGGGCCCTTGCCGCTACTGACGTTGTCTATCGACAACACCCAAACCCTAGATTGTATTGCAGTGAGCATAACAAGGGCCTTGCCGCTATCGATGTTGTCTACCAAGAGCACCCAAACGCCAAGATTCTCTTCAAAGGGAGCTGGTTCAATATCTCATCATATCATGATGAAAAGTGTTTTCGTGCAACCAAGAGGAATCGAACTCACCCCCTCTCAAAAAGGCAAAAGAACTAGCACTATTGGACACATTTCAATCAACATTTTTTAGAAGGAAACTTATCATGATGAAAAGTGTTTTCGTGCAACCAAGAGGAATCGAACTCACCCCCTCTCAAAAAGGCAAAAGACACGTTCCGCTTAAACTAGCACTATTGGACACATTTCAATCAACATTTTTTAGAAGTAAACTTGACCTAAGGTCTACTCTCTCAAATATGCTTGAAATAATTGATACTACAAGTGAAGGTAGGCATAATACCCATGGGACCTGGGGTCATATGCCTAACGCACAAATTAGGGGTCAGAAATCAGGGCTCAGATGCCTAACGCAATCGAGAAAAAACTGGAGTTTAGAAAACTCGAAGGCCCACTAACATAGAGCTTGGGAAGAAATGGCCCTAAGACCAAAGGAGGTGATTGGTCTGGCAGATCTCGGGACACGATTCCACTGCCTCAGAGACTGCTTACAATTGATGCCTGAATGTTGAAGTCAAAGGTGAATGTTTTTTCCCAAAGGCCATCCCACAATGAACCCCTAATCGTAGTGGATACCTCCCGCATTTTGATTAATGTTTTTAAAAAGGAAGTTTGGACTAAGCCTACTCACATTAAATACTATAATTAATTTAAAAGTAAAAGTGAAAGTGGGCTTAGTACTCTTGAGATCCCCTCTCTCCCACAAAGTAAGGATTAGAGTCACTAGACATCCCAAAAGTGATACATGATAGACTATCCGAAGACAAACAAGGGAACTCGTTTAAACTGCCTCAAGGCCCATTGTGTGTCCAACAATCGATGAGGAAGGTACCATGACCCCGCCTCAAGAGGCAAGGATGTACCTTCGCGCCCGCCTCAAGAGGCAAGCAAATCCAACAATAGACCCATCACGAGAATATCCTTTGATGAATGTGACGATCTCTGTGAGATGGTCATCAACCATTGTAAAGATTGAGAATTCTTATAAAGAGTGCACATGAAGTTGTTAACCTGTACTTTTTTGTCAATGCACAATAGCTTCTTTGAACCTGAAAACTGATAACTGAATAAGGACAGATTGAGGATTCCTATAAAGAGTGCACATGAAGTTGTTAACCTGTACTTTCTTGTCAATGCACAATATGCACAATAGCTTCTTTGAACCTGAAAACTGATAACTGAATAAGGACAAAAGAACGTCTATCAAGCAGGAGTCCCCGTGATGAGGATGCAGATGGAGTAACTCTTTTCAAAGGAATTTTGAGTATTCTCCAGAATACTAAACTCTTTCCCCCTTGACAATCCTTCAGAGAAGCTTCTCATTATTGCTATGCATTGTCAAACACTTCAACTTGTCTTTGTCTTTTCTTCTCCCTTTACAAGGTAAGAGCATATACTGTGTCAAAGAATCGAGCACAACAATGGGAATATCCTAGAAGAACAAAGAAAACCAGTGGACACTCAGAGGAAAGTTTCATCAAAAGCCCTCTTGTGGCAATATCCTCCTCTGGGGACGAAGCAGAGTACTACTCAATATTATATATATATATATATATATATATATATATATATATATATATATATATATATATATATATATATATATGATAGTTTCATTGTTCGAGAGGTATCCTGGAAGCACATGAATGAGAATATGCTGGGAAAGAGGTATCCTGAGAGGAGAACATCAATGAGAATATGCTCGGAAGGCAGACTTGTACACGTTCTCGTGATGCTTTTATCATAGCATGTGTGAGCAAACTTTAACTTGTTCGATTGACTTACGAAGTGCAAAGGAGCTTGAATCAGTGTTGTATTTTGACGGTCTACCATGCCCTTCAATTTTGAAGGCTATCCACACATCGTACCTATATTTCATATTTTTAATGTGTTTCATGAAAGTTTAATAAAATTGTTTACTTTATTTTACGGTAAAAAATGGTCAAATTTAGACAATATGACCGTCAAAAATCTATACTCGCTTGAATAATAGATGACTTTTATACATTCTTATTTTCTCAAAAAGAAGTCAAGATTATAGATTTCTTTTTTTTTTTTGAAATGGAGATTCAACCGAAGCCTACTCACCCGAGCTTCAACTTTTGAAATATCAAGTATACAAGTGGATGGGCATAGTACCAATGGGACCTCTCGTATTCCACAAAGAAGAGATGAAACTTCCTGAAGGCGACACAAAAGAGGACTGTCGAAAGGCAACATGTTTCACCTAAATACAACATGGTTAAAGTGGCCTTAGGCCCACAAGGTGTCGTGTGTAAATGGGGATCGAACCTTCACCCATGCCTCAAGAGACAAAAGGCCCATCCAAGCAAGCTAACATGTGTGGACAAATTATAGATTTGTTTTTTCGACATAAGTGGTTTCAATTTATACTAAAATAAAGCTACAAGGAAGTTAAGGAGGATCGGAGAGCACGCTCAGTAGCCTCCCCTCCTCCCTTTGTAGGAGATCTAGCTGCTTTGTGAAGAGAAAATCTTAGCATATGACCAAGAGGATACAAGAAGGTTAGGGAAGATTAGGTAGCTAGCTAAGAAGCCAATCCTTCCCTTCATGGGGTTCATCTACTTTTAAATTCATTTTCTCCAAGAAAGAAAGATCAACTTATGGAAAGATGGGGGATTGATTTGGTAGTTCATTTCGTAATTTAAAATTCTCTACTCTAGGTAATCAAAGGATCTCTAAATGGACAAGTACTTGGGTTTATCCTCAAAGCCTTCGACACGCCTTTTCTTCAAAAAATTCAATGACCCATCTCCTATTATCACACTCTAGAGGGTTGTCGAGCAGCCAATTGTCTCTCCCAAATAGGACGATTGAGCATGATGACCCCTCTAACACTTTCCCAAAAACCTTGGAACTATACAGACATGAGAAGTAGATACGGCTCATGTCTTCCTTTGTCTTGAAGCATCTCTTACAACATACTCAGGTGTTAATAACTTTTTAGTTTTGGCATCCCTAAAGATGCCCTTGTAAAGCATTCTTATGCATATATACATGATGCACTTGTTGATGAGACGGCTGATATTGAGGAGGCAAAAAATATGCCTAAATGGCTAGTGATGACTTTGTGGGATAGCAAATTAGATGCACCTCTATCACTACATCATACTCATTCAGGCTCTCATAGTGCTTCTTTTGCATCAGATAGGAGCTATTGGAGCTGGTGTTTCAAAGGTTTCTTCACCAAAGGAAGTTGGATGAAGATTTTCATCAAGGGGGAGCACACGATCCTCATCAAGTGAAGCATACTTGAATTTTATCAAAGGAGATCTAATCTTGGAGGTAATATGAGTTTGCTTTTGCACCAATAGCACTTCAATGAGGTACTTAAAGATTTTAAAATCTTAGGAAAAAAAAGATATGGCTGAGTTCAACACTCAAATCAAGAAACTTGACAAAGGCAACTATCAACCTTGGAAGTTTAGGATGTCAAACTACCTCATGGGCAAGGGCCTTGGGGGTTTGATCATTGGGACTGATCCAAGACATAGGTTGTGGGATAATCCAAATAATGACCAGCTAAGAGCATTTAGGGAATGGAATGAGCATGACAAAAGAGTTATTTTCATTCTTTCACAACACATTACCAACAATATGATATGACACATTCAAGACCTACAGTCAAGCATGAGAGTTTGGGAAACCCTGGAGAGGCTCTATTCTAGTACTAAAGCAAGGAAGATTCAATTAAAAAAAGAGTTGAAAAAACTAAAGAGGACCTCAGGGAGTAGCATCAACAACTTCGCTCTCAATCAAGGAGCTTTCACATGCATTGGCATCTATTGGCAGCCACATAGATGATGATGATCTAGTGGCTTATACCCTCAATGATTTGAGGGAGGATGAAAAGTGGAAACCATTCACCACTTTAGTTTATGTAAAGGACACACTTCCAAATTTTGAACAATTAATTTCCCTTATGGTAATCAAAGAAATGAATATAAATGGAGGTTCATCAAAGGGCAAGGATGCTCAAGTGTTTTATGCAGGCAACTCAAGGGGCAAAGGACGAAGAGGCAACCAAAGTAGGGGAAGAGGAAGATTTGGAGAAAGACAAATCAATCAAGGAAATGATCAAGAAGGCTCTTCATATAGAGGAAGAGAAAGGACAAAAGGAAGAGGAGGAAGAATACATCAACAATCAAGAAGCCTAGATGGTGAAGGATGCTACATATGTGGACAACATGGACATTATGCAAGGGATTTCTACCAAGGGAGTAACCAAAGAAGTTAGAAAAAAGGCTCAACATACAACGGACAAGGTAATTATGCATCAAGTAGCTTTGATAGTGAAAATCTCCTCATGGTGCATATGTATGGAAGCTCAACAATGTAGATACTACATGGTATATCGATAGTAGTTGTAGCAACCATATGAGTTGCAACCAAACTCTGCTCACTAGTATACATGCTCCAAGTGTTAAAGGGCATGTGGAAATAGGGAATGATATAGCCCATGAGATCACACACATAGGTGATGTGGTTTTGGATGACAAAGAGCAAAGAAGGTGTCTCAAAGATGTGCTTCATGTACCTAAAATCACCAAGAACTTGGTATCTATGTGACAAATGGTGGATAGAGGTTATTAAGTGAGATTAAACAAATGAGGATGCTTTGTGGAGAACCCCAAACAAGGCTACAAGTTGTTTGCAAGAGGGAAGAAGCAAGTAAGATTGTTTACATTAGAGCTAAAACCAAATCCTTCACATCATGTATACTTTAGTTTTGGCAATATGCAGATTGCAAAGTTGGACATGTGGCACAAAAGAATTGACCACATCAACATTCAAAAGATGAAGGAGATGCAACAAAAGAGGCTAGTAGAAGGTCTAAAAATTTTTCAAGGTCAAGAAATGAAGAACTTATGTGAAGCTTGTTCATGTTGATATATTTAGGTAGTGATGTGTGTGAACACTCTAGGATTGACAAGGCACTTTTTCCCTCTTTAGGAGGTTTTTCCCCCCGATTGTATATACGCCTATTGCCCTAATGGGCTACTTATCTTTGTGCATTCTAGTGGCAATACATTCATAATTGTGTGTTGAGCTCCAAGCTTCTTCTTCTTTCTTGTGTTGTTCGTGTGCTTCCGCAGACGTCGAACTCCAACAATTGGTATCAGAGCAGGTCGCCACTTCATCTAGGGCGTCATTGACACCTCTCCGGTCGCAGTCTCATAATTGCATGAATTTCGGTGAGCATACTCAGCATGTTTTTGAGATCAAAATGGCTTTGCTCTGTGGTGCCGAAATCGTGATCTGAGCTCATTTCGACATCTGAACGCACTATCGCAGCACTTGTGCAGGCTATTTTGTCTTTTTGTGCCAAAGTTATATACCAGTTTCAGTTCTCTTGTATAAGCATCTCAAAGTCTGCTACAGGTTTAGCAGAATTCGTCTAGGCAGTTCTGTTCAACTTTTTGAGATACAGTCAATTTTTTGCATCAAGGTATTTTAGTCACTAGCCATGGCTGAAAGCAGTGATGTATTTCGTATGTTGGTTGTTGAGGATAAGTTGGATGGTACCAACTACCCATTGTGGGCTTATATGATGCGACATGTATTGGTTGCAAAAGGACTATGGAACATGTGCAGCATGTTGAAGAACTTCATATCACACCTGCAACTATTACAACTGCAGGTACTGAAGCTGATGCAAAAGGTGTCAAAGATGATGACATTCCGGGCATATTGTTGCGGTTTTCGCTGCACCTACTGTAGAGAAAATTTGTTGGGATGGTAGAGATGCCTAGGCACATGCATTGATAGCTTTGTCTGTCAAACATGCCATTATTCCTCACATTCGCTCTTGCAAAATAGCTAAGGATGCTTGGGATACACTTACCACATTGTACCAACTAGGAATGAGGCTCGTGTTGCTTACCTTTGAAAAGAGTTGGAGAGTGAGCACATGAATGAATGGTGATTCTATGAACATTTTTCTAACAAAGATCAAAGACTTGAAGGAATAGTTGATTTTTGTTGATGAGGTTATACTAGATAGCTCACTTGTGCAGAACATTCTAAATGGTCTTCCTGATTCATAATTGAGTTGGAGTTAGTCTCTGTTCTGTTGCAAGAAGATTAGGTCCATTATGTGAGTTGCAAATCAAGCTTTCTTGGCTAGTCAGAAGGGCAAAGGAAAATGGGGCTCTTCAATTAGTAAGTAGAAATCTGCTAATTCTGCACAATCGAAGAAGGAAGACAAAGATGAAAAGAAATCAGAAAAGCAAAAATTGTTTTGCAAGTACTGTAAAGGAAATGATCATATCATAAAGAATTGTCCAAAACTGGCTCCTAAAGAGGCAAAGAAGAAAGAGGCTCGAATGGTTGTTGCAGAGGCCTCTACACCAAAAACAGAGTCTACAAATCTTGTGCAGGAACAAGAATGGGTGTTTACTATTGTTTGTAGTTTTGACCCATCTTCTCATGAGCAGTGCATGTTTGCAGTAGACTCAGATGTTTGGTACTTTGTCAGTGGGGCGACCAAACATATTACCTCACAGTGCAGTTTCTTCTCTTCACTGGAGTCTGCCCCCTATAGGGAATATTGTTACATGTGCCAACAACTCCTCTTATCCTATTATGGGAGTTGGTAAGATCATTTTGACTACTGTTGATGGTAGTTCTTTCACTTTGTCAGATGCTTTGTTTGTGCCTGCAGGGATCAAGAAAAATATGTTATCAGTTTCTGCATTAGCCAAGATTGGCTTGGTTGTGAAATTTGTTGATGATAGATGTACAATTCATGATCTATCAAATGATGGCATGATTATTGCTTCTGGCATTTTATGTCATGGACTGTATAAGCTCATAGACTATGAAAGATTTGTAAATGATTCGGCATGTGTAGTACATGATTCTCAGGCTATATCAGATGCAAAGCTTTGGCATGCACGCTTTGTTCATCTAAATTTTGCTAGTTTGCTACGCCTGTAGAAATCTAAAATGGTGTCCTCTTTGCCCAAACTTGAGGCACCTGAAAAACATGTTTGTGAAGGTTGTATTTTGGGCAAAATGCAGCATTCCTCCTTTCCAAAAGATGCTTCAGTTTGGGCTACTCAGAAATTGCAGCTTGTACATAGTGATGTTTGTGGTCCTATGCAGACACCTTCTTTTGGAAATCATATTTACTACGTGATTTCATTGATGATTTTTCCAGGCATGCATGGGTATATCCATTGAAGTCCAAAGTTTTCATGTGCTTCAAACAGTTTTTGGTTTTGGCTGAAAATGTGTCAGCATGTAAAATGGGCACCCTCCGTTCTGATCGAGGGGGGGGGGGATATATGTCTTCTGATTTTAATGCATTTCTGACTGAACATGGGATAGAACACTAGTGTACAATGCCTTATACACCTCAACAAAATGGAGTTGCTGAACAAAAGAACATGTCACTCATGGAGATGGCGAGGTGTATAGTCAAGAGTCAAGCTTTACCACATAGTTTTTGGCTTGAGGTTGTCATGTGTGCAACATATGTACTTAAGAGGTGTCCCACTAAAGCGTTGTAGTCTATCACTCCATATGAGGCTTGGCATGATCGCAAGCCATCTGTTGCTCATCTGAGTGTTTTTGGTTGTTTGGCATATGCATTAGTGCCTGAACGACATCGCAAAAAATTCGATGATAAAGCAATAAAATGTATTTTAATTGGGTATAGTTCTAAAAGTAAAGACTATCGTCTATATCATCCACAGACTAAATGCATTCTCGTTAGCTATGATGTTGTTTTTGTGGAAGATGCTATTCAACCATTGCTTTCATGTACTAAGGAGACATCTGTTAGCTCCAAAGACATGTATGATACTTTGTTGCCTCTTTTTACAGGTGGACAGTCTAGTGTTGGTCCTAATGAGGCAACTTCTCAGCCTTTGCAGGTTTCATGTGATGATGGAGATCATCCCATTTCTGATGCAGATTTACATGATGCACTTGCTGATGAGAGAGTTGATATTAAGGAGGAAAAAATATGCCAAAATGGATGGTGCAGACTTTGCGTGACAAAAAATTAGATGCACCTCTATCATATCATACTAGATCAGGCTCTCATAGTGCCTCTCTTGCATCAGATTGCTATGCTATGGCTGCATCTAGTCTCTGTGCTGAGAATGAGCCTGTTTCATTTGACGAAGCACAAAATTTAGAAAATTGGATGGTTGTTATGTAATCTGAATATGATGCTATAATGAAGAATGGTACTTGGTCTTTATGTGACTTGCCTCCTGGCAAGAAGGCCATTGGCACTAAGTAGGTTTATAAGCTAAAGCATAAGCCTGATGGAACAATTGACAGGTATAAGGCTAGGCTTGTTGCAAAGGGTTATGCACACGAAAGAGGCATTGATTTTGATGAGATCTTTGCACCTACATGCTGTATGACTACTGTTCGGAGCATCTATGCACTTGCAGCCCATCATGGTTGGCATGTATATGAGTTGGACATTAAAACTACATTTTTGAATGGTGACTTGCATGAAGAAGTGTATGTTTTCCAGCCTCGTGGCTTTATGCAGAAAGGGCATGAAAACCAGATGTGGAGGATTAAAGAAGGCATTATATGGTTTAAAGCAACACCACATGCTTGGTATGAGCAGATACATGCCTATCTGATTGCACATGGTTTTGACAATAGTCCAACTGAGAGCACCTTATATGTTAAGCTTGCTAATGATGTGCTTCTGATCATCGTTGTCTATGTTGATGGCATGTTGCCCACTAGTCCTTGAGAAGCATATTGTTGATTTTAAGGTTGATTTGGATGCCTCATTTGAGATGTCTGATTTGGGGCATTTACATTGCTATTTGGGCATTCAGATTATGCAAGTTGATGGTGGAATGGCTTTGTGTCAAACGAAATATATTGACACATTATTGTAGCATTTTGGCCTTGAAGACTGTAAGCCTATTGCCACTCCTATGATGCATTTGATGTTGTCCTCTATCAGTAGGCTATTGGATGCCTGATTTACTTATGCACTACTCGGCCAGATAGTCAGTTTGTTGTCTCACAGGTGAGTAAGTTTATGCATTGCCTAGGTGTCAAGCATTGGCAGGTGGTTAAGCACATCTTTCGCTACTTGAGTGGTACTCGGCTACTTGGGTTGTTTTATCCCAAGGGGGTATCACTACCGCCAGATTTGCATGCTTTTCCGACTCAGATTGGGCTGGTTGTTATGACACTCGTGTGTCCACGAGTGGCCTTTGCTTCATTCTTGGTAGCTCATGTATATCTTGCTTGAGCAAGAAGCAACCTATTGTGGCCACTTCCAGTTGTGAGGCTAAGTATAGGGTAGCTTTCAGAGCGACTATTGAGTGTGTGTGGCTCAGACGCCTTGTGGATGATTTGGATGTTGTTCAGTCTTCTACCACCACCATCTTCACTAACAGTAAGAGTGCGTTGGCAGTTGCGAGGAACCCTATGTTCCATGCTCACACAAAGCACATTGAGGTGCATTATCATTATGTTAGCGAGAGGTTCTCTACTAGGGAGATTAGCTTGGCATATGTGCCCATGCAGGAGAACATTGCAGACCTTTTCATGAAGGCTCTAGCTAGGGAGAAGTTTGAAGCTTTCCGCAAAGCTATGGGCTTACTTCCTTTTGTGGAGTGATTTCCACATATCTTAGCACTTCCTTATACATGAGTGCCAGCTACTTGTTCACCGCATCACTCCGAGGGGGGATTTGTTGATATATTTAGGTAGTGATATGTGTGAACACTCTAGGACCGCCACAGCATGTTTTTCCCTCTTTAGGAGGTTGTTTTGCCCCGCTTGTATATACGCCTATTGCCCTAATGGGCTACTTATCTTTGTACATTCTAGTGATAATACATTTAGTATTATGTGTTGAGCTCCAAGCTTCTTCTTCTTCCTTGTGTTGTTCATGTGCTTCTCTAGACATCTAACTCCAACAGTTCGATGGGTAATCAATTGAGACCTCCCTTCAAGAAGAGTGGATACATCAGTTAACATCCACTTGAATTGGTTCACACAGATGTATGGGGACCAACCAAGGAGCCATCCCTAGGAGGGAATTTGTATTTGTTGACATTTATAGATGATTGTACTTGCATGGTTTGGATCTATTTCATAATGATTTAAAGTGTTCAAAGCTATGGTTGAGAAGGAGACGTGTAACTACATAAAGAAGCTGAGTTCCAATGAAGATGATTTAAAGTGTTCAAAGCCATGGTTGAGAAGGAGACATGTAACTACATAAAGAAGCTGAGTTCCAATGAAGGGGGAGAGTACTTCTCAAAAAAATTGTTAGGTTTTCTTTTGGGATTAGGGCATCAAAAGACGAGTAACATGCAGATATAAACCTCAAAAAAATGGGGTTATAGAAAGGAAGAACAGTTACATTGCAAAGATAGCTAGGGCAATGTTGAATGAAATGAATATGCCCAACCATTTTTGGATTGATGCAACCAACACAGCTTTATACCTCATGAATAGGTCTCCAAATTCAAGATATCCAGCTTGGTATGGTAAGAAGCCAAACCTCTCCCACCTCAAAATATTTGGTTGTGCATGCTATAATCATGTTCCTAGTAAGCTAAGGCACAAGTTTCAAGCTAAGTCAAAAAAGTGTGTATTCATTAGCCATGCAAATTGTCAAAAGGTCTTTAGGTGTTTCAATCATAACACAAAGGAGACAAAGTTTCAATAGATGTAGATTTTGATAAGCTACTTCCATGGTACAAGAAGGTAGAGTATTTGTAGGAACATGAAGATGATTGAATTAGGCATGAAGAAGCTCAAACTCAAACAAATATTGAGCTAAGTGGTCATCAAAGCATGTCTAGAGGATTTCATCACCTTGTAAAGGAGAAGCAAGAAGAAATCCAGCATCAAGTCATTCAACAAAAGGGAAAGCAAACCCTGTGGAGCTAGAAGAAGATGGAGTTGAAGTGGGAGTTGAAGACCATGGAGAATCCTCACATGTACCAAAGTGTAAGCCAAGGAGTACAAGGTTCATACCTCCAAAAGGTGAAGAGATGAAGTCCGTAACACCAAGGTATCCAGTAGATAGGTTCTATATGATTCATTATGCTTATATGAATAAACTTTTAGAGGATCATGAACCTACATGTTTTGAAGAAGCAAACACTTATAATGAATGGAAGGAAGCTATGAAGAAAGAGATTGAAGTGCTTGAAGAGAACAAAACTTGGAGTCTTGTTCCCAAGTAGGAAATCTTGAAAGTGATATGGAGCAAGTGGTTCTACAAGGTAAAGAGGAAATTGCACTATCTCTAGGTACAAAGTGAGGCTTGTTCCGAAAGGCTTTGCATAAACATATGGAGTGCATTTTGAAAAAACATTCAAGCTCATGGCCAAAATGAGCACCATCAAAATTATAATAGCTATGAAACCCACCAAAGGATGGAAATTTTATCAATTGGACATCAAGAATGCACTCCTCAATGGAGACTTAGAAGAAGAATTGTATATGGAGCAACCACAAGGTTTATAAGTAGTAAGTTTCCTATGCATGTTTGCGAGTTGAAGAATGATCTTTATGGCCTAAAGCAAGCACCAAGGGTGTTGAATCATGGATTGATGGAATATCTCATCAAGTGTGGATACAAACAAATTGATGTAGACCATTCTCTCTTCATGACAAAGAGGTGAACTAGCTGCCTACATTTGTGTATATGTCGATGATCTTATTATCAAATCCACACTAGGTAAAGAATTTACAATCTCATATCTTGGGGAAATGAGGTATTTTCTTGGCATTGAAGTTGTTTACAAATAGGATGAAATCATGTTGATGCAAAGAAAGTACATTCTATATGTACTTGAAAGGTTTGGCATGAAAAATTGCAATCCAATCTCCAATCCAATGGTTTGAAGTTGAGTTCTAGTGATGATAATCCTCTTGAAGATGAAACTTTGTATAGGTCTATTTTTGGATCACTTAGTTATGCAACCATCACAAGACTCGATATATCTTATGGAGTAGGGGTCTTGTCACAAGTCACGCATAATCCAAGGACTACTCACTTGTTCACGTCAAGAAGAATGCTTAGGTACTTAAAGGGTACTATAAATGATGGATTATGCTATGCATATGATGATGATTTCTAGGTCAAGGCATAATCTAATGCAGATTGGGCTAGATCAAGAGAAGATAGAAGAAGCACTAGTGGTTATCTAGTGATGCTTAGAAGCAATGTCATATATTGGATGTCAAAGATGCAACCTATATTGACTTTATCATCTACTAAGGTTGAGTATAGAGCACTTGCGCAAGTCACATGTGAACTTATGGGGCTTAATAATTTATTCATGGACTCGAATTTTCTTGTTGATACATATCCTATCTATTGTGATAACATGAGTACCATACACCTTTCTTCAATCCATGTTTTCCATGCAAGGACCAATCACATTGAAGTACACTACCACTTCAGAAGAAAAGGTATCGACAAAGGAGATTTCAGTGATTCATATAGGTACAAAAGACCAAGCTTCTAATATGTTTACAAAGGCTTTTGATGGCACAAAGCTCATGAAGTTCAAGCAATGCATGAGCATGAAGGACCTTGGATGAAGATGAGGATTGAAGCTTAAGGGGGAGTGTTAAAAAATCAAGCTTCAAAGTACAAATTCATGGGAAAAATAACTTGTACACGTGGATCAATGTATAAAGGCCTCAAGTTACAAGTTTTACCAAAAGAAGACACTCAACCACTCCCCAAATCATTTCAATCAATTCCTCTAAGGTAGCAGGAGCATTTTTAGGAAAAGAGGTTCCTAAATTGTAGAAGCCTAGTTTCTTTTTATATAATAAGCTTGGATCACAACTTTTAGTGTGATCCCATGTGTTTTTTTTGTGTAATGAAGTTCTCTTAGAGTTTTCGAACTCCCGCAAGCAAACCCCAAGCTTCAACAAACCCCCTGCTTGCTTCCATCCCAAGTTTGGGTTAGGATATCTCACTACCTATGTGAGCAGTGACTAGTTTCTATTTCTCTGAGTTTTATCCATTGGTTCTCCTATTGTAGGAATCTATTTGTTATGTCTTGAACCTTTTTGGATAGCTAGTCTTCTGAATCTGGTTCAAATCTTGGGATCTATCTCTTCATATTCTCTGAGTTATTGTCTCTAGAGTGAAGGTGTATCTTTGCACAGGTCTGTGAGATTCTAGGCCAAGTAGCTTGATTTGCACACATTACCATTTTATGTGTGAGCATCTATTTTGGATGAGATTTGTCTTGGTGGAAATCTCCTTCAGTCTAGTTGTAGTGGTTAAAAGATCTATGGAAATATCTACACCATCTTTGAGAAATAACACGAACATTAGAATAGTGTCAACTTGAATATAGCTTGGGAGGTCATATTACGCTTCTAGTTGCATAGGGAGTTGCCAAATCTCCCAACATGTGCTTGGTGTGAAAAGATACATGCCTACTTAATTGCACATGGTTTTCAGAATATTCCAACTAAGAGCACCTTATATGTTAAGCATGAAAATGATGTGCTTCTAATCATTGTTGTCTATGTTGATGACATGTTGATCATTGGTCCTAATAATGGAAGGGGGATCCAAAGAGGCCACAAAAATTTCCAAAGAAATGATTCAAGTAATGATAGTAAAGGATGCTAGAATTGTGATAAACCTAGAACTTTGAACGTGATTGTAGGTTAAGAATCAAAATAACAAAAGGCAGCAAAACAACTATGCATCCACAAGTTATGATGAATACAATGTCTACTGATTTTTTGAAATTGAATGAAAATGCATAGTATGTTGATTTAGGTGCTTCAAATCACATGAACAGTCATGCGAAATGGTTTAGTAGTTTGCATAAATTGCTAGTTCTTGGATGTGTTGAAACAGGTGATGACACATCACACCCTATCGAGCATACAAGAAACATAGCACTATCTATGGAGGAAGGGAAGGTAAAACATCTTACTGATGTGCTGCATGTTCCAAATATAACAAAGAATCTAGTTTCTATTGGACAAAGGGTTGGTCAGGGATTACAATTTAGGTTCAATGCTGACGGGTTATATGTAGAAGAGTATAAGCAAGATGGATGATTGATTGCCAAAGGAAAAAAAGTGGGTAGGATGTTCTCCTTATGTGAAAATTCCTTAAATGAATGCAGACATGTTTGCAAAAGATGCAGGAGATATTGCTGATATAGAGATCGACAAACAAATTGGACATGCAAACTTGTAAAGGCTCAAATTGATGCAGTCAAAGGAGATTGTCAATGGACTACCAAATTTCAAAGTTGTAGAAATGCAAAACATATGTGCAGCATGTCAATTTGGAAAACAATCAAGAGCATCATTTCAGCATGACAAGCATGTTAGTGAGAATGTGCTAGAAATAGTACATAGTGATGTTTGGGATCTTGCAAAGACCATATCTATGGGTGGTTGTAGGTTTTATGTTACTTTCATTGATGACCTTACACAAAAAGTATGGGTATATTTCATGAAAAAGAAGAGTGAGGTGTTCACTCACTTCCAAAATTTTAAAGTTATGGTGGAAAAGTAGACAGCGAAACATATTCTAACATTAAGATCTAATGGAGGAGGTGAATATGTGTCAAATGAATTCATCAACTTTTTAAAAAGTCATGGAATTCGACGTTACTTTTCATGCTTGTACACACCACAATAGAATGGCATTGTTGAACACAAAAATAGACATACTGCAGAAATGACAAGAGCCTTGATATCTGAGAACAATATGCCTCATTGTTATTGCATAGAAGCTATGCACACTACTGTATACATCATGAACAGAACTCCAACTTCTACTATACATCAAGTTACACTTGAACAAAAGTACAGAGGTAAAAAGCCAAACTTATCACAAATGAAAGTTTTTGGTTGTATTGCATATGTACATGTTCATAATGAGTTGAGGATGAAGCTTGATCCAAAAGCCAAAAAATGTATCTTCATTGGGTACTCCCTTGAGCAAAAGGGATATAAATGTAATAACCTACTCACACGACGGGTGAAGATAAGTAGAGATGTGTTTGATGAAATGTCAAGCTTCTATGCAGATGCCAAAGAAGGACTTAATCTTGACTCTAATGAAAAAGAAAATACTGAAAAATCAAATGTAGCGTGTTGCTTCAAGGTGTACACTAGGACTAAATCTCTTGCTTTCAAGCCCTTATCCTTCACATGGGCATCAAAGTAAGCTTTTGCCTTTTCTTGGCCGCATATATTCTTGCAACTGCTCTTAGTCTCATTTCACCTAACTGTTCAAGATCAAAGATCCTCGAAGAGAGTTCGTGATCAGTCCACTCATGCTCATGTGTCACCTTCAATGTGGGTATCAAGAAGTCTAATGGTAGCACTGCATTTTGGCCAAATACAATCTAATATGGTGTGGCTTGGAGTACCGTTTTATATGCAACTCGATATGCCCATATAGCATGATGTAGCTATTTATCCCAATCAAAGCATTTATTATTTACCAACTTCGTCAATACATTACATAGTATCTTGTTTCTGCTCTTTGATTGTCTGTTAGCTTGTGGATGATAAGGGGTAGACTTCTTGTGTATCATCAAGAATTCTTGGAGAAGGTTTTGAATGACTTCATTCAAGAAGTGTGTGCCTCTATCACCTACTAACTCTATTGGTAATCCGTATCTGGTGAATACATTTTCCAATAAGAACTTAGCCATCATCTGAGCATCATTCTTTGTTGTAGCTTTTACTTCTACCCATTTGGTTAGATAGTCCATGACCACAATAATATATTCAACATGTGAACCCTTAGTTGGGGGATTAATAGGACCAACAAAGTCTATTTCCCACTTAGAGAATGCATGTCCTCCCATCATGGGTTTCAATGGCATCTCATCCTTACGTATTGGACATTGAGTTCGCTGACAAATGTCACACCACTTCACATAGGTATGTGCATCCATGTGAATTGTTGGCCACCAAAGACCTGCAAACAATATTGTCTTGATCACATGGTCTGGTCCAAAGTGTCCTCCTTCTACACCTTGGTGAGTAGTCTCCAAGATCTTAAGATATTCACTCTCATGGGCACACAACCTAAGATATCTGTGTTTTCCCCGTTTGTATAGATTATCACCTATGAGTGTGTAATCTAGTGCTTCTTGCTCTAAGCTTCGTTGTCTCGCCAATGTCATTTCATGAGGGAATGCTCTCATCCTCAAAAACCTCACCAATGGTTCACTCCAATCTGGTATTAGAGACACAATATAGTGTAGCATACTCCAGAGGTGATCTAATACAACAGATTGGGCATTCCTTGCACAACTTATGGACATCTCCTTCCATAGTTGGCTAATACACACCTAATCTTCATAGGGTTTGGATGGTTCTATGTTTGGAGTAATGTTGCTGGAGTGCACCTACATGTGCTAGTTGTAACCACTTTGCATGCTCATCTTCTTCTACACAACAAGTTAGTATGCCTTCATTGGTGTGCTTATACATGCTGCCTGCTTGTAGGTGATATTTTTGAGATCTCACCACTTCTTTATCTCTAGTTTTAAGAGCAGGATGTTTAGGTCCAAATGTCAAAATATGCACTATCGGTTTGGCCCATTCAAGCACTACTTCTAGATTGAACAAGTAAGCCTCAAGAAGTTCGTCTAATACTCCCTGAGGGGACCCCCCTAAAGTGAGTCTAGAAAGGTGATCCACCCTAAGGTGATTCCTACCTTTCCTAACCACCACTTCAAAATCATATTCCATTAGTAAGAGGAACCATCTTACAAATTTGCCTATACTGCAAGGTTTGTTCACTAGATATAGCAATGCTTGATTATGTAAAAAATTTAAACTTATTTGTAAGCAAATCATGTCTAAACTTCTTAATCACATATATCATGCCTAATCCTTCTCTTTCGGTGGTAGCATAATTTTGTTCAACCACATTCAATTATCTAATGATGTAGGTTATTGGAAGATCCATATTACCTTCACCAGTAGGTTGAGCTAGTACACACCCAATAGCATAATTGGATGCATCCACATGAACGTGGAATGGCTTGTCCAATCTAGTGTAGTCAAGATTGGTGATGAACACAGTCGTCGTTTGAGCTCATTGAAGGAGTTCTCACATTCTTCTATCCACTCAAAGTTGGTTAAGAGGGAGTATAGAGGCCTTGCTATGATAGCATACATATGAATGAATCGTCGGTAATAACGCCAATGCCTCATGAAAGCCTGTACTTCCTTGAAATTCTTTGGTCTCGATAGCTCTGCAATAGCTGTAACTTTATCCTCATCTATGGATATGCCATTCTTTGACACTATGTCTCCTAGAATCTTGCCTTGCCTGACCATAAAAAAACACTTCTCTAGGTTCAAGCAGACCTGATATTCTCTACATTTGTCAAAGATTTGTTTGAGTTCAGGTATATGTGTTTGTCTAATGTTGGAATAAGCATAGAGATCATAAACATAGACTTCCAAGTTTTTCCTCAAGAACTCTCTAAACACATGGTGAAGTATTTCAATGCCGATGCACCATAGTGCACTCTCCTTCTCAAAAGCTCCACGACGATATGCTCAGAGTAGAAAACCAAGCTCTTGAGGCCACACATATTACTTCACATAGATCCTGCAGAATACATAGAAAACACAGTACACAGGGAGCACGAAGACAGACTTCTTAGGTCTTACAAATGCAATTGAACTTATAGTCTATGACTGACCAGGCCACTATATGTTTTATTAAAAAAATATACAAGGAAGTGTTTGGTGGCCATTTGGCTTTTCACAGGGACACTAACAGTAACAATCTCCCACTAAAGGCCAATATGGCAAAAGTAACTATGGGAGAAAAATAAAGAATGATAAAGAATACCTGAGTGTAAGTATACAAACTATACCTCCCACTTGATGGGCATGTTACATAGTATACAAGTGATTGTGTAAGATCAAGAATCAAGTAACCCCCATCAAGTGACAACAATGTCGAAAGCTATCATATGGTAGAGCTTTAGTCAAAGCATTTGTGGCATTATCTCGGGTGTGAATCTTGTCAAGAATAATGTGTGCTTGGTCTTTGCATGATAGACCGGATTCTTAGCCAAAGGAATGGCACTCTGATTATCAGTGAGCAAGCGAGGTACATGCTGAGGTAAACCCATATCACAAGCAAGACGAGAAAGCCACAATGCTTCCTTACATGCCTCACTTGCTGCAACATACTTTGCTTCTGTAGTGGAAGACGAGATCTCCAAGAGATAGCACCTTTAGCAAAATGAAAAATGTACCCTGATGTAGACTTATGATTGTCTAGACAACCAACATAATCAGAATTGGTGTAACCAATAATGGATGCTTCCCCTCTACCTAGCCACTGACACTTGTCCTTAGTGCCACTTAGATATCTCAAAATCATGTTGACTGCTTCCCAATGTTTCTTGCCAGGATTAGACATATATATGCTCACAACTCCCATTGCAAATGCAATGTCTGGTCTCGTAGCTACCTTAACATACATGAGACTACCAACAACATATTGATAGGGAATTTTGGTCATGAATTCCTTTCCTCATCTGATTTGTGGCAATCATCCTTGCTCAATTTCACATATGTGGGTAAAGGTGTACTCAATGTCTTTCCACCCTGCATATTGAACCAATGAAGTACTTTGGATATGTACTCACTTTGAGACAAGTATATGCATCTTTTACTCCTATACCGAGTAATGTGCATGCGAAGAATATGTTTGGCATCCCCCAAATCCTTCATATCAAATGTCTGACTCAACTTCTATTTGAGAACTAACAAATCATAAAAAGACTTCCCAGCAATCAACATATCATCGACATAAAGTATCAAGCATATCAAGCAGCAATCTGAACATCTCTTTGTGTAGAGACAATGATCCTCATTGCTTCGAGAATAGCCTTGAGATTTCATAAAAGCATCAATCTTTTGGTACCATTATCTAGGGAACTGCTTAAGTCCAATGAACATATGTTTCACACCCAAAAATTTAAAAATGATCATAATATGGTGGCTTCCCTCTCCACAACTCTTGAGCCACTTTCAGACCTTTGGCAGTACTAGGTGAAAGGTTAATCACATGAACTGCAGTCAATACTGCTTTTATCCAAAAGCCTTGTGAGAGGTTTGCATGATGCAACATAGAGACTACTCTATCTTGAATAGTTCAATTCATCCTCTCAGTTACACCATTCTGTATTGGGGTATAAGGAGCTCTAAACTCTCTACGAATCCCTCTAGACTGACAGAAAAGGCTGAATTCATGTGCGGTATACTCCCCACCATTATCTGAATGTAAAGCCTTAAGCTTGGTTCCTTTTTCAGTCTCAACTTAAGCAATCCATTTTTTGAGAGTAAGAAATACCTCATCCTTCTATTTGATAGGATATACCCAAAATTTTCCAATAGCATCATCTATGAAAGTGACAAAGTAGAGAGAACTACCTGAGGACCTAGTGGGCATAGGACCACACACATCTGTATGAACAAGATCTAAAGGTTGAATTGAAGAGTCAATGTGCGTTCTATGCACATTTCTGATTTGCTTTCCATATTGACAATTCTCACAAAATGAAAAATTAGAGAAAGATAACATAGGTAAGTAGCCAGAACGAGAAAGATTTTCCATTCCACTACGAGATATATGGCCCAAACGACCATGTCAAATACAAGCCATAGGTTGTTCAGTAACAGCTAACAAGTGTTCATTTTGTGATACAAATAAAGGATAAAGTGAGCCAACTTTGCTTCCTTTTGCAATAACCATATTGCCCTTTGATATGCGAAAGGATTGAGCATAGAAGACCACCTTGTTACCAAGGTCATCAAGTTGACCAACTAACATCAAATTGTGTGATAACTGAGGTACATGGCATACATTATGCATAGTAAATTTTGAACCATCAATGAACTGCACAACCACATCTCCAATCCCCATAACATCACACTGGTAAGAGTTACAGTCTCACAGTACCAAGAGACTTTGCTGCATAATTAGAGAACCATTCTCTATATGTTGTCACATGGAAAGAAGCACCAGAATCTAGCAGCCATGTGTGGGAAAGAGAATCAGCCATAAGCACCTCAGATGGCACAGTACTATCAAGTGTCAACACATCAACATCATCAGAACTAGCATTAATTTCTTCAATCTTCACACTCGAAGTAGATGGTGCAGGTAATTGTTTAACATGCCCATCAACATTCTGTCATTTACCTTTAGCATTATTTAATGCATAACAGTATTTCTTCCTATGTCCTTTCTTATGACAATAATGGCATTCGATATCCCTCTTCCTTGATTTACTTCTACTCTTATTCCGTTGACCATTCTTTTCCTTGTTCTTGCCCTTGCCACGTTGTTGATTCTTTCCTTGGTAAGAATCACGAACATTATATGCATCTCCTTTTTGAGTGCCAACCATAGATTTTCTATGAATCTCCTCACTCAAGAGTGCTCCACATATGTCATCATAGAAGAGTTTACCGCAAGGTGCACTATTGCTAATAGTTGTGCAAAATGTATCCCATGATGACGGTAGGGTGCATAACAGCAATACTTCTTTCATTTCATTATCCATATCCATTTTTTGAGCCTGTAATTGGGAGAATATAGAGTCACACTCATTTAGATGAGCAGTAACACTATCTGTGTCCGTCATGCAAAGATCATATAATTTTCTCATCAGATACACTTTATTTGATGTCATCTCTTTTTCATATGTATTGCATAACTTCTTCCAAAGCTCCTCTGCAGTTTCACAGTCTAATACTATAAAGTAAACATTATATGTCAAGTGCAAGCGAATGGTAGACCTAGCCATTTCATCTAACTCATCCCAATCATCTTCATCCATGCCAGTAGGCTTCTTTGAAATCCCATTTACTAGCTTCCATTGCCTCCTTTGAATCAGCACATCTTTAATCTAATTCTTCAATAGAGCAAATTTTGTGCCATCAAATTTTCAGATCTCAAAATGGTATTTGCCTTGTAAGTTATAGCTCCTCCTCGGAACACTAGCAGTAGACCCTAATCCACCAGATATGCATGAGACCTTTGATGCCATGATGGTGGAGAACTAAATATAATGATAATGGAGCTAGAAGAGTCCAAATACCAATGAATAAGTGTATCAAAGAGTAAATCGATCACTGTATAGTTGACTAAATCAACAATCTAGAGAAATTTTGCCAGAGTATCCTATGCAAAATGAGCATATGAACAATGTCAAAATATCATAAAATTGCAAGTACTGACATGTTTACCTGCATAGTGAATCACTGACTCCACTGCATATAATCAGTTACCCAAAAGAAGCCAACTAGGCTTATCGAGCACCTATGAACAACTATCATACATCTCCTATGGTGAGGCTAGCTAAGTCTTCCACCTGCATCACCGAAGAGACCCCAACATTTGGGTGTTTCCCAGTTAAGAAAACCTCACCACGACCCTCTTTTTCAAACGTAAAAGGATTTATGCAAGAATGTAACTGCTATATCAATGATCACAAGGACATACATAAGCAATATCCACCTCAAGGCTATTTTGAAGCAATGAGGATCATTGTCTCTACACAAAGAGATGCTTAGATGACAGTGTGATATGCTTGATACTTTATGTCGATGATATGTTGATTGTTGGGAAGTCCTCTTATGACTTGTCAATTCTTAAAAAGAAGTTGAGTTAGACATTTCATGTGAAGGATTTAGGGGATGCCAAACATATTATTGGCATGCGCATTACTTGTGATAGGAGTAAAAGATGCATATACTTGTCTCAAAGTGAGTACATATCAAAAGTACTTCACAAGTTCAATATGCGGGGTGAAAAGGCATTGAGTTCACCTTTACCTACACATGTGAAATTAATCAAGGATGATTGCCCAAAATCAGACAAGGAAAAGGAACTCATGACCAAAATTTCTTATTTGTCTATTATTGGTAGTCTGATGTATGATATGGTAGCTATGAGACTAGACATTGCATTTGCAGTGGGAACTGTGAGCAGATATATGTTGAATCTTGGCAAGAAGCATTGCGAAGCAGTCAAGATGATTTTGAGATATTTGAATGGCACTCAGGAAAAGTGTCTATGCTTGGGTAGAGGGAAAGCATTCATTATTGGCTACATGGATTTTGATTATGCGCATTGTGTAGAAAATTGTAAGTCTATATGAGGGTACATTTTTCATTTTGTTGGAGGTGTTATCTCTTGGAGATCTCGTCTTCAAGAGTGTACAGCTGTTTCCACTACAAAAGCAAAATATGTTGCAACAAGGAAGGCATGTAAGGAAGCATTGTGGCTTTCCCGTCTTGCTTGTGATATGGGTCTACCTCAGCATGTACCTCATTTACTCATTGATAGTTAGAGTGCCATTTCATTGTGCAAAGACCAAGCACATTGAGGTGAGATGTCACTTCATTAGTTATTCCTTAGCCACTGAGCACATTATTCTTGAGAAGGTTCATACTTGAGATAATGTTGTAGATGCTTTGAGTAAAGCTCTACCATAGGATAGCTTTTGACATTGTTGTCACTTGATGGGGGCTACCTAATTCATAACCTTATAGAGTTACTTGTATATTGTGTAACATGCCCATCAGGTGCGAGGTATCATTTATATACTTACACTCGGGTATTTTTTATCATTCTTTATTTTTCTCCCATAGTCACTTTGATCATGTTGGCCTTTAATGGGAGATTGTTACTTTTAGTGCACATGTGAAAGGCCAAATGACTGCAAGACACTTTTGTATATGTTCCTTAATAAAACATATAGTGGCTTGGTTAGACAAAGACTAAAAGTTCAACTGCGTTTGTAAGACCTATGAAATTTTTCTTCGTGCTCTCTATGATATTTTTATTTTTTCATATTCTTCAGCCTTTGTTCGAAGTACTATGTGCAGTGCTAAGAAGTCGATTTTCTACTCTGAGGGTATCATTGTGGAGCTCTCACGAAGGAGAGTTGAGTATGGTGGATCTCTATTTGAATACTTCAAAAACAACACTTTTGAATGTTGGCTTATATGAAGAAGTGTATGTGTTTCAACCCCATGGTTTTGTGCAAAAAGGGCATGAAAACAAAGTGTGTAGGTTGAAGAAGTCATTATATGGTTTGAAGCAAGCACCACTTGCTTAGTATGAAAACATACATGCTTACTTGATTGTAGATTGTCTTGAGAATAGTCCAACTGAGAGCACCTTATATCTTAGGCATGCAAATGATGTAATTTTGATCATTGTTGTGTATGTGGATGACAGGCTGCTCATTGGTCCTAATGAGAAGCATATTCGTTATTTTAAGGCTGATTTGCATGCCTCATTTGAGACGTCAAATTTGGGGTATTTGCATCATTGGTTGGGCATTCATTTCATGCAAGTTGATAGAGGAATAGCTTTGTGTCAAACAAAATATATTTGCAAATTATTGTAGCAATTTGGCCTTGAAGACTTCAAACCTATTGCCACTCCTATGGAGACATGTTTAGGATTGAGTCTTCATGATGCTGGTGATGCATTTGACATTGCTCTCTACTAGAAGGCTGTTGGATGCTTGATTTACTTCTGTATAACTTGGCCTAATATTTAGTTTGTTGTCTCTCAAATGAGTACATTTAGGCATTGTGCCAACCATTGGCATGCGGTTAAGCGCATCTTTCATTACTTGAGTGGTATCTTGCTACTTGGATTGTTTTATCCCAAGGGGGGATCACTATTATCAAATTTACATGCTTTTTCCAACTTTGATTGGGCTAGTTGTTATGACACTCATGTGTCCACCAATGGTTTTTGCTTCATGTTTGGTAGCTCATGCATATCTTGGTTGAGCAAGAAGCAGTCTATTGTGGCCACTTCTAGGTGTGAGGTTGAGTATAGGATAGCTTTCATATCAACTATTGAGTTTGTGTGGCTTAGATGCCTTTTGGATTATTTGAGTGTTGCCCCCCCCCCCCCCCCCCCCGATCAAAACAGAGGGTGCCCATTTTTACATGCTGACAATTTTTCCACCAAAACCAAAAAATGTTTGAAACACATAAACACTTTAGAGTTTGCTTTCAATGGATACACCCATGCATGTCTGGAAAAATCATCAATGAAAGTCACGAAGTTAATGTTGTTCCCAAAGGAGGGTGTCTTCATAGGACTTCAGACATCATTGTGAACAAGCTACAATTTTTTAGTAGCTCAAAGTGAACCATCTTTTGGGAAAAAGGAACTTTGAATTTTGCCCAAAATACAGCCTTCACAAACATGTTTGCCATGTCCTCAAGTTTGGGCAAAGAGGACAACATTTCAGATCTCTGTAGACATAGCAAACTAGCAAAATTCAAATGACCAAAGCCTGCATGCCAAAGCTTTGCAACTGAGATAAGCTAAGAATGTTGAACTTCACATGATAAATCATTCATAGATTTTACATATATATGAGTTTATACATCCCACTACATAAAATGCCAGAACCAATATTAACATCACCATTTGATAGATTAGGAATTGTACATCTGTCATCAATAAATTTCATAACCAAGTTGATCTTGGCTAATGCTAAAATCGATAACATATTTTTCTTGATCCTTGGCACAAGCAAAGTATCTGAAAATTTGAGAGAAATACCATCAATAGTAGTCAGAATGATCTTACCAACTCCCATTACAGGATGAGAGAATTTGCTAGCACATATATGTGTGTGTGCATGCATGTATGTGTGTGGTGACTTCTTCCATGAGAGCATAGGTTTTTCACTGATATGATCTCTCTTGTATAATCTACCCCCTTGTTAAGTTTCCCCCTACTAGCTTAACTTCGCACATAGGAAGATATATAATTTTAGTCATATCTTAGTACAAGACTTGGATTGCAAGTCTAGTTTATTCATTCACTAGCTCTTTTTGCAATGATCATTTCTAATATATTAGTATCCTTTCTTAGGATTGCAAGTGTCGAGCATCATAGATCATTGTTCTATTCTATATGTTGTGAGTTTTCAAGTAATTAGAGTACAGCTAGAGACACAAACATACCCCATTTGGATAGTCATTAGTTTTTCTTATGTAAAAAGGTTATTACACCACCCAAAAATCCAATCAGAGTAATTCAAAGCTTACTAGTAAGATTAGAGGTTCTAGTTCATGTATGCAAAGTCTCAGAGATTCATTCGGAGAAAACAAAGAGAGATTGATTTTTTGGTTTATCGTGGTGTCCAATTGTGAGGTCCTAAGAAGGTTCCAACACACTTTTGTTGCAATTTAGAATGAATATTCTCCATCATGGGTATCAAAGCTCATCTTAGAGCATTGAAGACACTAAGAGGAGTTCTTGAAGTTGAAGGAAGATCAAAGTTGAATTAAGAACGAGATAAGCTTAGAAGAAGCATTGAACAAACGGAGAGCGTCTAGCATCATTGAAGGATCAAACAAACTTAAATCTTTGGATCAAAGGTAAAAGATCAATCTTTTACATTCTATCACATTGAAGGGAGGCATTACAAGCTTACACGGGGCACAAACACTATGGATGCTTCACCACACATATTGAGAAGCTTGAGAAGAGAAAATACCAACCGTGGAAGTTTAGAACCTCGAGTTTCCTTCTAGGGAGGGGACTTTGGGGGTTGAATAGTGGCACATAGCTAAAGCCATACATAGATATAGTTACCCCAATTGAGAATCAGAGGAGAGGTATTGAGAAATGGGAGTAATGGGATAGAAAAGTGATCTTTATATTATTCCAACACATTAACAACTCTATGATGTGACATATATGAGATTTAGATACATCACAGGTGTGGAGTGTCCAAAAAGGCTATAATCTACCTCTACAAAGGCTAGGAAGATCTAGCTTAAAAATGAGTTGAATAAAAAGCATCCATCCAAAACATCAATTACTTTATTCTCAAGGTCAAAGAGATATCAAATGCACTTGGGTCAGTAGGATGTGTGGTTGATGATGATGATTTAGTAGCCCACACTCTTAATGGCTATAGTTTTGCCTTTATGGATGATTTACTACGGTCTTCCCACATGCTTATTTCATTAAAGATTAAGCATTATAAAGGATAAAATGAAATAGAGCACCACTTCCAACTTGACCTAATTGCAACATCACGCACAATTGAACACACAAGCACATACTTTTTTGCACAAAGTTCATCTTTCGTCAAGTATCAAATTTTGTACAGTCCAACTTTTCTTTTGCAGCTTCTCCAAAACTATGCCTTTTCAAACGCATGTCTTTGAATAAAACACAACCCTTCATATCTACTTCATTTAAGCATTCCTTTTATAAAGCTTTTAAAAAATAAATAAACTTGCATATACCTATGCACTGATTTGATTTTCCTCCACAGAGATCTTTAGACTATAAAACTATTGATTACCTTGTGAATGATTAATCCACTCTATGAGCTCTTAACCCTTCCTTCTTTCTTAACCTTTCACATTTTCAAATCGATTCTTAATATTTTGCATTCAAATGGGATTATTGGCCTTTATGTTGGCAAGCCATTATGCCTCCAAGATCTATGTGATCAAAATACTTGGAACCCTTATGGATAGACACTAGAGGGAAAGAAACCATAAAAAGAATCTAAATTTCTAGATTCTTTGTGAATCCCCAAATCAGTTAGATAAGAGAATCAAGATCTATAAAAGTTAGCCTTCCTTCCATGACTTCATGATTCTTGTAACCCAAGGTGAAAAGACGAAAAGAAAATGGGTTCCACATCAAGAGGATGAGAATTTTAGCAATTTTCTTTGTAATTTTTTGTAATCCTTAATAAATTTGATGTTGTTCTGTCTCATGAATTAATTCAAAGATTATTCATAAAACAAAAGCCATATATTCAACCAATTCAAAGTAGATTCATAAAACATAAATCACATATTTTAGACTTGCATATATTCTAAAAAAAATTAAGCATCATCCTCATAAGCTCGAGGAACGAATACCCTCTAAAGTTAGGTCTTGGGTTGCAAGGTTTTGTAGCGTGCCATGTTCCTTACTCTATGTGGATGTTACATGCAAGACTGAAAAAAAAAACCTTCAAGATTTTCTCGTTTCATGAAGAAATAGAAGTAAATTGTATCTTGTTTGAAGGGCTTTGTGTTGTGCCATCATGAGCTTGTTTTCTGCTGATCAAGGCCTTGATAGTCCCAAAAAAAACTCCTCATGTGTGTATCTATCAAAAGAGGGAGGAAGAGGAATGGTGAATAAGGAAAGTGGACTTTCACGAGTTTTGTTTAGGTCTTACATGGGGCTACTATAATATCCATAATTAGAGGTCCCTATAGAGATTCCATCACAATGTATGTGAAGTTATAACCTGAACTCTCCAAGAAATGAAAAATATTTGGAGTGAGGCTATACTCTTAGATCCAGTATTGATTTTTGAACTTTCATAGCATGTGAAGTTATAACCTCAACTCTCCAAGAAATGCAAAAGATTTTGAGTGAGACTATATACTTTTAGATCCATGGTGTGAGAAGCATTGATATTTCATGTGTCAAATCCAAGTGTGCTCCTTCTTCGCTTGGTTGTAGATGGATGCATTGGATGGAGCTGTGTGATGGCGGAGACCTCACCAATGTCACATGGATTTTTTCCTGGAGTGTCATGCGTAGGATGATATATATTGACCATCAACCCAAGAAACAAAGATCATGTTGTTTTCATACAGCTCAAGTCTTATTATGATTCTACCTTGTTATATTTCTACCATGGATTGCACCGAGATCCTACCATCCGTTATATCACACAAAGGGATACCATACAAAGACGCCAATAGAAAAATATTCTTTTATTTTGGTGAGGGGTCCAGTATTTGATGAATTATTATAACAAGCATAGTAAAAGTAAATGTATAAGATCTTGTTTTAAGGAATGAATATAAAGCTTGTTCTAAGAAAGAAGTTCTGATTGAGGATGTCTTATGCCTTGCAAACAGTAATATATGATGATGTGCATGTACTGAAAAGCAAGTTTTAGTTGAGAATCTCTTATGCTTTGCACAAAGTAATACATGATTATTTGCATGTGCTAAATTAGTAGGTTATTCACTCTAATGAAAGGTATACATTTTTGGTATTTGCATGGTTTTCTTAGTCAATTTTCTGTGTAAATGGGTTTTATTTTTATGTGAAAAGTAGAAAGGGCCATATATAATGATTGGGAGATGCCATCAATCCTTTTTTCATGACTTTCAAGGGAATCCAAAGGTTGGAACTGAAACCATAAGTGAAAAATGGTTTTAAGTGATATACACCATCACTTTCTTTTTTTCATGACTTTCAAGGGAATCCAAAGGTTGGAACTGAAACCATAAGTGAAAAATGGTTTTAAGTGATATACACCATCACTTTCTTTTGCTGTTGGAAAGTGGATAGCAAGGATCAAAGGAACAGGACTTCATATACATAGTCATTGATTGAGTCCGCCATTCAATGGCTAAGATTGAACTATGGGGTAAATGTTGTCTTTTTGCATTAGCAGTTCAGACACCTCAAGCTGTAATGCCTCATTATATGTTTCCTTGTGTTGATTTATGATTATTTGATGAATTTGTAGATCCAATGTTAGATAATGAAAGCTCCCCTTTGCACTTCCAACCATTGATGTATAAGACGATCCAAGGGGCTATTACTATTCTATGATTTATCCAATGGTCCAAAATTAACCTTTATGAGCTTAAGCCATCAAGTGTCAACTTATGATCACACTATCAAATTGAAATCTGTTATTGTTTTTGCACCGTCCACAATGCAAAGAAGACCCATGGTTTTTTTGCAATGGTTCAATTTTCTTTTATACAAACGGTTATAACTTGATTCAAAAAAGATAGATTACAAGCAAGAGAGTGGTTTATTAGGCTATCATCTCCTTCATGGGGATCTATTTTCTTTTAGGTTCACTTTGTATTAAAAAGATCAATGAATGTCTAAGGGATCTATCTATAGAGTTCTTGGGGGATTCAAAATTGATCAGAAATCTTTCCTTTCAAATTTGTACTATATTCAACTTTACGTTTTTTTCCTATTTTCTCAAAAGAAAAATGCTAACAAAATTTGTGGGGTCCCCCATGGTGTAAACGATGCCTTCCAGGCACGGAAGACTTGGGCCACCTCGTTTTTTTATGCCCCAAATCAATATCAGTATGGAAAACCCTTGAGAGAATCATGATGTCACAGAGATAAATCAACTGGAAGCAAGCTTTGTTAGGTGAAGCGATCAGGTGTTCCTCAGTACTTTGGAATGCTATAAGAGGGGAGACTCGATGGAAAATATGGAAAGAGAGGTGTGCTGCCAACTGTGGAAGCCCTCCTAAAGAATGATCGATCAAAAAATCTCTATTCCTTTTGGGCAAAAGGATTTCAATTGTAAAAAGCTTCCGCCCTTTAGACTTGATAGAGTGTTCTTCTTAGAGAGCAATAAGATCAAAACCAAATGGGTCCCACATGAGAGGGACGAAAAAGTTATAAACCTTCTTTGTAAAATTCTCTAGTAATCTATTAGCAACCCCTTCTTTGTGGGATACCAGGGATTCCATGGGTGCTAGGCCCCTTCACTTATACAGCTAAATTTTATATTGATTAAAGTTTGGAAAAGTAGGTTCTGCCAAACTTCCTTCTAAAATTTAAATATATATTTAAAAAAGAAAACTCTATCTCTGCATTGCCATCATCACCTATCTCTCAGCATTGCCATCATCACCCATATGCTGTTCTCTGTAGTGTGAAGATCATGCGCTCTTTTCATGTCTTTCGCGACTCCCGAAAGGACGCTGTATTCATACCTCTCACTTTGGCCGAAGAGAGTCCCGACTCCGCGACTCGCGCGTGAGACGCCTGTCTCTCTGCGTTTTGCCCTCTTCGTGGGCTCCTCTGCTCAGATGATGTTGGCATGCCTTTGAAGAAGAACATGGAAAAGCAAGTGTCAAAGTGCATGCATAAGTGGCCTTCTGAAAACAGCCGCCATGGCCCATGAAGCTCGTTCATCAGGGTGTAGCCCATAACACGATTGTCGCTTTTATTCTGCATACGGGTCCCGACTCCCAAGTTCAATCTGTTTCTCTGTTGTTTAGACAGAAGCACTCTAAAATACTTATACAACCATACTCGACAATAGTCATAACAATGAGCTGATGCCTGAAGGTGTACTTGAAAACCCTTTTTCTTCTTCGCGCAATGCAATCAGAACTTTGGCTTGTATTTGAAGAACATAGTACAGGCATTAGAAAATCCTTGTCAAGCGTTGAAAAACATTGGTCCTTTGATAATGTCAAATAGCCGACTCTCACACACAGAAATGAGGAGAGAGAGAGAGAGAAGCGCAAGCTCTGCGACCCACAGAGGATGGTTTTTGCTTCATCTCTTCCTCATTAATTTGAAATAGTTTTGATGAAGAACGTGTTCGAAGCAAACAGCGGTGGATAATACAAAGGGACGTTGACAAACTGTCATGTCGTACATGGGACTTGGGAGACTTCGGTTTCATTTCAGTATTGTGTGTGTGTGATAGAGAGAGAGAGAGAGAAGACGTAAGCATGGTTGAGGTAGCCATGCGGAAAATTCTCTCTCCATGTGGAGAGAAAGAAGACGTAAGCATGTGGAAAATTCTCTCTCCATTTGTAGAGAAGAGCTTGACACCTCCTTGTAAACGGATCTTCATTGTCATTACCAAAATTTCTCATGCTCATGTTTTTCTGTTGTCGTCTTCATGTTTTCCTTAATCTTTGATAGGGCTCCGCATCAACCAATATCCAATAAGAATGCAACAAAATCCAGCACCTTCCCTAAGAGATTGCTATGATGAAGCCTTCTTGTTCACTTGATATAGTCTCCTTAAACTTTTTGGAACTTTGACACTCTCTTGGCAAAGGAAATGAGTATCTTCAAGCTTCTTTTTTAACTCAATAAATGCTTATGAATAGAAAATGCAAGAAAATAGCTTCTTATGTGAAAGATCAAGCTTCTCACCAAACCGTCTTTCATGTGGAGAATTCGAATCTATACATGATGTGGGATCTCTACCATCAATTTATGTTGAAGTCATTCTCCTTGAGCATTGCCATAATACATTCAATATTAATGTACCAATTTTTCTTTCTGTTACCCCATTTCGCTAGGATATTGTCTTCTTATATCTTGGTTGCTTACGAACTTTGAAAAAATATGGGAGAATTTTTTCACCCCTCCCTATAACCTTTAATATTTCATGCAGGTACCAAAATCTCTTCTATCATAGCATTGAAATTCTCAAAGTAGTAAAACACCTCTGTTTTATGTTTAATATAATATAATCACACCATCCTAATGCAATCATCAATGAAAATAGTATATCTATTAGTATCTTTGGTAGTTGTGTGTGTCAACACTCTTAAGATAGGGCACTTTTTTCCTTTTCAGGGTTTCTTTTCCACTACCTTGTATATGTGCCCTTAATCCTAGTGGGATATGTATCTCTATATATTCTAAACTTTGTAATACACTCTACTTTGTGCTCCTAAGTTTCTTCTTCTTCCTCATGCCATGATTGCTTTAGTTATCAAACATGCCATTAACTCTCATATTCACTCATGCGAAATAGATAAGGATGCTTGGAGTTCTATTGCCACATTGTATTAGGCAATAAATGTGGCTCATGTTACTTAGCTTCAAAAACAATTGGAGAGTGAGAACATGAATGAATGGGACTCTATGGATAGTTTTTCTAAAGATTAAAAACTTGAAGGAACAATCAATTATTGTAGATGAAAATTTTCGAAATGGTTCAATTGTGTAGACTATTTTCAATGTTCTTCCTTAATTCTTATCAAATTTTTGCTTCTACTCTTTAATTGATGATGAATGGAAATCCAAATGTCTTGGCATTTTAAGAGTTAGCTTTTTTCATTGCAAAAAGTTCAAACCAAGAAAAATAGGTTCATTATGTGTATTGCAAATCAAGCCTTTGTTATTAGTGATAAGGGCAAGGGTAAAGGTGGATCGTCCTTTAAAGGCAGAAATCTATTAGTGTTGCATAATCAAAGAAGGAAAAAACAAAGATCATAATAAAGCAAATAAGCCAAAATAGTATTTCAAATATTGTAAGGCAAATGATCATGTCATAAAGAACTATTTTAAACTTGGTGTTGAAGAGGCAAAGAAAAAAGAGGCAGGAATGTCTTTTACACAGCTAACTTAGTTCAAGATGAAGAACGGACATTTACTACACAACGTAGTTATGATTCATCAACACATGATCATTATATGCATTTTTGGGACTCATATCTTTGTTATTAGTGATAAGGGCAAGGGTAAAGGTGGATCGTCCTTTAAAGGCAGAAATCTATTAGTGTTGCATAATCAAAGAAGGAAAAAACAAAGATCATAATAAAGCAAATAAGCCAAAATAGTATTTCAAATATTGTAAGGCAAATGATCATGTCATAAAGAACTATTTTAAACTTGGTGTTGAAGAGGCAAAGAAAAAAGAGGCAGGAATGTCTTTTACACAGCTAACTTAGTTCAAGATGAAGAACGGGCATTTACTACACAACGTAGTTATGATTCATCAACACATGATCATTATATGCATTTTTGGGACTCATATCTTTGGTACTTTGATAGTGGTGCAACCAAACATATTACCTATCAACACACTTTCTTCACCTCACTTGAGTCTACCCCTAATGGTAATACTATCACATGCGTAAAAAACTCCACTTATTCTATCCTAGAAGGTAGAAATTTTTTCCTTCTTATTGCTAATGAAGTACATTCAATTCATCGTATGCTTCATATATACCAAGGTTCAAGAAAGTATGTTATCACTATAAGTAGTAACCAAGAATGTCTTGGCAATAAATCTTGTTGATGATAGGTGTATAGTTCATGTTCTCTATGATGCAAAAAAAATCATTGCCTCTATTATGCTATGTCATAGGCTATATAAGCTAAAATATGAGAAATGTATGGATTATTATGCATATGAAGTTTAGGGTCATCTTAGACATGAAAATTTTTCATGCACAATTGTCTAAATTTTGCTACTGTGTTATGCCTATAGAAGTGTCATATGGTCTCCTCTTTGCCTGTACTTGAGACACCATTTAAACATGTATGTGAAGGGTTGAAATTTGGGTAAGATGGAGCATTGTTCCTTTCATAAAGATGGTGCAATAAGACCTGAACATAAATTGCACCTCTTCTATAAAGAAATGATGTGGGAAATCCCATGTAAATACCATCTTGTGGAAATTCCCTATACTTTGTGACTTTTATAGGCGAATTTTGGAATCATAAATTGGTAATTACTACATAAAGACCATCAAGCTTAATCATTTACTCCATATATAGCGAAGAGAATCTCCAAATCTTGAAGTTCCATTAGTGCATCCTTTGTTTTTTCCTTTTCACTTTTAAGTGTCTTCTATGATTTCAATGCTTCCATTATTATCACAATTAGATACATGTACCTCTTCCATCCCTCAATTTGTTTTTACTTCTTCAAAAATGAATAAGTATCTATAAAACATAGTACAAAAACACCTATATTTATCAAATCTTGAATTCTTTGCTCGAAGGGTTTTGATAAAGTCTTCTTTATCAATTTTTTACCCATAAACTTGCTTGGATCCTCGAGCAGTTTCATTGTGAATGTCATGAGATGTGAGTAAAAATATTTTTCCTACAACATTGAATTCTTCTCAATAACATCACTTAGCTTGAATGCTTATGTAAAATTTCTCTTAATGTTCTCCCAAGTGTTGAAATATTTTTCTTCATATTAAGAAACTACTTTCCAACCACTCTATCCAACGTCATTAGGTAGAAGTATATCCAATCAATGCATATGATGTTTTTTTAATACTTATCTTTTGTACTTACATTGGTTTAAATATCGCTACTAAACTTTTCTCTAATAGGTATTGACATTAATTTCTGAACCTCTATTTTTTGCTTAACCTGAGTTGAGAGGTAATCTATTTTTAGATAGTTGTTTGATTAATCATTTGAAATCAAATTAGAGTGATATATATCTTGTTAGAATGTTGGTAGTGCCTAGTTTGTGCAACAAGATATCAAAGTAATTGAGTATTTAAGTTGGGAATGAAACAAGTTTTACCAAACAGATGTATGATAGGATACATTGTAGAAGATTTTCACTAACTTCCATTGGGCATATTGGAGTCAATTTCTCCACAACTATGTCATTGTTTGAATCATTCAAATCCACTTGCCAAAAGTTTTATTTCTCCTCAATTGATTAATCATATTGCCCTTCTTTTTCTTCTATTTGCATATGATGTATACAAAATTGTGTCATCAACATCACTTGGTAAACATTCATCTTCATTGAAATTCTCACATTGATGCCTCTTCTCATCTCTAGCAATGGAAATGGTATCATCACATGAATACTCTCTAGTTCTCTTATCTTCCACTCTTGTGGGCTCTGGATTTTATCTAGAGAATGCAAGATTAAGGCCAAGGCCTTTTATGCCATTCACAATCTCATCCATACAAATTAGTGGTTTTGGGGTAATCATTGGGAAAGTCTGAGTGTAGTCAACTTGATCTTGAACTACGTGTGACCTCTCTCTCTTTTGTCTCACAAGCATAGACACTACCTTCCAAACTCCATCCACTCTCTATTCAATCCCATCGGCTGATTCAAATCCCCCAATAAGTCTCCTCGCTCTAGATCCAAATTAGGGTCTATACTCTACACAAGGAGCTCTGCTTTCTCATCATTGAAAACTTCCTAGATGCTCTGGCTCAATTGGGCAAATCGCTCTTCAAACTCTTGAATTAGCTCACTCATCTCAAGACCCTTATTTGGAGTAGCCACCCACGCTTGGAATAAATGTCATGTAGAAATGGCCAAATCCTCCAAGTAATATTCTTTATGTAGATATGCTTAAATTCACTCCATGTATGAACTCTCTCTTGAAGAACAAAAATTATAGGCTTGACTCAGGGCAACACAATTCTTCCAAACTACTAACTTTAAATGGAATGAGGCATGTGAAACTTCTTTCAATGAATTAAAACAAAAATCATGCTTAACCCCTATTTTGACCACACCATACTAGAATAAACCATTTCATGTTCACGTGGATGCATCCAACTAGCAATTGGATGTGTATTAGCACAACCCACTAAGGAGGCGAAGATAGATCTTCCAATAGCATATGCAAGTAGGTGATTAAACACTGTTGAAAAGAACTACACCACAACTGAGAGAGAGGGCTTAGGGATGGTCTATGCACTTAAAGAATTTAGACACTAATTGTTGGCAAACAAGTTTAAGCTTTTTATGGAGCACAATGTTGCTCTATCTCGTGAACAAACCTTTCAATACAAGTAGATTAGTAAGATGGTTTCTCTTACTAATGGAATATGATTTCTAAGTAGTAGTCAGAAAAGGAAAGACCCACTTGTGGGCTGATCATCTTTCACGGCTAAACTCTAGAGATACCGGATATTGGAAGGAAGTATTCACAAGTAGAATGATCAAGAAATTCTTGCTTGTTGTGCAAAAGAACTGGAGTACGATAAATGGTTGCAATTAGCACATGTAGGTGAACTCGAGAAATGCCATTTGAAACAAAAACCCTACAAACTCTACAAAGATTAGGAGTATATTGGCCCACCATGGAAGCATATCTTTATAGGATGTGCAAGGATTGCCCCACCTATACTAACTGACCTCCTGTAGAACATGCCACATTATACCAAATGTCTTTAATATTGGACTAGAGTAGCCCCTTGATAAATTTTTTGCACACAAAAACGTTTCCACTAGAGATGACATTGGCAAGATGAAGAAGCCTCGAGCAGGAGGCTCAAGACTACAAACTCATTGGAGATAATCTCTACAAACAAGGACAAGATGGATACCTAAGACTGTCTCCATGAGAGTGAATACTTGAGAATTCTAGAAATTGTACACCGAGGTGTTGGAGGAGGACATTTTGGGCCTTATTTAGTGATCAAAGCCATACTATTCTCAAGATTATGGTGGCCCACTCTTCATATGGATGCACATACCTATGTGAAGATATGTGTCACTTGTCAACAAACTCATTATCCAATGCATAGAGACAAAATGCCATTGAGACCCATGATGGGAAGACATGCATTCTCTAAGTGGGGCATAGATTTCATAGGAACTATTAATCCCCCTCCTAGAGGTTCTCATGTTGAATACATAATTGTAACCATAGATTATCTGACCAAATGGGTAGAAGTCAAGGCCACCAAGAAGAATGATGCACAAACAATGAAAAAATTCTTATTTGAAAATATCTTTACAAGATATGGATTGCATATAGTGCTGGTGAGCAATAGTGAAACTCACTTTCTAAATGAAGTCATTGAATATTCGTTGCAAGTTTCACAAGAAGTCAGCACCATATCATCCTCAAGCCAATGGAAAGGCAGAGATTACTAACAAAATCCTGTGGAATGGCATGACTAAGCTCATAAACAACAAACACTTTACCTAGGATAAATAGTTGCACCATGTTGTTTGGGCATATTGAGTGGCCTCCAAGATGATACGCAATGCTACTCCCTTTCATATGGCCTTTGGTCAAAATGTTGTGCTTTTGTTGGACTTTTTCATACCCACCCTCAAGGGTGCACAAGAGCATCAATGGATAGGCCATGAGCTATCATCTAGAATTATGGACTTCGGATGCCAAGGAGAAACTAAGCTAAGAGAACCAACAGGACTATATGGAGCCAAGAAGAGGTAGATGGCTCATTTCTATGTGCATGTGAAGGAAAAGGTCTTGAAAGTTGGCAATTTAGTATTGGTCTACACTTTGAAGCAACACGCTCAAAAGTTAGAGAAACGTGGTTATGGACCTATGATTATCAACAGACTTTGAATGATTGGAGCAATGGAGTTAACGACTTTGTAAGGAGAGGTAATGCCAAATTACATTAGTGGTTGTAGAGTCAAGTTCTATCAAGAACCCTTGATGGAGGATATACTTAGACATCTCAGCTTGGCCAGGAAGCATAAGGAGAAAGAAAAGAGAATTCAAGAAAAAGTTGAAGTTGAAGCCCTAGAGTGCATCAAATGTATGAAGTTAAGATGACATGGAATAGTGTGGGAATCAAATGATAAGGTAGAGGACCTTCATCTAGTCAATGCCATACCCCACTTAGAGTTCCCTAGATATCACATGGAAATGTGCCAAGCCAAGTAGAATGCTTCCCCTAGTATAGTTGATAGAAGACCATTCATCACTGTCACGTTAGGGTAAGGCACTACACTCAAAGAGATCGAGGCATTGAAGATTCAGGTGCAACCACTAGTGCAATCAGGTCTTCTTATTGTAAATACATGGGTCTAAAAGTGAATCCTATAGAGGCATACATCATTGGATTAGGAGTCCTAGAAACCCCATTGAATGGGTGAGGCAAAAATTCCTATCCTCATAAAAGATGTCACCTTGATAGTAAAACTCCTAGTCTGCCATGAAGATGGTCTATAGAACCACTAATGCTAGGACAAGATTGGATATACAATCACTCAATGGACTTAAATCTTAGAAAATGCCTCCTTTATTTCTGGGTAGCTAACCAATTACCATTGACGGACACTCATGTACCATAACAAACAACCCAAACACTATATATAAGAACATGCAAGCATGGTTGAGCATCTCTACCATAAAAGAGACCTAAGCTCAAAGTGGCTTTGAGATATCTAAACAAATATTCTACCTCTTTCCAATTCTTAATGCCAAGACTATGCATAAGTCGACTCAACTAGGAAACTGCATCCTATATGACCAGCCTTGTGTTACATGCATATATCAAACATCCCACAACTTGCTAATAAAGAGAACTATCAAATGCATCATCCACATCTTCAATTGAGAACCTAAATTCTGTTTCCATTGGTCATGAGATAGGCTTGCAATCCTCAAAGCCAAAACATTAAAGTATCTTCTCAATATACTTTCCTTGATGTGTAAACATTCCCCCCTCAACGAATACAACTAGATGCCAATATAATACTCCAAAAGACTAAGATATGGGACATCAAAATTATGCTTCAAGTTAGCCATAAAGAGACCAATTTTCTCATTGTAGGAGCCATTTGAGAGAATGTCATCAACATAAAGAACAAGCACTATAAGATGAACCCCATCTTTATGTACATAAAGTGTGCTTTCAATTGGACTACATGTAAAACCAAGATCAACCAAGTGCTTATGTATCTTTTCATACCATGCATGTGGAGCTTGCTTAAGTTCATACAAAACCTTATGCAAGTAGCAAACCATATGCTCTTGACCTTTGGTGGCAAATATAGTAGGCTCATTCACATAGACCTCTTCTTGCAAATCACCGTTCAAGAAAGCTATTTTTATATCCAATTGATGCAATTTCCAACCATGATGGGCATCCAATGCAATCACAGAATGAATGTTAGTCATGTACAAAGTAGGTGCAAAAGTCTCATCATAATCTATGCCATATTTTTTCACATAAACTTTTGCAACTAGTCTAGCTTTCTAGTGATCAATGCTACCATCTAACTTTATTTTAATCTTCTAAACTGAGATAGTACTAATGAAATTCTTAACTTTTGGAAATTCACATAACTCTCAAGTGTGATTTTTTTAAATAGAATCCAAATCTAATTGCATTGCTCTCATGAAAATTGAATCATCACATGCATCTTCAAAAGTGGGTGTCTCTTGATTATGTGTTGTTGCAATAAGAGATGCATTCACAAAGTCACATGATGCATGGTGAGATCTTGATCTTGTCATACCAAGTAAAGGAGCATTCAACTTGCTATCTTGCAATGCCTTTTGGAGCCATGTTGGCACCAATTATGCATCCTTGATAGACATGTGTTCCTCATGTAATACATCATCAAAATGTACATTAGAAGTTGGTTGAATATCATTCTAAATTTCAAACATGTGTGTCTAAAAATTCTAAAAATTTTTAGCCATGTTTGACTAAACATTTTCAACCATCTATGGCTAGAGTTTTTAACATAAGATGCAAATTTTATGTTAACCACCATCCAATGTCTTTGAAGTACCCCGAAATCTTCATGTAGAAGACAATCTTCAAATACATTATGTAGATGGCCGATCCACACCACCAAGTTGCTGCAAGGTAAATCCTCTCCATAAGCAAGAGTGTGAACACACTCTTCTTCTCCAAGAAGAACTCCATAGCCTCTCCTCAACATGCTCCAAGATAGCACCATGGCTGCCCCATGTGCTAAGAGCACCACCTCTAATGAGGGACCAAGCTCCAAAGCTTGTGTTGCAAAAGGTGTAGGATAATTGAATAATGAGGCAAGCTCTTCTTATATAGTTTTAGAGGCCAATCCGAAAGCATATAATAAAGCACAATTGAAACGCAAAAGATTGTAGCAATCTATGAACAATAAAAAAACAAAACGCCATATTCGCGTAGACCGCCGTCTTTGAAAGTAAAAGCATAAGAAAAATTCAGCGTTCACGCTGCTGCACCATCCAGAAATTGAACTCGGGGCACTTCTATAGAAGGCGATCACTGTATCCAAGGCGCCCAGCACTTCTGTTTGTAGAGGGACTACAAAGTATATCTACACATGCTATCATGTTCTGAGCCAAAATGGATTATAGCACACATGGGACGTTGATACCTTTACCTTTTGACCATGGGACATTGTTTTCCAACAATCTCCCCTTCAATGTCACAATGGTACAAACTCGACTGGATATATAACTTTATTCATCTGCAAAATTTATAAGCTTCAAACTTATACTCCCAAAATTGACCTTCAAACCTTCTCTTCAAAAGTCTTCTTCAAAACTGAATTTGAGTTTCCTTCAAGCTTCAAACACTTGAACTTGCTGAATATGAACCATAATACTTGAGAAAATATGCAAACTAGATATCCAATAGTGTACATATCAAGCAATCACTGCTTGACAACAAATGTAGCATGTACTAACTCTGAACCTGCTATCTCATGTCTTCTCAAACTTGAACACATACACTAGGATCCACATATTTGCATTTACCTTACAAAAGCTTTCTCAATGTATTTTTGTTGTGTCATGTAAATACACTAAACATAATCAAGAACTGAATCTTAGGACTTATGACTGACAACTCACAACTTAGTGTATTATGAACACTGTTGGTTCATCTTTGACTATACTCAAGTCAACTCAACTCAACTCAACTCATGAGTCTCATCAAAATCTATGATGTCATCATGTCTTCATCCTTGTTCAATTTGTAAATCCTTCATACTTCTTTCCTTTAGAATCTATTATAAACATATATGTGCGCACCCCTAAAACATACCTCTCTGAAATATCAAATTTCTCTTCAATAGAATTCTCGAACCTTTCTTTGCAGAGGCCCAAGAATGGCGGGCATGTTCCTGATTTTGCTAAAAGTTGTTCTCAGTCCTCAGTTGATCATTTTAAGTGTTTTAACTTGTATTAGCAAGCTGGCTAAGTCTATTTGCTATGCCCAAGAGGAATTTATCTAATTTCTACCAGGTTGAGAGCACTGCTCATTTGTTCTAGCAAGTGTATGTCCAAAAAATAGCAAGTTTTGGGAGCTAGTCATTTCGCAACTAGTCTATCTTAACTTAAACTTTTGAGACATGTTCCAAAGTACTTGGCTAACATTTTGGTGGATTTAGGAAGCTCAAAGGGTTTACTAATCAAATTTGAATTCTCAGTTGGTTGGTGTGAAGCCGGTTGTAGCAGCACCAACTCATCTTCGGATTGCATCCACCATCTCTCTTCACAGTGGCATCAGAGCATAGTCAAGCAACATAGGAGATGGATTTCCATCAACAATTGACAAATTGGATTGAAACAACTACCCAGCATGGTCTCTAAGGATGGAGGCTTACCTTCAAGGGAGGAATCTATATAGATTCATATCCGGAGATGAAGCAATGCCAACCATGAGGAACAAAGGGCAACCATCATATGAAGAAGTGGAAGGACTTTCAAATTGGTGTTCAAAGGATGCACTTGCAAGGTCCTATATTCTAAACTCAATCTCTGATTTTCTTTTGCCTCATATCAAGGGATGCAAGACATCAAGAGAGACCTGGAATGCACTTGCTTCTTTCTTCTCCTCCAACACTCGAGCAAGGAAGAACCAATTGTGGATGGAGTTCACAACAATGAAGAAAAACCCGAAGCAAAGTGTGACTGATTATGTCACAAAGATGAAGGAGATTTTCGACCAACTTGGAAGCATTGGAGAGGTAATTGAAGAGGAGCAAATCATCAGACAAATCATAAACGGAATCAAAGCAGACGACAAGTGGGAGTCATTCACAACAGCCATGGATTTATATATGGATATGCATGTACCCAACCTCAACACACTCATGGGCCAACTCTTCACTCATGAAGCAGAGATTAGCAAAGGTGGTGAGTCCTAAAGAGGTAATCAAACTTCTGCCTTATATTCTGATAAAGCTAAGGTCAAGGACAAGTCAAAGAATAGGAAGAATGAAGATGAAGGTAGCTCTTTCCAAGCAAACTTTGCAGGTAGAGGAAGAGCTAGAGGAAGAAGGAAAGGTGGAAAGCAAGGTAGGGGGAGATTCCAATCATCTCAACCTTGCAATATATATGGCTTATCTAATCATACTACTGAAGAATGTTTCAGGAACCCGAGGAACTCAAGAGGAAGAGGATTCAATAGAGGTGGCTATGGATCAAATAGAGGCAGATACAATGGAGGCTACAACAACAACTATTACAACAACAACAACTATCAAAGTGGCCATAGAGGAAGATGAGACTACAATAACTATGCAGAGGACCAAAGTCAAGAAGATTCATTATTGATTATGAATCTATCTATGAAGAAAGGTGAGGATGATGATCACATCTTTTACATTGATTCAGGATGCTCAAATCATGTAGTAGGAAATGTGGCATTACTTTCTGATTTGGAAGATCCTCATAACAAGCATGAAGTGCAGACAAGAGATGACACAAAGCACTCAGGGGAGAAGATAGGTAATGTGAAGACATCAGATGGGAATATGAACCTCTTAAGCAAAGCCTTGTATGTCCCTATAATTACCAAAAAATTAATAAGTGTTGGACAGATTGTTGAAAAACGATTGCAGGTTAGATTCAACAGATTTGGAGCATATGTTGAAGACCCAAGGCAAGGCTTTAGAAGGATTGCCAAAGGAGAAAAGACAGGACGGCTTTTCACTTTTGAAGTGGAAGATACAAAGAACATAGCTTTGTTTAGCTATGGATCTCAAACTCTCACAGAGTTGGAGATATGGCACAAAAGGCTTACTCACATTGGTGAGAGGACACTTAAACAAATTTGGAGGGACCAAAGTGTACTTGGTTTGCCTAATATCACAAGGCAACACATGATTTATAAGTGTGAAGCTTGTCAACTCGGCAAGGCTCATAGACAACCTTTCAATAAGAAGGGATATGTGTATCAAAATCCTTTGGATCTAGTGCACACGGATGTGTGGGGTTCAAGTAAGGAGCCATCTATATCAGGCTCAAGATATTATGTGTCTTTCATATATGATTGTAGCAGGTGGACCATTCTGTTTTTCATGAAGCACAAGGATGAAGTGTTTAATTGCTTTAAGAAGTATATTGCTCTTGTTGAAAACCAAACAGGTAGGACTTTGAAAAGACTCAGATTAGATGGTGGAGGAGAATACTTCTCTTTTGAATTTGATGCCTTCTTGCATGAAAGAGGCATTAAAAGGGAAGTCACTACAAGGTATACACCCAATGGTGTAGCACAGAGGAGAAACAGAGCTATAGTTGAAGCTGCAAGGTCCATGCTCAATGAAAAGGGATTGCCAAACTACCTATGGGCAGAGGCTATGTCTACAGCCACATATCTCATAAATAGACTTCCATCTAAGTCACTAGATGGAACCACTCCATATGGTGTGGAATGGAAGAAGACCTAGTCTAGAGCATTGTAAAATTTTTGGATGCTTACCCTATGCTCACATTCCTTCTCAAGTAAGAGGGAAATTGGATCCAAAAGCAAAGAACTGCATTTTCATTGGTTATGACCAAAACCAAAAAGGATATAGATTGTACAATTCAACTAATAAAGGATTTTCTGTGGGTAGAGATGTATTTTTTTATGAGAACAAATCATGGTGTGATGATGACAGGAAAGTGAAGCTGCCTTATGACTTGGATGACGATTTTCCATCACTTCAACTAAAGGATCCAAAGCAAATGGAAGAAAGTGATTCGGAGATTGACCTAGAAGACTTGGAAAGACTAAAGCTATGGAAGAACAAAGGTAAAGCAAAGATGCAGGATGCTACACATGGACCCGAGAGCTCACATCAACCACTTAGAAGGTCTTCAAGGGAGAAGAAGAAACCAGAGAGGTTTGGTTATGATACTTCTTTGGTCACCAAGCACTCAATCTACATTGCAAAGGATTCAACTAATGAAGAACCTACCACATTCAAAGAAGCACAAAGCAAGAAAGCTTGGAGAGATGCAATGGATGACGAAATGGAAGCCTTGAAGGAGCATGACACTTGGGAGCTTGTACCTAGCAAGCCATCTATGAAGGTAATTGGATCTCGATGGATATACAAAATCAAGAGGAATCCAGATGGAAGTATAAATAGACACAAAGCAAGGTTAGTTGCTAAAGGGTTTGCTCAAACCCATGGTATTGATTATGAGGAGACTTTCTCTGCTGTTGCAAAAATACCTACAATTAGGGTTCTCATTAGTCTTGCTGCATCTAGAAATTGGAAGCTCTATCAACTTGATGTAAAGAATGCTTTCTTGAATGGATGGATTTCAGAGGAAGTGTATATGGCACAACCTCCTGGATATGAGGATGTACATCATCCCAACTATGTATGCAAATTAAAGAAAGCCTTGTATGGATTGAAGCAAGCTCCAAGAGCTTGGAATTTCAGATTGGTGACTTATTTGCAAGACCAAGGATTCAAAGCTAGCAAGGCAGATACCTCTTTGTTCATAAAGAGGAATGGATCTGAAGTGATATATTTATGTGTGTATGTTGATGATATTATTATCATAGGCAATGATCTTGAAGGAATCAAACAAGTAAAGAGTCAAATGAAGGAGGAGTTCAAAATAAGTGACCTCGGACCACTCACTTATTTTCTTGGATTGGAGTTAATCTACACAAGTTCAGGTATATACATCACACAAAGGAAGTATGTGCATGACATGCTCATGAAGTTCAAGATGCAAAACACCAAGTGTGCAGGTACACCTATGGAGAAAAATCATAAGCTTAGTGCTTATGAAGGAGAGCCAATTGAAGGCATCACAAGCTATCAAAGCTTGGTTGGAAGCTTGAACTATGCAACACTCACAAGGGTGGATAGATGCTATAGTGTTAGCATATTGAGTCAGTTTATGCATAAGCTGAGAAGACCACATATGGAAGCAGCCAAGAGAGTCCTCAAGTACCTAAAGGGGACCATGAATGAAGTTTTGTTTTGTTGGAAACAATTCCATATGGTACATTGTGCATGGTCATTGATCCATTTCCTCAGACTATACAGCATGTATAGAGAATTTTATGACTCCTCCTACAACTAAAGGCGTTGGGCACCGTGGATAAGCAAAAACCCTCTCATCTTGCCTGTCTGGGTTCGATCCTTGACTCCAGCAGCGGCACAATGCGAGCTTGTTTTTAATTTTGACATGCTTTTTGGAATGAATTATACTTTTGAAGGAGCTTTTCAAGGGACAACCAAATACTATATAAGAAGATCATTAGCTCATTGTATGTATCCTTCACCTACTTTCAACACCAAGCTTTGGAGAGCTTTGGTACCTCAATAGAGGTGATGTTCTTAGCACATGGGGCATCCATGGTGCTATCTTGGAGCATGTTGAGGAGCGGCTATGGAGTTCTTCTTATATGTTCATATGAGTTTGAGGATTTCTTGCAGCAAACTTGTTAGCATTCTTAGCTACTTTTGTAAGTATCTAATCTTTTCACACACATGTCTAACTTAGGGTCCTCCATAGCCTAAGGTTAGATGAGGGTTTGTTGATTATCATTTTTAGATTGATCCTTCCTCTTTCTGTCACTCATATTCACTCTTCTACAATCTATTAGGTAACACATCTCATATACATTCCGATTTCTGTCCATACATCTGAATATGTTTGTTACATTTGTATATTCACTCATCCATCTATTTTTGTTCACATAGAGTGGTTGAGAGTTTTGCTCCCACATTGTACATTGACATTGGTATATATGATAGTGTGAGTAAGCAGTGGCTTACGTAACACTTTACACATGATGTCTAATCTTTCTCTATCTTTGTCTCATCATTTGTATGATTAAATGTGGTATGTTCATGTTTTGTCAATATTGGAAGATTGCTGCAATCTATGTTGTAGATGTTGGACCTATGGAACCTTGGACCTGTGGTATTAATAATGGGCCTACTAAATTTCCAACATTTGGTATCAGAGCTTTAGGGCTTTGGCATCAGATCATTCAGGCTCTCAGATTCCCAGGTTTCCAGACTTCCAAGTTTACAACATATGATTTAAGGGCATCTTCTAATATTTGACATTTGACATACACACTTAATCTAGATGAGTAGAGATTTTAGAATTAGACATTCTATCGCATGTTTGTTCATCAGTGTGGAGTATGAAGTTGATGATCTATTAGCGGTCGAATACTTTTGGAAGAGTATGCAAATACTTTACAGAAAGTATTATTTGAAGACCAAGACTTGATGAAGAGAAGGCTACTTCAAATTCAAGGAAGAACAATTGTTTGGAGAAGATGAAGGAATCAAATCAACATCAAATTACAGGTATTAGTTTCTACTATCAGATTATCATTTGCAGGTCATATCTTAGAAGAGCAATTATGAAGAGATTTGAAGGATTCAAGAAGTGCTTTTATACACTTTTATTATTTGAAAGTTAAAGGCTACATCAAAACAGGTATCTAGAGGTTTTTCTAGAGAGTTTTGGGAGATCTCTTTCAGGACAAGAAAGCTCATCTAAGAAGACAAATTTGGAGATGGGATGAGTTTTTTGTTTAGCCAATTTTCTATTGTAAGTTGGTTGAATATCCAAGTACAAAATTTGATCTAGAGAGGTAACTCTAGAAAGGTAATTCATCATTCAGGCAAAAGGTTGGTGAATTTAGTCATTTCAGTCATTTGAAGCAGAATTTTGATTCAGGAAATATGAGGAGATGATAAAACATGATTCTATGTTCACTTCCATTTGTATACCATTTTTGTTTTGTCTCTTACTCTTAGCATTAGAGGAAGATAAGAGTTCATTTGAAGAGTGCTTGCTACTTCATGATGAAGAAAACAAAAGGAATGGAAGAGAAGTTTGAAGATGTTGACATCATCATCAGGTGGAAGAAAGATGCAAAAGAAGAAAGTCCAACATTTCCAAAGGGAAAGTAAGACTTCCTTTTCTCTTATGTTTTCCATATAAATTTCCTATTTTATCCTCTACATCCAAAGACAAGTCTACGAGAACATCTTGTGTGAAGATAGTCTAAAGAAGAGCAATTTCTTGTTTTGCATTATACTTGGTCATGATTTAGTAGATTTGACAAAGAGTTGCATTGAGAGAAAGAAAAGCAAAAGATTTTGAAAACAACTTGTATATTTTGACTCATATGTATGAGTTATATATAAGTTGAAGACTTTGAGCAAGTATCTTTATATTCCCTCAAAGAATTCTTGGAGTGTCAATACAAAGCCACTTGGTATATGAAAAGTTAAAGAGAAGTATATTTCTTCTTTATCCAACTCTTGAGGTAAAAGAGTATGTGTAGCAGATGTTGAAGACTTGGGTTGAGGTTTTGTGTTTGGAAAAGTTCCCTCATATTCATTATTTTCAGAAAACTTCAGAAAATTCAAATTTCTTATGTACTAGTCAGTTGAAGAATCTACTTTCTATGATTGTCTTGATTTTTGGATACATGCTTGTATTCAAAAAGGTGTTCCATCAGATCCTATCACTTGATTCAGAAGTGGAGTTAGCCAAAGAAATTCAAGCAGATACTATCACATTTCACCCGGGTAGAATATGAAAAGATGAAGTATCAACTTGCAACTTTTGGAGTTCTCAAGGTGAGCAGTTTTTCCATTTATGTTTCAAGTAGGAGTTGCAAATTCTTGGGAAGGATTTGTTGAACAAAAGTTTTACAACTTTATGTGAGAAGCATGGACACTTAGAGACATTCAAGTAGCAAATCAAACATTTACTTATGAAGGTTTGATGAGGGTAGATTCTATACAGGTATTTTGTTGGAGAGATCATAGATCTAGTAAGATCTTGAAGATCTTGAATATTTATGAGTCAGTTATCTATACTTTGTTTGTGAAGATTCTTAACATTGGAAGAAGTAAGTCAAAGATTCAGATTCTATCAGATTTATGTTGCAGAAAAATAAAAGAAGATACTTGTTATGTTGCAGAAGATTATGAATCTAAATGCTTTCGGAAAGATTTTTGTTATATCGACCAGCTAACCTTATTCTAGATTTTGGAAAGCTAAAAAGTAAACAGTTAAAGCCATTAGCATCTGTAGTGCTAATAAAAGGGTTCAGATATTTTGTCTTAAGACACAGGTATTGATGTTAAGGAAGCAATGCTAAATCATTGAAGATCAGATTTATACAAAGAAGAAGGACGTCCAAGATTTCATAAAGTCTGATATACCTTAAACAATACTGGATACTAGTGTTAAGTCATTTCAGGGGGTGATGAAACATGAAGACTTATTTTTCAGCCATATGTGAAAGAATGCAGAGTCATACCTGTTGAGAGAGGATGGTTGGATGCACTCAGAGATTGAGTAGGTGCTACTAAACCTGCTTCACACCAGCCCTCTTTGACTCCAGGAATGCTTAGTACACTTGATTAGCTTCCAAATGATACCAAGAAAGCATATATGTACTTTGCAAATGATATGTGTAATGATCAAATCAAAACAGACTACTTGAGACTTCAAAAATCCAAGAAAACTTGCTATTTTGGTATTGACACCTGCTCAGTTTTTCACTCAGTATGACCAGCACACTTACAATTGATCAAATTCCTTTTGGACATATTAAATTAGCTTTACAAGCTTCCAATTCCAAGTGGAATGAGAAGAAATGACAAACCATACTCTGAGAAATCTCTTTAGCAAAATTAGAGTCACCCCCGACTTTTTAGGAGATGTGCAGATAAATACCAGAGACTGCTTCGAAGGCGATTTCTCAAAAATGGCTTAACCAAACTTCTTCAAACTTTGTAGTCATGTAGAGTACTTTGAGCTAGTTCCAACAAGCCTTGAATCACTTGATTTGGTTGAGTAGACACTGAGATATGCCTATTTGAAGTTGACAGACTTGGAGATGATAACTCAGAGAAAAACAGAGATAGTGAATGTAACTCTTTCTATTAGTTCACATGAATGTACAATCTCATTGGCTTGATAAATGTAGCCTAATGAGTTGGAGATGTGTAGGCTATAGTGTAGCACTCACACACTCAATGATTGATACAGAAAATGCCTCGGGATGAGTGAAGAACTGCCGCGACTTTTTCCTTGTAGTTTTTATAGGAATTGAGTGATGATTTGAGTTTGAATTCAAATCAATCTCTCAGAATCTTTCACCTAAAAGGTGATTGAGATATTCTCTCAAATCAATCAACAACCTTTTCCACGACTTTCAATCAATTAGGTGTGATTACATAATATGCCAAGTCACTAAGACTTTTACAAGGGATAAAATGGTAAGAAATCATAGGCATAAGTTCCTATGGTCTTTGCTTCATGTAGAGTCTTCAAAGTAGATGTTCAAGCCAAATGTGAAGGCTTGACTTGCATCTTCGACCAAATAGCTTCCTGAGTGGCATTTGCTAGCCCTCTATACTCTGCTTCAGTGGATGACAAGGATACTGTAGGTTGTTTCTTGGCTGACCAAGAAATAGGTTTATCACCTGCAAAACATATGTATCCTGATGTGCTCCTCCTATCATCCTTGCATCCTGCCCAATCTGCATCTGAATATACTTTAATGTCAATATCTGATGTATAAGGAAAGTACAAACCATGGTTCTGAGTTCCTTTGAGATACTTCAAGATCTTCTTTGCAGCTTCTAGGTGAGGTACCCTTGGTTTGTGCATGAATTGACTTAGCACACTCACACCATATGCTATGTCAATTCTAGTCAAGGTGGCATAGTTCAAACTACCTACCATACTTTGATATCCTGTAATGTCTTGGACTTCATCCCCTTCATGAGCACTAAGCTTTAGGTTGACCTCCATTGGAGTGCTTGAGACTTTAGCATCCTGCAAATTAAACCTCTTCAACATGTCTTGAATATACTTGTTCTGAGTGATAAAGATACCTGAGTTTGTATAAATCAATTCAAGACCTAAGAAGTACTTTAATAATCCAAGATCATTGATCTTGAATTCCTTCATCATCTGTCCTTTGATGTTTCTAATCCCATTGACATCATTTCCTGTAATGATGATATCATCAACATAAACACACAAGTAGATTACCTCTGTACTACTCCTCTTAATGAATAGAGAAGTGTTTGCTTTACTCATCACGAATCCTTGGTCTTGGAGATATGTTGTCAACCTGTAATTCCATGCTCTAGGTGCCTGCTTCAATCCATATAGGGCCTTCTTCAATTTACAAACATAATTTACCTTCTTGGGATCTTCATAGCCAGGTGGTTGTGACATGTAGACTTCTTCAGATATCCATCCATTCAAGAAAGCATTCTTGATATCTAATTGGTACATGTTCCAATTCTTGGATGCAGCTACACTCACCAATATTCTGATTGTTGGCATCTTAGCCACAGGAGAAAATGTCTCCTCATAATCAATGCCTTGGGTTTGTGCAAAACCCTTGGCTACCAACCTAGCTTTGTACCTGTTGATTGTTCCATCAGAGTTCCTCTTTAGCTTGTAGATCCATCTAGATCCTATCACCTTCATAGAGTCCTTCTTGGGTACCAAGTCCCATGTGTCACTCTCCTTGAGAGCCTCTATTTCTTCATCCATAGCTTCTTTCCATTCTGTTTTTGTGATTGCCTCCTCATATGTACCTGGTTCTTCATTCAACACATCCTTTGCAAGATATACAGAATGCTTGGTTACAAGAGAAGTATCATACCCATATCTGATAGGCTTCTTACTTTCTCTCTGAGATCTCCTCATTGCTTGAGTTGAGGATTCTAGTATATCCTCTAGCTTCTTCACTTTCATATTTCCTTTGGACTTCCATGCCTTGAATTCCTCAAGGTTAATTATGTCTTCATCATCTGAACTTGAATCTTCTTTCTGGATTGGTTCCTCCTTGGTGAGCTTTGGGAAGTCTTCTTCCATGTCATAAGGTAGACTAACCTTCCTGCATTCATTCTCATACCATGAGTCATTCTCATCAAAGATGACATCTCTGCTTACCTTGAAACCTTTGTTTGTTGGGTTGTAGAATTTGTACCCTTTTTTATTTAAATCATAACCAATGAAGATACATTTTCAGCTTTAGGGTCTAGCTTTCCCCTTACCTATGAGGGAATATGCACATATGCAACACAACCAAAAATTTTACAATGATCCAATGATGGTATCTTACCATGCCAAGCTTCATATGGTGTCATTCCATCAAGTGACTTTGATGGCAACCTGTTAATGAGATAGGTGGTAGTAGATACACTCTATGCCCAAAGATAATTTGGCAATTTCTTTTCATTAAGCATAGATCTAGCTGTTTCAACAATGAGTCTATTCCTTCTTTCAGCTACCCCATTTTGTTCAGGTGAGTACCTTGTAGTTATCTCCCTCTTGATGCCTCTTTCCTGCAAGAAGTCTTCAAATTCATTGGAGAAGTATTCACCTCCCCCATCTGACCTTAGTCTTTTCAAGTTTCTACCTGTTTGATTTTCAACTAGTGCAAGATATCTTTTGAAACAATTAAACACTTCATCCTTATGCTTCATAAAGTATAACACAGTCCATCTGCTATAATCATCAATGAAGGACACATAGTACCTTGATCCTGAAATGGATGGTTCCTTGCTAGGTCCCCAAACATCTGTATGCACTAATTCCAGATAGTCTTCATGCATAAAACCTTTCTTTGAATAGGGTAATCTGTGTGACTTACCAAATTGACAAGCTCCACACTTGTATATCATGTGTTGCTTGGATACATTAGGTATCCCAAGCACACATTGATCCCTGCATATTTGCTTTAAGGTCCTTTCACCTATATGACCTAACCTCTTGTGCCATATTTCTAATTCTGAAAGTGTTTGATCCTTGTAATTGTATAAAGCAATGTTCTTTGTGTCCTCTAGCTCAAAAGTAAACAATCTACCTGATTTTTCTCCCTTGGCTATCCTTCTGAATCCATGTCTTGGGTCCTCCACATATGCTCCATGTTGATTGAACCTGACCTGTAAACCTTTTTCCACAATCTGACCTACACTCATTAAGTTCTTGGTGATAGTTGGGACATAAAGTACTCTGCTCAATAAGTTCTAATTACCATCACTAGTCTTTACATTACCAATCTTTACAACAGAATGCTTAGTATCATCACCTGTCTGTACCTGATGTTTGCCTTTGGGTTCTTCCAAATCAGAAAGTAGTGCCACATTGCCAGCTACATGATTAGAACATCCTGAATCAATATAGAATAAGTGATCATCATTGATACCTGACTTAGAAGTCATATTCATGATCAATAGGGAGTCATCTTGCTCCTCTGTGTAGTTGTAATCCTTCCTATTTTTGAATCCACCTTGGTAGTTACTATTGTGGTTGTGATTGTAATTGTTGTTGTACTGATTGTTGTATCCATTGTGGCCTTGGTGTTGGTTGAATCTGCCTCTACCTTGAGAGTATCCACCCCTTTGATAGCCTCTTCCTCTCTGATTTTTGTAATTTCTGTAGCACTCATCTGTAGTATGATTAGACAGACCACATATATTGCATGGTGATGAATTGTAGGATCTCCCCCTACCTGGCTTACCTCCTCTGCCTCTTCTTCTTGAAGATCTACCTCTCCCTGCATAGTTTGCTTGGGAGGTAGAGCCTTCTTCATCAACCTTCTTACTTTTACCTTTATCTTTAACCTTCTTATCAGTGTATAAAGCAGAGGGGTTGTTACCTTTTGATTGCTCTCCATTCCTTGTAAGCTTTGCTTCATGTGTGAAGAGTTGACCAATCAGAGTTGTTAGATCAGGAGCATGTATGTCCATGTATAGGTCCATTGCTGTGGTAAAGCTCTCCCATTTGTCATCAGCTTTTAGTCCATTGATTACCTGCCTTACTATTTGTTCCTCTTCAATCTCCTCTCCAATACTTGCAAGCTGGTCTGCAATGTCTTTGACCCTAGTGACAAAGTCTGAAACTAATTGCTTTGATTGCTTCCTAAGAGTAGTGAATTCAATCCATAGTTGATTCTTTCTGGCCCTTGTACTTGATGAAAAATATGTTGACAAGGTTTCCCAAGTTTCTTGGGAAGTCTTGCAATTCCTTATGTGAGGTAAAAGGAAATCAGATATAGAGTTAAGAAGATAAGACCTTGCCAATGCATCTTTTGCACACCATGTGTTGAGCCTCTCTTGTTCATCCTTGGTGGGTAGTCCTCTTGCTTTGAATGAGGGCAATTCCTCATCTCCTGAGATGAATCCAAATAAGCTTCTCTCTTGTAGATAGGTCTTCATCCTCAGAGACCAAGCTTGGTAATTGTTCCTGTCCAATTTGTCAATGAATGAAGGAAAACCATCTCCCATGTTACCTTATTTGCTCTGATACTACTGTTGAGAGAGGATGGTTGGATGCACTTAGAGATTGAGTAGGTGCTGCTAAACCTGCTTCACACCAGCCCTCTTTGACTCCAGAAATGCTTAGTACACTTGATTAGCTTCCAAATGATACCAAGAAAGCATATATGTACTTTGCAAATGATATGTGTAATGATCAAATCAAAACAGACTACTTGAGACTTCAAAAATCCAAGAAAACTTGCTATTTTGGTATTGACACCTGCTCAGTTTTTCACTCAGTATGACCAGCACACTTACAATTGATCAAATTCCTTTTGGACATATTAAATTAGCTTTACAAGCTTCCAATTGCAAGTGGAATGAGAAGAAATGACAAACCATACTCTGAGAAATCTCTTTAGCAAAATTAGATTCACCCCCGACTTTTTAGGAGATGTGCAGATAAATACCAGAGACTGCTTCGAAGGCGATTTCTCGAAAATGGCTGAACCAAACTTCTTCAACCTTTGTAGTCATGTAGAGTGCTTTGAGCTGGTTCCAACAAGCCTTCAATCACTTGATTTGGTTGAGTAGACACTGAGATATGCCTATTTGAAGTTGACAGACTTGGAGATGATAACTCAGAGAAAAACAGAGATAGTGAATGTAACTCTTTCTATTAGTTCACATGAATGTACAATCTCATTGGCTTGATAGATGTAGCCTAATGAGTTGGAGATGTGTAGGCTATAGTGTAGCACTCACACACTCAATGATTGATACAGAAAATGCCTTGGGATGAGTGAAGAACTGCCGCGACTTTTTCCTTGTAGTTTTTATAGGAATTGAGTGATGATTTGAGTTTGAATTCAAATCAATCTCTCAGAATCTTTCACCTAAAATTTGATTGAGATATTCTCTCAAATCAATCAACAACCTTTTCCACGACTTTCAATCAATTAGGTGTGATTACATAATATGCCAAGTCACTAAGACTTTTACAAGGGATAAAATGGTAAGAAATCATAGGCATAAGTTCCTATGGTCTTTGCTTCATGTAGAGTCTTCAAAGTAGATGTTCAAGCCAAATGTGAAGGCTTGACTTGCACCAACAATACCTTTAGGTATTCCTATATCAAGTATTCCTATATTTCCTTTGTCAGGTTCTCTTTATGTTCCAGCTTTGAAAGAAGAATGAAGAAGGAGAATGTTTGGAGAAATTTCCTATTCAGGAGAAGGTTCCAGAGTTCTATTGAAGAGAAGCTTGATATTTTAGAGAGGTATGTTTTAGAGGTGTGCACATTTATGTTTATACCAGATTTTGAAGGAAAGAGATATGAAAGTCTTACAGATTGAACAAGGATGAAGACATGATGACATCATAGATTTTTTTATGAGACTCATGAGTTGATTTCAGTTCATTTCAGTTGAGTTGAGTTGACTTGACTTGACTTGACTTGACTTAGTATAGTCAGAGATGAACTAGTAGTGTTCATAATACAGTAAGTTGTGAGTTGTCAGTCACAGGTTCCAGGATTCAGTTCTTGATTATGTTTAGTGTATTTACATGACACAACAGAAGTACGTTGAGAAAACTTTTGTAAGGTAAATGCAAATATGTGGATCCTAGTGTATGTTTTCAAGTTTAAGAAGACAGGAGATAGCAGGTTCAGAGTCAGTACTTGCTACATTTGTTGTCAAGTAGTGATTGCTTGATGTGTACACTCATGATGCATTTTTCCAAGTATACAACCTTCATGTGCATGCTTTTCAATGGAATCAAATGTTGGCAAACCAATAACCATGTCTTTCTTTTGCAAGTAAATCAAACTATTGAAGTTCAAATGAACAAAACAAGCATGACATAATTTCATTTCAACCATAGAATAAGTATGTATAAGAAAGGCATTAGATCCAACTTTTTATATGTATCCAAGTGATACAATCCATTGCATAATATTCCCAAAATCAAAATAACATCACCATTGGTAAAATCATGAGCCATACATTTGTTATCAACAAAGTGTACATGAAGTTTGATACTAGCAACAGTAGGAGTCGAAATCAAGTTTTTCCTTGAGAGTAACAATACCTACATTTTCAGCTATAAGCTAAATTTCTCCAACTCCAATAATAGGATAAGAAACATTGTTTGTACATACAACATCTCCTCCTTGGGTGCATCTTTCAAAGATGCAAAAAATATTTTGCATGAAGTGATATGCTTTGAAGCACCACTATCAATAAACCAATCCAAATGAGCTTCATTCACAATCATACATGTAGAATGTGATGATTAATCATAATGACATGCAACAATACATGCCCAAACATCTTGAGAAGCATTATCTCCATCATTATTTGCATTAGATGTATTCTCAACGATAGACATGCTTCTTTCTTCTTTTTATTACACTTGGCAAGCTTTCTACATTCATCAATGATATGTCTAGCCTTTCAACAATACTTGCATCTCTTCTTCTTTTGCATATCACCATGAAGAGAGGAGGAAGTGGAAGAGGAAGATTGAGGCTTCACTTTTGATGAACCCAAAGTTGAACCATACTTGCTTTTCTGGTTTGTATAATAGCAAGTGTTTGTGTTCCCTCAATCAAACCACTTCTATTCACTCTTGATTGCTCAACTTGTAAAAGAAGAGAAACAAAATTGTAAAAAGTATTCATGTTTGAATGTCTTTTGTAGCCAAACAAAGTGTAGTAGCAAAGCTTTGAATCATTTTCAACCATATATACATCTTCAAGTTGTTGTCTCAAGTAAGCAACACATGCTTCATTATACATGACATACAAAGAAGCAAGTGTATCCCAAGATTGTCTTGAAGTAGTGCATGATTGGATGTGTGGAACAATATGTTGCTTCATAGAAAGGGCAATCAATGCATGAGCTTGAGAATCCTTTCCATCCCATCTAAGTTTCCTTGGCGTAGGTGGAGAAGGCATAGTCACTATACTTGAGGAAGATCATGAATATATGATAATGTGCTCCGTAGTGGAAGACTCATCGGGTCACTTGCTGACATACATCACTATGTTCCATAGTTGCTTTGCAACAAGAACATGCTTTCATCATGTAAGACCACATCAGATAGTTTTTTCCCATCAAGCTTATATTTGTTGAGAATATGAGTGCATCTCCCTTTTGTACCTTGGAGTCACTCTATTTGTATTCCATTTCCATTTTATATTATATCCTTTGTATTTGGGTACCTTGCCATTTGCTTCTACCATTGTATAAAGCTTGAGAAGACTACTCCATGCCCTTGGCAAGCTCATTTCTAATCCATATGAGTTTACCCATTTCTTGGTCTACTCACTTTGAGTCTCTCACACTCTTTCTTTTGTGAGTACACTCTTCTTTTCATTTTGCTTCCGCATGTGTACTCTCTACATGGTATCAGAGTGTTATGTCGAGATCTTGGTGGTTCTTTTGGCACTGATTTTGGAGGTCTTCGTGTGATGGTGGTGCTTGAGTTTGGTGGTGTGCTTTATCCTCATTGAGAGAAGCTTTTTCCATCACTTTTCTACTCTTTGGGCCTCATTTTGCCCATTTGCCCACCCTCCCACCCTTTTGTTCATTTGTCTTTCACCATTTTACCCCATATTCCCTCCATCCCACCCTCGTTGTGGAAATATTTTGAGGTTCTTCACATTTTTGGGGCATTTCATGTAGCTAATTGTGAGTCTCATATTTTTTATATAGTGTTTATAAACATTGGTGTGCACTCAATCACTACCTCTATGATTGTTGTGAGTAGCACATACGACAACTTGCAGCCCATTGCATCAACTTTTCAGAGTCTGCTCAAGTCTATAGACATGAGCATGGAATAGAAATTGCTTCACCATCATATTGTCATTGTGCTAAAAGGTCGTTATATCTAAGGAATGAGGAATGAAGCTTATAATGACATTGTCTGCAAGAGTGGCACTGTGCTAGCATGTGTGTCTTTGTTCTTATTCATTGTCACAGAATCCACCCATTGTAGCAAGCATCTCCAATGCCCTTTAGCTTGAATCAACTCGATCTATAGTCCACAAAAAGAGTCACACCAACCTCCCTAAAGCATGCATATATCCTCTCTTTGGCCTCCTTCACAGTTCATCTGCAGGTCGGTGATCATAGATTACAATTTTGTTGGGGGATTTCAATGTTGATAATTGTCCAAGCAAGGTGATTCTACCAGCAAAGATACCCATTGATTGCAAACGAAGCTATGCAATCCAAAGTGCATCTCCCTTTCTAGAGTGCACACAATCTAGTGCGTACTTTGATCTACAAGACTACCTAGCACAAACAACATTCATTGCTTCAATTCCTCTGCATACGTTAAGGATTTTGTGTTCCTGATCTTGCATGTGATGGCCCTCCTGTCTGAGACTTGGACAGGCAAGATGGAGCAATAGCTTGAGTTGTTGTGACTCCAAAGAATGCTTTGTGCTCTATAGACTCACTAAGGTTTGTTGTTGAGGAAGCACAAACAAGCCTGTTGAATACACAAGGGGAGAGAGAGAGAGAGAGAGAGAGAGAGAGACAAAGGGAGTCCTCTCTCAAAAGCACCATCCATAACAATTCAATCTCTATTGTGGAATCCTATGAAGGAGCACACCTGTAGCACACTGTGACTGAGTTGGAGAAGAGCTCACCAGTGTCTAATCAAGAGAGAGAATTTTCTCAATACTGAAGCTTGTAGGTGTGGTGTTTCTCTTATACAAACTTCTTAGAGCCTTTAGAAGCTCAACTCTTGCACCATTCCTTATTTGTCAAAGAGAGAGAGAGGGAAATAACAACACTCGGTTCTCTGCATAATTTCGGCTTCAAGGCCACATTTTTCAAAGAAAGAGAGAAAGTGTGAAACTTTTGGATTCATCCCCCTTGCTTGCCTAGTGGGACCACTCAAAGGAGATCACTCATTCACCACCACATTGCAGATCCATAAGCAGTGAAGACAGTGTGCGAGGAGCTTAGACGGTGAAGATTCACATACAAACAGTGTGAGGAGGTACATGGCATTGGTATTCAATTGTTGATGACATCACAAATGATGTAATACCATCATTTGTTTGATACATTGTATGCGGTGCTACCTGGTGAGAAACTGACCCCACAACAAATGAATTGGCTACTTTTTTATGTATGGAGTATCTGTTATGATCCAAATGCACTGAATTGGGACGTCATGTCTGCATCCATTTAATTTTCCTTCTCTATCCGAAGGAAGCTACACCTAAAACTTTTGGCTAGTGTAGGGACCCATTTGTTTTTCAATTTGATATGGCATTCCATATTCAGACTCGTATGCATACCTATCGAGTCTAGATTTTTTGCATCTCAACTCATATTTTGTGCATATTAACTCATAGGACTGTTTCCAAACACTCAAGGGGATTTTATTGGGACTTGCAATCTATGTCCATTCACATTACTTGTATAACCTTGCTCAAGATTCCATTTCTATTGAGGCTCTAAGCGACCACATTCATACTTGCTTGATATTTTGGCACCCTTTAAAAGGGTCACTTTGTAACTTCTCCAGGGTATCAACCCTCATTTTTAGGCATATCAATCCTCATTTCAAGGATACACACTTTGTGAGAGCACTTTGTATTTTTCAAAAGGTTTACATCCCACTTTTGCACAATATAAATCCATCATTTGTATTTCTCCATAGGGTTTAACCCTCATCATTTGGCACCGCATTTGGCACAAAGTTCCCCATTTTTATAACATCTCATAAAAAGAAGAAAGGAGTATTGTGTGTGTGGCTAGGGAGGCTAATTTGAGCCTCCATGTGTGACTTTCGTTTGTGTGCAACAGGATACTCTAAGCCCCCTCTTAGCGTAGCATCCTCTCAATTTTTGTGCCAAACATAGGGACACTGTAAGCGCCCCCCCCTTTTCCCCTCTCCAAGGCACCCCTCTCCCATTATCCAGTGTAGGGATACTCTAACCTCCCCCCTCTCCAAGGTGTCTACTTCATTTTTGGTGCAAGTGTAGGGCTAATCTAAGCCCCCCACCCCTACCTCGTCTCTATTTTTGCAAGTGTGGTAACTTCATTTAGACAGCAATCATGTCAATGATTTCAAATGCAACATCCTCAAGTCAATTATATTTACCCTCATTTATGCCAATATTCATGCTGAAAGATGAAAGGCTAAATCGCACAAATTACAACCTATGGAAGGATACAATTAGGTCCTATCTCTATCCAAACCTATTGTATGAGGTAGTCGAAGGAATAGAACGAGAACTTGATAAGGATAGCGATCTAAGAGCTTGGAATATATGGAATGTAAAGGACAAGTGAGCATTAGGCCAACTTCTCCTTGCATGTGATGAATTGACAAAGGGTCACATCACTGCATGTAAGACTTCAAAATAAGCTTGGGATGCTCTTGCAAATCTATATGAGGATAAACCACCTTCTAAGATTTATATTCGAGAGTCCGAGTTTTGCAATCTCACTATACATCCGCATGACACCATCACAAAAATGATAGCCCAATTTGAAGATTATAGTTATCACTTTGTGAATGAAAAATTTCAAAAGAAAACATGGTCATTAGGTTACTCAACAATCTTCCTTCGTCTTATGAGACTTTTGTGACCACTCTATACAATAGAGGTCAAGCACTCACTTGCGAAGAAGTTAGAAGATCATTGCTTCTTCATGACTCTCGAAAAAGGACCCAAACTACCCAAGAAACAGCTATGAAGGCCGAAGCTACCTTCCACAAGACGAAAAGACCAAAAAGCAATCAAGAATCGAAGGAAAAATGCAAGAAGAAGTTCACTTGTAATTTTTGTGGCAAGCTTGGACACATTGAAAAATATTGCTTCAAGAAGAAGAACAAGGATAAGTCTAAGTCTACTCCACCGACCGAACGTCACTCTCACTACACAAGTCAATATCTCTTTCTCACAACTGAACAAAAGGCACTTGTCACATCTACTCCAAGTAAACACTACAAGGAATTATGACACATAGCGATCGTTAACATGACACAATGTCATTGCTATATAATTGCATAAAGCGTCACATAAAGCCTCGATCACGTGGTATCGGTTAAACGACAAAAACTTCGACGTTCCTATCAACATGTGGAGTGACGTGGATTGTGATGGTAACACTAAGCATTGCTAAAGTGACAATATAAAATAGCATCGCATAAGTGATGATAAATTATGTCACATAAACGACGATAAAAACCGTTGATTATGCAATGCAATCTGGAGATGGATATATGACTATTTAGCATCGATTACACAACAGCTTTTGGACCAAAAAAAAATGTTGGAGGCTCTTTGATCGGCATCTACACACATCTGATCGAAAAGCTCTCCAACATTCACAATTGCATTGCGCTTACGAGCTAAAACAATCACTTGCTGAGTTGTTCTTTTGTCTAATTTGTATCTTATTGTGTGTCTCTCTCTCTCTCTCAATGTTTCTCTCCTTTCTACCTCTTTCTCTTTGAATTCTCTCTCTCTCTCTCTCTCTCTCTCTCTCTCTCTCTCTCTCTCTCTCTCTCTCTCTCTCTCTCTCTCTCTCTCTCTCTCTCTCTTTGTTGCAGGCTATTCAAAAAGTTAACCAAGAAAATAATATGGCTAACTATTGTAAGTACAATTTACATTCTTTGTATATCATTTGAATTGTGTTATTTTCATTATTTAACATACTCACACTTATTGATATGCACATATACATTTATACATGAAGATGCACGTTCACACATATACACATGCGCATACACACACACATATGTACATACACTTACACATACACATATACACACACATACACATGCATATGCACAAACATTTCTACAAACACATAAAATGACTTGCATGCATGCATTATTGCATATACACATATACGCATACATACACAGATCAACACATACTTAAATGCATGTATATGCACATTCACATGCATGCACATACACATGGATGCAAATGGAAATGCATCCACATGCACATGCATGTTTCATACATATACACATGCATATACATACACTTGTATATGTTTATATACACATACATATGCACATATGTACATATACACACATGTACACATATATACACACATGTACACATATATACACACATATATATATGCACATACATACACACACATATGCACATACACACACACATACACATGCACATACATATATATATACATATACATGCACATACACACATATACACATACACTTACACATATACATGTGCATACATACATATACACACACATACACATACACATGCACATACACATACATACACATATACACTTACACATGCACATGGACATACATGCATATACACGTATACATATGTGCATGCGTACATATTCACACACATACACACATATACATGCACATACATACACACACACATGCACATATATACATATACACACATATATATGCACATACACACATATACACATACACTTACATATATACATGCACATACATACATATACACACATACACATACACACGCACATACACTCACACATGCACATGCACATACATGCATATACACACATACGTATGCACATGCACATATATATAGATACATACATATACATGCATATAGACACACTTACACAAATATAGATATATACCTACATGTGCATACATACATTTTATATGCACACATAAATATGAATGAATTATATGATTAAAGTAATAAAACACATGCTAAATATAAACAATTATAAAAATCATTAGAACAAGACGTTTCATTACTTAATACCATAGACACAATTCAGAACATAACAGGAATGAACTATATATATATATATATATATGTGTGTGTGTGTGTGTGTGTGTGTGTGTGTGTGTGTGTGTGTGTGTGTATGATCAAGATCATCCCTCCTATGTGTTGGAGTTAGACGTCTGCAGAAGCACGCGAGTAGCACAAGGAAGAAGAAGAAAGTTGGATCACAACACACAATACTGAATGTATTACCACTAGAATGTACAAAGATAAGTAGCACATTAGGGCAATAGGCGTATATACAAGCCGGGGGAAAAAGAGGGAAAAAAGTGCTCCAGGGGTCCTAGAGTGTTCACACACATCACTACCTAAATATATCAACAAATCCCCCTGGGATTGATGCAGTGAACAAGGAGCTATCACTCATGTATAAGGAAGTCCCAAGCTATGTGGAATCAATCCAAAAAAGGAAGTAAGCCCAAATCTTTGCGGAAAGCTTCAAACTTCTCCATAGCCAGAGCCCTCATGAAAAGGTCTACAATATTCTGTTGTGTGGGCACATATGCCAAGTTGATCTCCCTAGCAGAGAACCTCTCCCTGACATAATGATAATGCACCTCAATGTGCTTAGTGCGAGCATGGAATACAGGGTTCCTCACAACTGCTAATGCGCTCTGACTGTCAATGAAGATGGTGGTGGTAAAAGACTTACCAACACCCAAATCAGCCATAAGGTTTCTAAGCCACACACACTATACAGTCGTTGTGAAAGCTTCCCTATACTTAGCTTCACAACTGGAAGCGGCCATAGTAGGTTGCTTTTTTCTCAACCAAGATATACATGAGCTACCAAGCATGAAGCAAAAACCACTGGTGGACACACGAATGTCATAGCAACCAACCCAATCACTGTCAAAAAAGGCATGCAAATCTAGCAGTAGTGATCCCCCCTTGGGATAAAACAATCTAAATACTTGGGTACCACTCAATTAGCAAAAGATGTGCTTAACCACCTGCCAATGCTTGACACCTGGGCAATGCATAATCCTGCTCGTCTGTGAGACAACAAACTGAATATCTGGCTGAGTAATGCATAAGTAAATCAAGCATCTAATAGCCTGTTGATGGAGAATAGCATCAAATGCATCTCCAACATCATGAAGACTCAATCATAAACCTGTCTCCATAGGAGTGGCAATAGGCTTACAATCTTCAAGGCCAAAACATTGCAATAATGTTTCAATATATTTCATTTGACACAAAGCCATTCCACGATCAATTTGCATAAACTCAATGCCCAAATAGTGATGCAAATGCCCCAAATCAGACATCTCAAATGAGGTATGCAAATCAGCCTTAAAATCAGCAATATGTGTGTCATGAGGACCAGTAAGTAGCATGTCATCAACATATACCACAATGATCAAAAGCACATCATTAGCACGTTGTCATCGAGATTTTCTCTCCTCTCTCATTCATGAAGGCCAACAGGAAACACATTCGCTGAAGGTAGCCAGAATTCCTTGAGAAGTCCAAGATGCATCAAGGATGTCAAAGGGAGTTCACATGCAAACTTTGGAAGAAATCAAGCAAATCCAAGGTAGCAATCAAAGCTGGTCAAATTTTGGAAATTAGGGCAAAAATTTCAATGTTTCCAAATCACATGAAAATTCATCTACTTGTAAAGCCTATCAAAGGCAATCTATAGCTTGAATTTCACATGTAAATGGATTTTCTAGCACATTGATATGCCATGTGCATTTATAAAAAATATAATTTTTTCACTTAAACCCTACAAAATCTTGTATAGGAATTTTTGTTAGCCATATAGTTTGACATGTATAAAGATCATATGTGGCTACATATTTGTAAAAATTTTCAAGGCTATCAGAGCTTCCTAGACACCTTAATGCCACCTTGCAAACTTCCAAATATAGTCAAACTTGTATAAGGAAGATTCATATGGGAGTTTTTTACTTCATATTATACATAGCCCTAAAAATTTTCATCTTCTTCATCAAAGGATATTTGAAGGGTCAAAGAGCACAAAATCCAAATTACAAGGTCATCCCAATTTCCTAGAATAAGAAAATTGAAGGCTTGAAGGGCTACCACATGGCAAACAATGAATGAACCATGTTGTACGGTCAAGATGAGCTCACATTTAAGGGTGGAGATGCACTAAAGCATAAAGCAAGGAGGATCCACGAATTTTTTTCATCGGATAAGCCTTTTTTTATGGTCAAAGATCAATAATGCAAAGTTCGTCTAAAAATAACAGCTTATCCTATCCAAATTGATCTCATCACTAATCCGACGGTCAAGATCAGCCCCAAATCCAATGGTGGAGAATGGATGCACCTAATTTTCACCCCTTTGCCCTAGATATCATATAAAGAACCAATCTTAGCCATCCATTTGATAAATCCAATGATTGTAATCAAAAGCAATTGATCCTAGGGTTAAGAGTTGATTTCTCTAGATCCAAGGGTCAAATTCATTCAAAAAACTATATAAACCCCCCTCCAAACTCCTAAAGCATCATTTTTAGGCATCCATAGGGTCTTTGTTAGCACATGGTTTCCTTGAGACGGTCACCCTCAGTTGAGCGTGTGAGGATCCAAGGTGGGCTAGTAAGAGCATAGTTCTTAGAATTAATTTTTAGACTTCCACTCTAGGATAGGCTCATAAACCCGATTTCTCTTTCTTTGCTCATCCTCAGTGGAGCATGTGAGTGAGTTAGAGTTGGTTTTATGAGTCTTAGACTTCTTTAGAAACACATTACAATCCTAGAAAGACATAGGATCAATGAAGTGGAACCTATCCTCTTGCGTGTGACATTCGGTTGAACTGTCATGGTGAGAGGGTCGTGCGGACCACCTTTGACCAATAGAATGCTTAGCTTGACATTTCACAACATTCATGTATATGTATGTCATAGCAATATCTTCTAATTCATGTCTCTTGTCTCTTGTCTCTTAGTCTCTTATATGTTTTTACATGTCTCCTTCTATCTCTTTCTATGTGTGAGAAGGCTCCGCAGTCATGCGTTGAACTAGTGAGGATGATCCATTGAGATTGAGAGAAAAAAGTTTCTATTCATTTATACGTCATGACCCATATTCATTCATAGCACCCACAAAAACCCATGCATATGATTCGGTTTTGAAAGTTTATAAGAAGCTCCATTCTTGGACCATTCTTCCTCTCAAAAATTGATTCGTGTGTGGTGTTCCTTTTTATCTCATCATGCATACATCCACAAGAACCCATGCATATGAATTAGTTTTCAAAAGTGTATAGGAAGCTCCATTCTTGGACCATTCTTCCTTTCAAAAATTGATTCATGTGTGTGGTTTTCTTTTTGTTCTCATTATGCATACATCCATATGTTCCCCTTTCATAATCAAATCATGACATCTCTCCTCCCCATAACCAAATTCATCTTCACCTTCATAATTTTTATCACATAAACCTTCCAACACTCACTAGCTTCATACACTTTGTGTGTGCCGTGACCGGACCCAATCCACCCAGATTGCGATCACCTCCACATTTGAACCCGATGTGAAACGCTTCGTGGCATTTGCTTCTGATCTTGTTGGGAGGTTGTGATCCATATCCCTTGTTTCATATTTTTCATCCTCATCATATCATCATCATCATTCTTGAGTGTTGCACTAGATTTCTCACAATATCGTGCACATCTTCATCGTTAAGTAAACACATTTGTGAGAGATCTAGAACATCATGCATCACTTGCTTATTCACATAAGATGGAGGAAGGATTCAAATCCATTATTGTTGAGAAACAAGGCCAAAGAATAGTCTCTTCTATGTTGAGAGAGAAGGAAAAATTCAATGGCATCAACATTACAAGCTACTTACATTTGTTTGAAGAGCAAGCTTGATTTTTAGTCTTCCCAAAGATCTTTTGACAAAATTCTTTGAAGGAATTATTGATAGCTCTATCATAAACCGTGTCACTCAATATGATAGTCTTCCTTGGAGTGATTTCAGAAAGGAGATGCTCAAAGAATTCTATCTTGAGGATTATAGCCAACATAATCGGGATGGATTCTTACGATGGGTCAATTCTCCAAAGCCTAGTAGCTCTATTACTCACTTACAAAAGACGATATGAACAACTTCCTGATGAGGATAAGATAACTTTGGAACCTGATCTTGTGATCAATTTTCTTAAGCTTCCTCATCCTGAAACTCGTAGGGAAGTTGAACGGCGATTAGAAGAGCCGGATAAGCGCTATGATCTTACTGATAATTGGCAAAAAGTGTGTAAAGTAGTAGAGGTTGTAGCCCATAGACATCAAAGGCAATCCATGCTTTATGAGCAAGTTAGTCCTCCTCAAGCTAGCCTTCCACAAGCTAAGGACCAAGTTAGAGAACAATCCCATGCTATGCTTTTTGACTCTACTCCTATTCCTCAAATGATGGAGCCTAGCCAAGGTTTTAAAGTAGAGCCAAAGAAAAGTGTAGTTGAACAATCTCAAGTGGAAATTCTCACTAAGAAAATGGAAAGTCTTATTGCTACACAATCCAATTTGGCCAAGACTATAGATGCTTTACAATCTAATTACATCAAAACTTTCCAAAATCAAATGAACCCAATGTCTTTTCAAGAGCTTAATCAACATGTTATAGCTCCCAATCAAAATCCACAAGTAGCTCCTACTCAAGCATATCAAGTTCCTCCAATGCATAATCCTTCAATGCAAAATCCTCATCCTCATGTGCAAAATCCTCAAATGTATCAAAACATGTATCCTCAAGCTTCTCAAACACCTTTTCAAAATCCTCAAAATCAAAATTTCAAAATCATCAAGCGTATACTATGGAAGCTCCTCTTGCACCTAAAGTACCTCATGCTGCTCCCCAAGCTCCTCAAATACATCAATTGCCTTATCAAAATCTGAATTATCCTGATCACACAATACCTTATCAAAAAAATCTTCAATTTCAAAATTTCCCACCATAAGTTAATCAAAATCCTCAAAATCAAAATGGTTTTGTGCATGGCCCTCATAGGTGTCCTTGGTGTGACTCGTATCTATTGAAGGTTGCTAAGGAGAAATGACTAATAATAGACATAGACAAGAAAATATGTGACTATCGATCTAGGCTACCTTTGCAAGGAGATTATGCTAAGGGAGGAATGAAAAAACACTATGAAAATATAACCATAACATGTAGGAACTAGAGGGGTGAAACTAGAAGCTCTTGATGAACAAGAAGTAGAATCAAGTAAACCCACAAATGAAGTTGACTTTTTCATAGAGGCTTTGGTAAGAGTAAGAGATGAGCTTAGGAGAATAACAGCTTGGGAGTCACCGATAGAAGATCAATCTCTTATTTCTCATATATCCAATGTAGAAGAAAAACAAAAAAGATATGACACTGAGCCTTGTGAAAGAAGAGTGACTCAAAAACAAACCTTAGAGGGAATAGAAACCATCATAGAGCGAAAGGAAACATCACAACCCAAAGATGAAAAACAAGATTCACAACCCAATGAACAAAAACAAGATGAGAAACAAAAAGGTAAGAAGACAAAGCAAAGAAAAATGTAACCAAGACCTTTAGAGAAACAAGAACAATCAAAACAAACTCAAGACCAAACAAAAGAACATGAACAAAAACAAGATCTTGAGCAAAAACAAAAAAAAAGAAAAGATAAAACCTAAAGCCATCTTGATTTCAAAAATTGAGAGAAAAATAGATCCTATAGACATTTTAGATGACATTTTCCTTAAGAGTTAAGTGACTATGTCTTTAGAACAAGTTTTCTCTATTGTAAAGCCTGTTTTTAAAGATAACTTTATCGGCTTAATTAAAAGGAAGAGGTTTCTGCCTTATCTAGATACTAAGATGCAAGATTCTCTAGATCAAGATCAAGCTATGAATGAAGTCTTAAACTTTGATGAATCTGATGAAGAGGACCTTGATGATGATGAAGTAAATGTTAATAAAAATTTCTTAGGACCTATTCAACCTGACCATGAAAATCATGAAAACAATCCTGAAAGTCACTTATAAAAGATAATTTTGGTCTAGACGTACATCAGAGATGCATGTTAAAATAGGAAATGATAAGAACACTATCATTGTAAATGCATTAGTAGATTCCAGCTCCGAAATCAATGTGATTTCAAGATAAGTCTATGATAAGTTTCGATGGCCCATAGATAAAGATTGTGGATGGCATATGAGAACTGCAGATAATGGTGTAGGTACCCTATATGGAGCTTGTGCTAATGTGCCCATATCCATAGGAGGAATCACGGAAGAGTTTCACTTTTCTATTCAAGATAATTGCTCCTATGAAGTTCTCTTAGGTCAACCCTTTATTTGTGAGAGTCGTATGGAAAACTAAAGCCATGGATGATGGGTCTACCTATGCTAGAATTAAGTCTAATGATGGAATGCAATCACTTCCAAGTCATGATAGTAGGAGTGAATCATCCTAGGAATTGATTTTCAATCAGAAAGACATATATTGTCACTCAGGGTCATAAGCATGCTTGTAGTGATTGTGCACCTTGATTCATGTTTGGAGCTACATATGATCAAAATTTTGGATAGAATCCATTGTTGAGCAGGACAACATTGGATATTGGTTTGACATCTCACAACCAACCAACGCGCACAATAGTTTGTCACTTTTTTTTCCACATTCTAGATTAGATTTTCTTCATAAGAGTCAATTGTCCAAGTCTTTTATCCAAAAAACCCAAAAAAATGATAAAACCAATAAAATCATGGAACATGATGAGAACATTGAGCATGTGATTGAGACATCTCATTATTTCTCTACTCTTGAGGAGTTAGAGTTATGTCTTCAACAAAATTCTAATTCCCATATTATTCTTCTTTCTTCCCTTGATGTGTATGCTCTTATCCAAGAATATGCTCTCAATTTTGAGAAGTGCTCAAAATTTAACCAAACACATGATGCATTAGTTGAAACAAAGTACAAAATTGTAGACAAAAAAAAATCAAACCCATAGCTCAACCATTACCCCAAGGAAGTAATGAAAAAGTTATTGATATGAAAAATGATCCAATTCTTCGGGATAAGAAAAACATAGGACATGCATTCACAGATTAGACAATCAAACAGGTGAAAATTGGTAGAGATGATGACTTTCTTTTACCAGAAGAGAGAGATAAATTTGAGAGATTCATACGTAACCATAGAAAAGCCTTTACTATGTATCCTCATGAGATTGGTTGCATAGATCCTAAGCTAGTTGCACCCATGATAATCTTTACTATTCCACATATTCCATGGAATCTTCATCCTATACCAGTTCCAAAGGCTCACTTACCTGAGCTAATGAAACTACTTAAGGAGAAGATAAACATGAGAATTTTCGAGCCATCTTTTGCACCTTACTCAAATAGATGGTTCACTGTGCCTAAAAATAATGGGAAACTACGTTTTATTCAAGATCTCCAACATGTTAATAAAGTCACCATAAGGAATGTAGGAACACGAACCATTGTAGATGAGTTTGATGAATCATTTTCAGGACATTCTATCTATTCATGGTTGATTTATATTCTGGGTATGACCAATTCCAATTAGAGATTGATAGTCATGACATAACCACAATGAAAAATCCTTTAGGCTTAGTGCGAATGTGTAATTTATCTCAAGGAGAGACTAATTTTGTGGCTCATATGATGAGTGCTATGAATATGGTCTTACATGATTTTATCCCTCATATAACCATGCCATTCATTGATGATATTCCAATGAAAGGGAGTGAAGAATGTGTAAAGGAGATTACTTTAGATTCATCTGGATGTCGTAAATTTGTTCTTGACCATATCTCTAATTGTGAACGAATATTTCAATGATTTGAAGAGGTAGGTCTCACATTTTCCATAGAAAAATCTATTTTTGGTGTCAACAAGGTTCTTATTATTGGACATTTATGTGGTCATTATGGTCAAAAGCCATACCCACAAAAAGTTGATGCCATAAGCAATATTTCTGAAACATGTAACAACATGAGTGAGGTACGCCGATTTCTTGGTGCTTGCATCTTTTATGTTATTTGGATCCCACACTTTGCTCATGTTGTTGATTGTCTCTATGACTTGCTGAAGAAGAAACAAAAATTTATTTGGACTGACAAACACACACAAGCTATGTGTAAATTGAAGAAATTGCTGCTTGAAGCTCCCATCCTTAAGTGTGTAGACTATTCTGTTAACAAACCTATTATATTGACTGTCGATACTAGTCCTATTGGTATAGGTTGGGTCATAAGTCAAGATGATAGTGAAGGACATAGATATGCAATTAGGTTTGGGGCTAAAATTTTACATGAAACACAAAGAAAGTATCCACATATCAAATGAGAACTATGGGGTATGGTAACAACTTTGAAAACAGACAAAGAATATTTCATAGGTGCAAATGTTAAAGTTATTGCCTCTCATTGGAATGATGGTCAATCGTTCATCTCCTAATATAGCCATGCTTAGATGGATCTCATATATTAACTTCATAAATCCTGAGTTAGTTCATATTTCAGGTAAGTCAAATTCAGTTGTTGATATATTATCGAGAGCTAGATTTGATGATGATCTTGAAAGTGATCTAATAAAGAATGTGATCTTAATTGACTATGTTCCACATATATACAAGTATGAGCAATTTCATGAATCTGAGTACGAAGATGAATGGAGATACATAGGAAAATATATGAGTACACTGCAACCATTACCTAGCTAGACTATGAATAAATTTCGTAACATTAGGAATGATCTTATAATTTGTTCCTACGTATTGGTTATCTTTGGAGACATGATAAGGGTAAGGTTAAGAATCCACAATGAGTCCTAGGAAAATGAGGTCTTCAATTGCAAGTAATGAAGGAAATGCATGAGACATTATGGGGGGGTCGTAAAGGATTTTTGGAACATATGAAAAAATTAGAAGTGCCTATTATTGGCCTAGGATGTATGTTGACATTAGTAGCTATGTTTCTACATGCTCTACTTGTCAACTTCATTTGTCAGTCAAACATAGAGATCCGTTGCATCCTACTTATCCACCCTGTATTCACTACAAGTGGGTAGTAGATCTTGTAACTATGCCTAAAGGTATTGACAAAATGCATTACATTGTACTTGCAAGAGAGGACTTAACTAATCATGTAAAGGGACATGCACTACGATCTAAGACCACTTACAATGTTTCCAAGTTCTTGCTTGAAGACATCATAAGTCACTTTGGGTACATAGAGAAAGTAGTTGTTGATCATGGAGAGCCTTATCGCTTTCAGTTGGACTATTCTCAAAACCATGTGCAATCAAATAGGCATGTATCTTTTCATACCAAGCACATGGTGCTTGCTTTAAACCATATAATGCCTTCTTTAACCTGCACACCTCGTTTTCATGCCCTTTTGGCACAAAGCCACGGGGGTGAAAAACATACACTTCTTCATGCATTATGAAGAGTAGTCATTCGGCAAGTAGGAGCAAAGGTTTCATCAAAATCAATGCCTCTTTGCTGCACATAACCCTTTGCAAGAAACCTAGCCTTCTACCTATCAATTGTTCCATCCGGTTTACGCTTCAGCTTGTATACCCAGTTTGTGCCAATGGCCTTCTTGCTAGGAGGCAAGTCACATAAAGACTAGGTACAGTTCTTCATTATAGCATCATATTCAGATTGCAAAGTAGCCATCCAATTTTCTGAATTTTGTGCTTCTTCAAATGAAACAGGCTCATTCTCATCATAGAGACTACACGTAGCCTAGCATAGCAATCTGATGCAAAAGAGGCACTATGAGAGCTTGATCGACTACGATATGATAGAGGTGCATCTAATTTGATGTCACACAAAGTCTACACCAACCATTTTGGCATAGTTTTTGCCTGCTCAATATCAGATCTCTCATCAACAAGTGCATCATGTAAATCTGCATCAGAAATGGAATGATATGCATCATCGCATGAAATCTACAAAGGCTGAGAAGTTGCCTCATTAGGATTAGCACTAGACTTTCCACTTGTAAAAAGAGGCAACAAAGTATCATACATGTCTTTGGAGCTAACAGATGTCTCTTTAGTACATGAAAGTAAAGGTTGAATAGCATCTTCCACAGTAACAACATCACCACGAACAAGAATGTGTTTAGTCTGTGGATGATGCAGACGATAGCCTTTGCTTTCAAAACTATAACCAACAAAAATACATTTTACTACTTTATCATCCAATGTTTTGTGATGTTGTTCAACCACTAATTCATATGCCTAACAACCAAAAACATGCGGATGAGCAACAGATGGCTTGCGACCATGCCAAGCCTCATATGGAGTGATAGACTGCAACGCTTTAGTGGGAAACTTGTTAAGTACATATGCTACACACATGACAACCTCAAGCCAGAAACTATGTGGTAAAGTCTGACTCTTAACCATACACCCCACCATCTCCATGAGTGACATGTTCTTCCATTCAGCAACCCCATTCTGTTGAGGCGTATACAACATTGTACACTGATGTTTTATCCCACGTTCAACCAAAAATGCATTAACCTCAGAAGACATATATTCCCCCCTTGATCAGAACGGAGGGTGCCCATTTTACATGCTAACAGATTTTTAGCCAGAACCAGAAAATGTTTGAAGCACATAACCATTTCGGACTTTGCATTCAATGGATATACCCATGCATGCTTGGAAAAATTGTCGATGAAATTCACGAAGTAAAGATAGTTCCCAAAAGAAGGTGTCTACATAGGACCACAGACATCACTATGTACAAGTTGCAATTTCTGAGTAGCCCAAACTGAACCATCTTTTGGAAAGGAGGAACACTACATTTTGCCCAAAATATAGCCTTCACAAACATGTTTTTTGGGTGACTCAAGTTTGGGCAAAGAGGACACCATTTCAGATTTTTGCAGGCATAGCAAACTAGCAAAATTCAGATGACCAAAGGGTGCATGCCAAAGCTTTGCATCTGACATAGCTTGAGAATCATGTACTACACATGCCAAATCATTTACAGATCCTTCATAGTCTATGAGCTTATGCAGCCCACGACATAAAATGCCAAATGCAATAATGACATTGCCATTTGACAGATCATGAAATGTACATCTATCATCAATAAATTTCACAACCAAGCCAATCTTGGCTAATGCAGAAACTGATAACAGATTTTTCTTGATCCCTGGCACAAACAAAGCATCTGGCAAAGTGAAAGAGCTACCATCAGTAGTAGTCAAAATGATCTTCCCAACTCCCATAACAAGATAAAAGGAGTTGTTGGCGCATGTAACAGTATTCCTTGTAGGGGCAAGCTCGAATGAAGAGAAGAAACTGCACTACGAGGTAATATGTTTGGTCACCCCGCTATCAAAGTACCAAACATCTGAGTCTATAGCAAACATGCATTGCTCATGAGAAGATGGCTCAAAATTGCAAATAGTAGTAAACACCCATTCTTCATCTTGCACAAGATTAGCTCTGTTTTCGGTGTAAAGGCCTCTGCAACAACCATTCTGGCCTCTTTCTTCTTTGCCTCTTTAGCAACCAGTTTTGGAAAGCTCTTAATGACATGATCATTTGATTTACAATATTTCGGAAACAATTTCTGCTTTTCTAATTTCTTCTCATGATTTTCTTCCTTCTTTGAATGTGCAGCATTTGCAGGTTTCTGTTTATTAGTAGAAGAGCTCCATTTTCCTTTGCCCTTCTGACTAGCCAAGAAAGTTTGATCTGCAACACGCATAATAGACATATTTTGCCTAGACTGATCTTCTTGCAACAGAACAGAGACTAACTCCTCAAATGATAAGACATTTAGATTGCTTTCATCATCAAACAAAGAGTAGAAGCAAAACTCTTATATGAGTTAGGAAGACCATTGAGAACGGTTTGCACAAGTGACTTATCTGGTATATTTCATCTCCAGAAATCAATTGTTCTTTCAAATCCTTGATCTTTGTGAGAAAATTGTCCATAGGATCACCTTGATTCATGTGCTCACTCTCCAACTATTTTCAGAGGTAAGCAACACAAGCCTCATTCCTAGCATGGTACAATGTGCTACATGTATCCCAAGCATCCTTAGCTATTCTGCAAGAACAAATATGAGGAATAATGGCATGTTTGACAGACAAAGCTATCAATGCATGTATCTGAGCATCTCTCCCATCCCAACAAATTTTCTCTATAGTAGGTGCAACAAAAACCGCAACACGAACAGGAATCTATAGAATATCATTATCTTCAAAACCATCTCCATCAGCTCCAGCACCTGTATTTGCAGTACCATTATTCACAGGTGTAACAGGATGTCTTTCAAAACCTTGCACAATATTCTATAGTCCTAAGAGGATGTCTTTCAACACCTTGCACAATATTCTATAGTCCTTTTGCGACCAATACATGATGCATCATATAAGCCCCCAATGGGTAATTTGTACCATCCAATTTATCCTCAACAGCGAGCATACGAAATACATCACTGCTTTCAGCCATGGCCACTGACTAAAATACCGTGATGCAAAAAAATGATTGTATCTGAAAAAGTTGAATAGAACTACCGAAACGAGTTCTGCTAGACCTGTGGTAGACTTTGAGAAACTTATACTGGCGAACCAAATTGGTATATATCTTTGGCACAAAAAGATGAAATATCCTACATAAGTGATGTGATAGTGTATTCAGAGGCCAAAACGAGCTCAAATTGCGATTTCGACACCACATAGTGAAGTTGTTTCGATCTTTGAAAGAGCCTAAGTATGCTTACCAAATTTTGTGTGATTCTGAAACTGCAATGGGAGAGGTGTAGACAACGCCCTTGATGAAGAAGCAATCTGCTCTGATACCAATTGTTAGAGTTAGACGTATGCAAAAGCACGTGAACATCACAAGGAAGAAGAAGAAGCTTGGAGCACAACACACAATACTGAATGTATTACCACTAAAATGTACAAAGATAAGTAGCCCATTACGGCAATAGACCTATATACAAGCTGGGGGGGGAAAAACATCCTAAAGAGGAGAAAAAGTGCTCCGATGATACTAGAGTTCGCACACATCACTAAATAAATATATCAACACTATGTCTATCTCTCCACCTCATCCATATTTGCCTCTCCATAATACTCCTGTATTACATATAACAAACATAAATAAGTAAAACATACAAAACATCCATAAAAATAAAATAATTATATGAAATTTAATAATACTAACAAAAGCATCTGGTCGATCTCACATATACTCGCTCAAATGACAATATCCAAAATGTGTAGCATACTCGATCTCATGTTTCATAGGATATCAACCATAATCCTTGTGTTGCATTGAAACAAATAAAAAAGATTAGTCTCTTGCGTTTTAAGTAAAATAAAAAAATTACTTTCAATGACACATATACTTACAAATGTAGCTACAAAACCACGATTGCCCATTTTTTTGGCCTAAGTGAGATGTATGACCCAACTCAATTCTCTTATTTGAAGTAGCATGTTTATTTAATAGAAAATAATATGTAAATTAAATGTAAAAAAATTATAAAGCATATGAGAATTATGAATATGAACTATTAATTTGTATACCTTCTCTTGAGGAAATGACTCTTGAACACATAGTTGTCTATGAAAAAACTGCCACATCTCAAGTGGTATATTAGGTCTCCTCTTATTTTTTTCCACCATACAATATCTCATGTTATTTTAATCTCAAATAGAAAAAAATAATCAAAACGCATACACATACATACACACATATAGCATGCCCATACACATATACATACATACATACATACATACTAAATGCATGACACATACACATACTCTCACACACACACACACACACACACACACATATATATATATATACACACACATACATACATACATACATACATACGTACATACATACATACATACATACATACATATACATACATACATACATATATATATATATATATATATATATATATATATATATATATATATATATATATATATATATATATATATAGTAGTATATATTATATATTCATATATATATATATACATGCACACATAAACATGCATACATACATACACACATTCACTTATACATACATACATACACACATTCACTTATACATACATACATACACACATTCACTTATACATACATACATACGCACACATACACATATCCACACACAAACACATACATGCATACATACGTACAAAATACATGCACACATAAACATATATACATACACACATACACACACACATACACACATACACACACACATACACATACTCACACACACACATACATGCAAACATATACACATACATACATGCATACATATACACATATACACATATACATACATACATAAACACACATATACATATCCACATATATACATACACACATGCACATGCATGCATATACACACATTCATACAAAATACATGCATTTATCCCACAAGAATGTGTATTTGTGTATATGTGAATATGTGTGTATGTGTAAATGTGTGTACGTGAATGTTTATGTATGTAAATAATGAGATTATTAATATTTAATACCATTATTTGTAGATTTTTTACATAATGAGATTATTAATATTTAATACCATTATTTGTAGATTTTGATCAATCAGATGGATCTCCACCACCATCTCCTAATCGTGCAAGGACTATATATTGTAAGTATATCAAACTTTTAATTTTAAATATATTTGATAGATACATAACTTATATATGTTTTTTTATTGTTATAATCAAATTCTGATCAATCAAAGGGCACACCACCACCTCCTACCCATGCAACGGCTTCACATGTGTCCTCCGATAGGAATTATGATGAATTTTATTATCAAGAGCATATTATATAGTGTTGTAAGTTTTGCTATGGCATGTATCGAAGACCACAATTGGAATGTATTGAACATGAGGCAAAGTATGGTACTTTTGAGTGTGCACCACCACCTGGTCAATGTGATAATGCTTGGTATGTATTTTCTCTATAAATTAATGTCATTATTTTATTTTAAAACCATATACAAAATCAAATTATTGTTGATATACAAGAATATTTGCTTGATTATGATAATAATTCTCATACTCATAATGATAATATACCTCGTACACATCATGGACTTGTTGTTAATCAATTACAAGCAGAGGTTTCTAAAAATCCTCTACCTCTTGGTTTAGAGACCTAAACGATTGGAGATTATCCATTGCATGCTCGTGATTGTTCTATAGTACAAACATATGATAGAAGAAGATATGGAGGATGGAATAGAGGACCACTTCCTTTAGATGGAGAGGTTTTTAACTTTTGTGGTAATCATTATATGATTGCTCCATCCACTATCACTAGTGTTGGTCATGGTCTCTTTATTGTAGAGGATTTGTATGTGCCTCTGGAATCTGAAGTCACTCTCATGTCATTTTGTGGTCCTATATATGGATGGGGAGATTGGCATCGACTTGCACGTTATGTTCAAAGCATGAGTACTTATGGAATATGTTTGAATCCAACACCCCTTACTAGTATAGGGATTTTACATGTAGAAAATGAAAGATTATATATTGATGGAGGACCTTACACACATGGAAATATAGCAGGTTTAATAAATAGTAGTCGAGTGTTATATAATAGTTCAAGGACTAATTGCACATTTGAGGAGCGTGAAAATAGTCATGAATCACCAAACATGAGTAGAGATGTAGCAAGATACGTAGTTGTCAATGCTATTACTTCATTACATGCTGGTGATGAATTATTAGTGAATTATGGATGGCGTAGGCCTCCAAGAGCACCTTTTAGCTAGAGAGAGAATGAAAACTCTCTATCCACCTATCTTGTGTTGCATTGGAAAACTCTAATTTCAATCTCTTTTCAAAATAACTTACATATTTAATTTTATGTTTAAAAAGTTTACTTTTCATTCATTTATGGAATACTAATGATTTTTATTCATGTGTGTAGATTCCAACATATGATGTTGATGATATTCCACCACACCGTTCAAAGTTACCAATAAGACCTTGTTTATCAGAAGCTTCTATGAGGAGGCTATGCAAAAGTGATCTTGTGGATTATGCAAGGTTGAAAGACCTATATTCAAAAGAAGATAAAGTACAAGATTTGTGTGACAATGATGAAGATGATGGCATGATAGATTTTATTGAGGATTGGTATCAAAATTATAGTGAGAGCATTGATATTTCTAAAAATGAGAAATATCTTCGAGAGGAATGTGTAAAGCATGTAGATGAAGGAAGTATTTTGACACAACTAAGTGCAAGATTACTTATTCTCAATCTTCAAAATCATTTTGGATGGAGTAAAATGTCTGTTTTGGCACTATTAAGGTATAATTTTTGCTTTTTTTGGCTCTGATTGGGTTCGTTGCTATGACACTGGTGTGTCCACTAGTGGCTTTTGCTTCATACTTGGTAGCTCATGTATATCTTGGTTAAGCAAGAAGCAGCCTACGGTGGCCACTTCCAGTTGTGAGGTTGAGTATAGGGAAGCTTTCACAATGACTGTTGAGTGTGTGGCTCAGACACCTAATGGCTGATTTGGGTGTTGGTCAGTCTTCTGCTAGAGCGATTGTTGAGTGTGTGTGGCAGATGCCTTATGGCTGATTTGGGTGTTGGTCAGTCTTCACGGACAGTTAGAGCGCATTGGTAGTTGCGAGGAACCATGTGTTCCATGCTCGCACTAAGCACATTGAGGTGCATTATCACTATGTCAGGGAGAGGTTCTCTGCTGGGGAGATCAGCTTGGCATATGTGGCACGCAAGAGAACAATGTAGACCTTTTCATGAAGGCTCTGCTTAGGGAGAAGTTTGAAGTTTTCCACAAAGCTTTGGGCTTACTTCCTTTTGTGGAGTGATTTCCACATAGCTTGGCACTTCCTTATACATGAGTGCCAACTCCTTGTTCACCGTATCACTCCCAGGGGGGATTTGTTGATATATTTAGGTAGTGATGTGTGTGAACACTCTAGGACCACCGGGGCACTTTTTTCCCTCTTTAGGAGGTTTTTTCCCCCCCGCTTGTATATACGCCTATTGCCCTAATGGGCTACTTATCTTTGTACATTCTCTAGTAATACATTCAGTATTGTGTGTTGTGCTCCAAGCTTCTTCTCCTTCCTTGTGTTGTTCGCATGCTTCTGCAGACGTATATCTCCAACACATCTTGAGTGGACTCTTAAGCAAAAACTAGTCTTTCCTAGACATCAATGATAGCCTCAAGGATGGACCTCCCTTGATGAATCCTTTTTTATCCTTACTAATCCAGTTTTGTAAGTGAAAAGCAATTCGATTGGAAATAAATTTAGCAAGGATCTTGTAGCTTATTTGTAACATCATAATTGGAAATCAATTTTCAATCCTATTATTGCTTCCTTATTTGTGAATAAACTTGATAACATCTTCACTAAGACATTCAGGTAGATCATAGAAAGAAAGGACCTCTTCTCACACCATACATAATGGAGTAATCACCACATGCTTGAAGGTCTTGAAAAACTCATTGGTGAGGTCATTTAGCCCCATGCTTTTGCCATTATGAAGCAAAAGACTTGAAGCCATTTCACTTAATGTGTGTTAGAAAGAGAGGACTAAGGACCTTGTTTAGACATTCCACCATGAGAGGAAGAATTTTCATCATCTCATATCAAGTTCATGTGAGGATATTCTTGAATTCTCTTTTTGGAAAACTGCCCATAAGTGGTGGATGAATGTCAAAGAAATCCATGGTCTTTTCTTAAAGATTGGATTCAACTTGAGACCTTTTCACCTATAAATAAGTTTTTCCAAAATTTGAATTGAGATGAGTTATGTTTAGTATGTCTTACCATCATAAGCTGAAAATATGAGAATTCGAATTATATTCATATGATTTATTCCGATATAGAAAGAATATATGTGGACTAGACACATGAGCATAGCTATGAATTTGAGAGCTTTAAATTTATCAATATTTGAAATAAATATTTCATTTATCAGAATTAGAAAAACATTGTAATCCAAAACTATCATGTCTTTCCAACTTATACTGTAAAAAGAAATTGAATATTATATTAATGGAACGAAATTTCCTTTCAATTTGTGCGGATTTGATAAGCTTCTTACACATCACTTCAATGCATGTAGTTCTCTATATAACAAAACACATTCTTTATATTCTCTACCATGTTTTTCATATTATAGGGGTTGGTATGCGCCATGAAATGAATGTAGCCAAAGAGGCAAAGATCACATCCTAACCATTTCATGAACCTAATTAGGACCAATATGATGGGATTGAGATGTAGATAAAAAGAACATTTGGATGAAGTTTTCATTTAGCCTAGTGATTCCCCATGGATACTTTTATTATCTGACTTAATAATAAAGATGGAAGTATAAAAATGCTTACTTAATAATAAAGATGGAAGTATAAAAATGCTTAGTGACCAGAGGGACTGAATAATCTGGTCATACTGAATATAATTTCACATTCATAGGATTGATTGTCTATATGAAGCTTTGTAAGGATCCATGTTTTTTTACCAAGATTTCCTTTCATCTAGATATGACCCCTATAGAATCAATCTTGACCATGTTCAAATGAGGTGTGGATTTGAACCCCACCTTTCCTACATTCAATCATTGTGAACTAAATAAATTCTCCCAAATAAACTTTAGAATGAAATAGGTGAATCATGGGGTTCAAATCTTCTCTTTTGATCTCATTATTGTGATTCATCACCACAAAATCAAGGTTTTACTTTTGATTACAAGAACACCCATGTAGGGAAAATGATACAAGAATATGTGATTGATACAAGATGTCCCACAATCTGGGACTAATAGGTATGAATAACTTGACTAGAGATGATATACGAGATCCCACAACCCGGAATCGTAAGTATGAAACAAGATATCAAGATTACAAGAATTCCCTTCATGGATATGAACTAGATACAGGAAATAACTCGACAAGATCTCATACTAGGAGATTACAAGAGGACAAGATAGGATGTCCAAGAACTAGACTAGACAAGACTCGAACAAGGAACAAGAAGAATTGGAACTGGAACTTGGAGAGTACTTACTTGATGGTCATGACTCCTTGAGCTCCCAAAATTGGTATTGGCAAGACTGAGAATGAGTGGCCAACCCCTCCTTATATAGGTTTTCCAAGGGCGGTTATGAATTGATGATGCCATCAATTCGAAACATGATCTTTGAATTTCAAAAATTAAGCAAGAAGATAATCGATCTTAGGGTTTTGGCCAGAAGATAGTCACATGGAATATGAGGTTCAGAAGATCTCCTTTGTCCATGTCATTACCTCCCCCTCAAGCGACGAGTTCCACAAGGAGTGTTCACGATCTCTGGTCTCGGCTTCATTGGATCTTTGTTATGAAATTCTCAAACCTTGATTGGTTCTCTCTAAAGGGTCTTCGCAGGTTCCCAAGTACGATCACTGATGCCATACCCTTTCCAATGAACAAGGTACTCTAGTCTTCCTCAAGATATTCTCGAATCTAGGACATAGTCAACTTCAAATTCTTCATGATCATCAATCTTGATAGGTGGTGAAGGAATATCTCTCCTACCTCAGTGGTGAAATCTGATATGGTTCCAACATAGATACATGGAAAACTGGATGTATTCTCATGGTACTTGGTAACTTGGAGCTTGAAAGTGACTGGATTAATCTTGGCCAAGATGGTAAATGGACCAAATCTTTGATGGTCTAGCTTTGCACAAGGCCTTGAAGTTTGCAAATTATTTCTAAGTAACCACACTTTATCCCCGATTTGATAGGATGGATTTTGAACACAATGAAGATCTGCATAATACTTATACTGCTCTTGAGCTTTATGGATCTCTTCCTTGAGTTTTTTGTGAATGTCCATGAGGTACTAGGCCTTATCTTCTGGCACTTGGATTCTTGACATGATTTGAGAGTTGTATATCTATCCTTGGATGTTGTCCATAGTTTGCAAAGAAGGGAGTCTGCTTGGTGGATGCATGAACACTACTGTTATAGGCAAACTCTACAAAGGGTAAAAACTCAAACCAATCATTTTGATGATAGTCGATAGTGCAATGGAGATATTGTTCTAGGACTTGATTCACCCATTCTGTTTGACCATCAATCTATGGATGATTGGCTATAGATAGTGTAACTTGAACACCAAGGAGCTTGCAAAGACTATTCCAAAAGCTGGATATGAATTGCAGACCTTGATCACTGACAATATCATTAGGCAATCCATGAAGCCTAAAGATGTATCTAAGGAAAAGTCTAGCAGTGGCTGCACCTATGATTGCCTTGGTAGTTGGAATGGTGCGACATCTTTGCAAATCTATCCCCTATAATAAGAATGGCATCATATTTATCTGACTTTGGTAGGTCTGTGATGAAATCCATAGATAATGAAGCCCATGGCCTTTCTGGAATAGGTAAAGGTTGCAAGAGGCCATGAGTTTTATGTCGCGGTACTTTAGATATATTGCAAGTGTCATAGATTTGGATATATTCTTTGAATTTCTTCCACATTTGAGGTGAATATCTATGGATGTCATTCTATTCATTGTGCTTCTAGAGAATCCATTACCACCATCACAAAAAACAACATGTACGAAGCATTTAATTCTCTGCATATCTCTTCAAGGAAAGACGTTGCCCATTCATCTACCTCCATTGTTTTGGCCATAACTTCCTCATGGAAGCTCCAAATCAAGAAATTCAAATTGATACAAAATTCTAAACTTCAAGCCCTTTATTTTGACAGGTGATATTCCAAAGCCCATATTTTGACCATTGCAAACCATTTGTGCACAAGCTTTTAAGATGGCTATTGATTGGTGAGAAACTCTTTTTGAGTAAATTGAGTACTTAATTATGATAATTAGGAGTTCCTAATCATATTCTGAATCATTTGGGATAGGAATGCATTAATTTTAACACCTTTGCATCATATTTATGCTCTCAAGTACATTCATTTGGATACTTTTACATCATAATTTATTATTTTTTATTATTTGCGATTCCAATTTCATGAAACTAACATTGGAATGTGCATCAAAGTTAGTTTTGATATGAATTCATCTATGCACATGAAGTTACACTAGCTTATGTTGATTCATTAAAGCATGCACATGTTGTTGTGTGTTTCAAGATATTTATGCAGATATTGGAGCGAGACAAGACCCTGTTATGAGGGCATGTAGACATATTGGAAAAGTTTCTTGTTTGCAAGTTTCTAGAGCCAAGAAAGTGGTTTTCTTACCACTAGGCTGATTCCTATCATTGCATCATGGTTATTATTTTTTTCAAGATTCATTTTCTTGGCAAAATACTATCGAAATTTTTGTAGCCACATGGCATTATATGCCATGTGAGAACTAGAGAAAAATCATGTTGTAAGACATAGGAAGTCTTATGTGTGTAACATAACTAAAAGCATATAAAGTAATTGAAGTAGAGAAGAAGATGGATGAGTGGATGCATGCATATATAGATGATATGATTTCTAGAAAGGTGAAGTGCATGATGCATTTTCTATCTATAGAATATCACTTTTATGTATCATCACAATGAGTTAGGGTGAGCATTAGGTATGTGATAGAAGTACCATGAATAGGCTAATTTTGCCTTTAGAAAGTAAATGAAAAAGGTATATTCCTAAAAAACAATTCAGATGTGTTTTCATCCAGTAAATCATGAGCACATGAATTTTTCTTCATGCGAGTTTTTGTACTTTATATAGAAGTTTATCCCGATTCAGCACAAGAGTGCTATGGTTATGATCATCAATACATTATGGGAATTGAACTCATGACCTACTGGCTAGGAGTATGATGAGCTAACCACTTGCCCCAAAAGCCACGGTTGAGGATTACTTCCTAATCCTCCCTCTTAGGGTGTGGTTCAACAACTCCTGCCCATCATTTCTTGAGCCTAACACTCTCTTCCCCTTCTAGAGATCATTGTCCTCAATGATCAATCCTTGATCTCCCCTTGAATTGATGTCCAACCTTGCACAGTCTCTTGAACCATCATGTTCTCAACCTTGGTCTCTTGAACCCTTGCTCTCAACCTTGGTCTCTAGAACCTTGCCTTTCCGCTTCTTGGCCACTTGCCTACAGACTTTCCTTGTTTGCAACCTTGGTCTCTTGAGCCCCTTCAACCTCAGTATCTTGAACCTGGTTCTCACCCATGCTATGTATCTTGAATCACCAATCTAGTGCTTGCATCGGAAAGCTTGTTCCGAGAGCTTTCCAATGCTATCTTACATGTCTAAATTTGATCTATGGATTGGGAGATGTACTCTAATCTATGTTGGGCTCATCTTTGAAAGTGACACACATGCCTTCCATCCACTTTACCCAAGCATGCTTCATATGCTTTGATACAAATTCTGGTTTCTAATTATCCAATCATAGCTTCCAATCACTCATTGGAAAGCCCTTGGAGTCTAATTTCTATACCAAGTGGAATCATCCAATTTGGACACCATATGAGAGAGTTATGTCCATTTTAGTAAAGGTAGGTATGCTAGCCTTGCTCTTTCTCTTCTCTCTCTTTCTACTTCCTCTCTATTTCTTTTTCTCTTCTTATCTCTCTTTTTCTTTTTTAACTTCCTTCTCTCTTTATCTACTCTTCTCTTTCTCTTCCTTTAGTTTTTCTCCTTCTCTTTCTATTTCTCTATTTTTTTTTCTTCATTTCTATTTCCATCTCTTTTCCCATCTCTATGTCTCTCTCTTTGTTTCTATGTCTTTCTTTTTCTCTATCTCTCTTGTCTTCTTTCTTTCTCTTCATTTATTTCTTTCTCTTTATCTATTTCTTTCTCTTCATTTATCTCTTTCTCTTTTTCTATCTCTATTCTTCTTTTTATCCTTTGTTTCTCTTTCTAATTCTCTTTCTCTCTCTCTCTCTCTCTCTCTCTCTCTCTCTCTCTCTCTCTCTCTCTCTCTCTCTCCTTCCTTCTTCTCTCTTTCTCCTTCTCCTCTTTATCTTTCCCTCTTCTCTTTTTTCCTTCTCTTTCTTCATCATATGCAACAACGAATTAGCTATGATGAGAAAAATAAAAACGATAGTGTAGCACAACAAATCGGTATGGCTTTGTGGTTAGAGAACTTGTCTCACATGTGGGAGGTCACGAGATCTAAACTCGTGAGCTACGTCCAACCATGTACATCGTTTATGTGGTATCTAAGTTTGTGTACATACCTATAATCGCACAAAATGCTGCCTCTAAGTCCATCATTTTCTCCTTTTTTACATGTGCAGTGCAGTAGCCTCCATAAGGATGGTGAATTTAGAACACCTCTATATCAAGTAACTTATAAACTTCTTCAATTTTGGAAAACTTTTGTCAATTTATGAGTTATCACCATTACTGTGAACTATGACCATACTCAGAAAAGTGTGCTTCACAAAATGCATCCATTGACTTATGAAATGATTAAAGTTTTTTATGAAACTTTGAAACAATACACTCCTAATATTTGCAGTTATTCCAAGTGAAAATTCTTCAAAAGAATTTACAAAACTTCAGATTTACTTCAATAAGTAAACTTATGTCTGAAACAGGCTTTCTCTACAAGCGACTTTTACATATGTAACTTTAAATGCATGGTTCTCAAAAAATAGACCCTGTTTGATCAAATGCTTTTAGAGATAGGTTGCTTACCTTCCAACTTAAATTTTGAATGCTTACTTGTGCAAAACTTTACATTGTAGAGTGAGATTTGATCAATTCTTCGACCAACAAGATTGCACCTATTTTAGAAGTCACTTATCACCTGTTCACATATGAATGTTCCTACTCAAAATTCTCTCAGGTTTATTATAATTGGGCTCTCAAAACTTGTCCATAGATGCACTCACTATAGACTTAGACAGACACAAAAGGATTTCTCAAACGATTGAGCACAGAAAGAGAGAGATGGAAAACATCGAGGCACTACGTCTTCAAGCCATCTTCTATTCTGAACAGAAATACGTATGATGGATATATATCAGTCAACTTGTGATCTACTCTTCTATATCTCATCTATCTATCATCTCTCATATGTATCACAACTATATACAGGTGTATATATACATATGAGTGTAGATTCTTCATTACATCAAAGTATTTTTGAAGTATTTACAAAACTATTTCACATGTGTATGTAGAACATCTCCTCCTAAACTTCCACTTCACTTCATGCTTTAGACTTTGATTTTTACTTCAATTCTTCATTCCTAACCTTCATGTAATCATCAATCGTTCATTTTCTTGCTCCAATAGCTCCCCCTCAATCATCAATTGTGATTACCTGCATCTTTTGTTGGGTGTGTGTAGAAGTGCGAGAGACACACGAGAAGCACACACAAGGAGCACAAACACAGCAAGACACACGAAGAAGACGATGGCTGTAATAGCTCTCTCTATTGATGATGAACTGAATTGAAGTAAGAGCTAAATAATATCCCTAAGTACAAAGTACCACCACATATGAGAGTACCAAGTATGTGGTAACATGGGGAAAAGACCTCTAGCCAACACTAGAGTAAAAAGTGCCCATGTATAGGGAAAAAGCTCACATCAAAGCTACTCAAGGAACACATAAGTGTAACAAACCTCCCTGGAGCAAATGATGTGAACACATACAGGGAGTGACAGATCAGCCCCCACAAGGTAATAAACCTAAATCTTTACGAAAAGCTTCAAACTTTTCCTATGGAAAAGCTTTGGTGAATATGTCTACCATATTATCTTGTGTAGGTACATATACCAAATCAATACCTCCTGCATGAAGGCGCTCTCTCACATAGTGATAATGCACCTCAATATGTTTGGTCCATGCATGAAACACTAGGTTTCATGCAACAACCAAAGCACTCTGACTATCAATGAGAATATGTGTAGCAGCATCAATCTCCATGCAAAGAGCCATCAATAGGTGTCTCAACCATATACAGTTCGTTGTGGCTATGAAAACTCCCCTGTACTCAGCTTCACAACTCGATGTCGCCAGTGTAGGTTGCTTCTTACTCAACCAAGATATGTATGAGTCTCCAAGGAAAAAGCAATTACCACTAGTGGACACACAATTATCATAACAACCAGCCCAATCACTATTTGTAAAAGCATGCAAGCATGGCTGAACATCTCTGCCATAAAAGAAACCTAAGCTCAAAGTGCCTCTCAGATATCTAAACACACATTTTACCACTTGCCAATGCTTAGTGTCAAGGCTATGCATGAATCGACTCAATTGGGAAATTGCATACTGTATATTCCGCCTTGTGTTGCATGCATATATAAGACATCCCAAAGCTTGCTAATAAAGACAAGTGTCAAATGCATCACTGGAATCCTCAACTGAGAACCTGAATCCTCTCTCAACTGATGTGAAAACTAGCTTCCAATCCTCAAAGTCAAAATGTTGAAGTAGTTTTTCAACATACTCTGCTTGATGCATAACAATTCCCCCTCAACGGATACAAATTGGATGTCAAGATAGCCGCTCAAAAGTCCAAGATAAGTGACATCAAAAGTATGTTGCAAATCAGCTATAAGAATGTCAAGTTTTGCATCACATGACCCAATCAAGAGTATGTCATCAACATAAAGAACAAGCACTATAAGATCAGCCCCATTTTTGTGTACATAGAGTGTGCTTTCAATTGGACTACATGTGAAGCCAAGAGCAATCAAGTGCTTATGGATTCTGTCATACCATGCACGTGGAGCTTGCTTGAGACCATACAAGGCTTTATGCAAGTGATGAACCATATGCTCTTTCCCTTTCATAGCAAATCCAAGAGGTTGCTTCACATAAACCTCTTCTTGCAAATCACCATTCAAGAAGGTTGTTTTTATGTCTAACTGATGCACTTTCCAACATCGATGGGCAGCCAATGCAACCACGATACGATTGGTAGTCATGCGTGAAGTAGATGCAAATGTTTCCTCATAATCAATTCCATATTGTTGCGCATATCCTTTGTCAACCAATCTATCTTTGTAGCGATCATTGCTACCATCAGATTTTCTCTTAATCTTATAAACCCACTTTGTACCAATGGCATTCTTTCCTTTTGGCAATTCACATAACTCCCAAGTACCATTCCTATGTATGGAATCCATTTTTTATTGCATGGCACTCATCCATTGTGGATCATCACATGCATCTTCAAAAGAAAGTGGCTCTTCATTACATGTTGTAGCAATAAGAGAATAATCCACAAAATTACTTGATGCATGGTGAGAGCTTGATCTTGTTCTACCAAGTAAAGGTGCACTCAATTTGTTGTCCTGCAAAGTTTGTTTCAGCCACTTTGGCATAGTTTGTGCACTCTTGATAGACATGTGTTCATTATGTAAGACATCTTCAATATGTACATCATGTGTGGGCTGAATTTCTTGCTTATTTTCAGCCATATTTTGACGCAAATGTTCAGCCATATGTGGCTGGAAATTTCCAGCAGTTTTGACAATTTTTGGCTGAAAACTTTTAGCCATGTTTGGTTGGAAATTCTCTGCATTTTCATCACTATATTGTTGGAATTTTCAACCCTTTGAGCTTCAGTTGGGTGATCTGCATGGCCATAGTCAAGCGCACCATTTTGGAACAAAGGCATGAGTGTATCGAACACATCTTGTGAGCTAATTGTTGGCTGTTTTTTGCATTCAAGTAGAGGGAAAAGTGAATTTTCAGCAAATACCACATCTCGACTCACAATAATTGTGTTCCTCAATGGATGGTACAAACGATATCCCTTACTTTCAGCACTATAACCAACAAATATACATTTTTTTGCCTGGTCATCAAGTTTGTGACATTGTTGTGATGGCACAAGAGCATATGCCAAACAACCAAACACACACATATGACTAACCATAGAATTATGACCATTCCAAGCCTCATAAGGAGTGATGACTCTCAATGCTTTTGTAGGGTAGCGGTTCAACACATAGTTTGTACACATGACCACTTCCATCCAAAACTTATCAAGAAGATGCTTTCCTTTAACCATACATCGTGCCATTTCAAGTAGAGTTCTATTTTTACGCTTGATAACACCATTTTGCTGAGGTATATATGGCACCGTACATTGGTGTGAGATACCTCTTTCATGAAGAAAAGTATTAAACTCATGTGACATGTATTCACCACCACAATCCGTGCGTAGAGTCAAAAGCTTTTGTGAAGAAAAATTTTCAACCATAGCTAAAAATGCTTTGAAGCAAGAAAATAATTCATTCGTTGCTTTCATAGGATACATCCATGTATGGTGAGTAGCATCATCAATGAAGGTAACAAAATATACATGCTTCCCAAAAGATGGAGTCTTGACGGGACCACATACATCACTATGAACAAGTTGCAATTTTCTTGTAGTGTGTGTATGATTATCTTTTGGAAAAGAAGCACGATGCATTTTTCCAAGAATGCAACCTTCACATGCATGCTTTTCAATGGACTCAAGTGTAGGCAAACCAATAACCATGTCCTTCTTTTGCAAGTAAAGCAAACTATTGAAGTTCAAGTGACCAAAACAAGCATGCCAAAGCTTTATTTCAGCCATGGAAGAAGTATGAGCAACCAAGGCATTCGAAGCAGCCCTCTTGTATGTATTCATGCGATACAAACCATTACATAATGTATCGGACATCACGATAACATCACCATTGCTGAAATCATGAACCATACACTTATCATCAACAAAGTGTACATGAAGTCCAACTTTGGCAATCAACGGAACTGAAATTAAGTTCTTCTTGATATCGGGCACATACAATGCATTTTTCAAGAGAATCACACCTCCATTTGAAGCCGTAAGCTCAATTTCTCCTACTCCAATGATAGGATAAGAGGCATTGTTTGCACACACGACATGTCCTCCTTTGGGTGCATCTTTCAAAGAGGCAAAAAATCTTTTGCATGATGTTATGTGCTTTGAAGCACCACTATCAAAGAACCAATCCGAATCAGCCTCACTCACAACCATAAATTTAGAATGCAAAGAAGCATCATAATGACATGTAACAACACATGCCCAAAAATCTTGAGCCATGTTAGCTTCATCATTCTTTGCATTTGTTGTATTTTCAGCAATAGACATGCCGGATTCCTTCTTATTTCCATTGCATTTAGCAAGCTTTCTACACTCATCAATAGTATGATCAGCCTTTTGGCAATATTTGCATCTCTTATTCTTTTGCAAATCGGCATCATTAGAGGAATGAGTGGAAGAGGAAACTTGAGGCTTTGGTTTTGATGAACCCAAAGTTGAACCATACTTGCTTTTCCCCTTTTGTGAGATAGCAAGTGCTTGCATTCCCTCAATCAAACCACTCCTATTCACTCTAGATTGCTCTTATTGCAAAAGAAGAGACACAACCTCATCAAATGCATACATATTAGGATTTTCTTTTGCAACCAAACGGAGTGTAGTCGCAAAGCTTTGAAAAGATTCTGATAATCCTTTCAACAATGTAGAAATGATCCAGAATGATCTCATCTATGTTTGCCAATTGCTTTTTCAAGTCCTTGATCTGTGTCACATACACATCCACTGACTCATTTTCAGCCATACATACATCGTCAAGTTGCTTCCTCAAGTATGCAACATGTGCTTCATTAGGCATGGCATACAAAGAAGCAATAGTGTTCGATGCCTATCTCGATGTAGAACACGACCGAATGTGTGGAACTATATGACGCTTCACTGAAAGCGCAATAAAAGCATGAGCTTAAGCATCTTTTCCATCCCATCTAAGCTGGTCCTGTGTAGGTGGAGAAAGAGAAACCATTGTACTCGAAGAAGAAGCTCCATCTGTGACAGTAGACTGTGAAGTAGAAGAACGTACGGGTCTTCGATCTACATCTGCCACTATGCTCCAAAGTTGTTTACCAACAAGAACATGCTTCATCATGTAAGGCCACATCGGATAGTTGGTCCCATCAAGCTTACCTTTAGCTTGAAGCATGCCAAACAAGTCATTGATGCCTGCCATTTCACAAAAGAACAAGAATGTGGCAAAATCTTCACTTCGACAAAAGCTTAAATGAATGCTAAAATTTCAGCTCACAAACCGTCACTCTGATGGTGATTCTGACTGCGTGAATGGCTTTGAAATGGGGGTAAAACCCCAATGCACCTGATGGAAATGTTTCTTGGCTTCTAAAATTCACAGTTCTATGCTTCGAAGTCAATTTGCATTGTTAAAGTGCGCGCGTGCCACGACGCAAAAAACCGAAACTTGAGAAGGAGCTGAACCTGCTCTGATACCATCATTGGGTGTGTGTAGAAGTGCGAGAGACACGAGAAGCACACACAAGGAGCACAACCGTAGGAAGACACACGAAGAAGACGATGGCTGGAATAGCTCTCTCTATTGACGATGAACTAAATTGAAGTACGAGCTGAATAATATCCCTAAGTACAAAGTACCACCACATATGAGAATATCAAGTATGTGGTAACATGGTGAAAAAACCTCTAGCCAGCACTAGGGTAAAAAGTGCCCATGTATAGGGAAAAAGTTCACATCAAAGCTACTCGAGGGACACATAAGTGTAACATCTTCTTTATCCCTGCCATATCTTTAAACCTCTGCAATTTGGGTCTATCCAAGCTCTTTGTTAACATATCTGCAAATTGATCCTTTGTAAGAGTATGCATGATTTCTATTTCTTTATCAACAACCCTCTCTCTCAAAAAATGATATTGAATCTCAATATGCTTGGTCCTGTCATGAAACACAGGGTTGGTTGCCAAATACAAAGAACTCATGTTATCTCCACAAATGATAGGAGTACTCTGAATAATATCAAAATTCTCCATTAGAGTTTTTAGACATATGACTTCCTTTGCAACTTCTACCATAACTTTGTACTTTGCTTCTAGAGATGATAAAGCAACTATATGTTGCTTCTTAGAACACCATGAAATTAACTTATCTCCCGCATAACACAAATACCCATGTGTTGATCTTCTATCATCAGAGTTACCTGCTCAATCTGCATCACTATATATCTTGATCCTTGTATCTCAAGCAAACCCATAATACAAACCTTCTTTAAGTGTACCCTTGATATACCTAAGCACCCTTTGTCCTATAATCCAATGTTCCTTTCTAGGACAATGCATGAATTGAGATAGAACTCCAACTACATAAGACAAATTAGGCCTTGTTAATGTAGCATAAATCAAGCTACCCACCAAACTCTAATAAAGCTTCATGTCTTTTAATTCTTCTCCTCCATATCTACTCAATTTGTGATTCACTTCCATTGGAGTTGGTGCTATCTTGCAATCTTTCATTTTAAATTTGATTAGCAAATTCTTCAAATACCTTTCTTGAGTTACATATGTTCCATGTTGAGTATATGAAATCTCCATTCCCAAGAAATATGACAAATTTCCCATATCACTGATCTTGAATTCTTTCTCCATCTGTTTCTTAAGTATTTGTATGCCTTTGTCATCTGTACCTATAAGTATTATGCCATCATCATAAATACAAACATAGATAAACCCATCTTCACTTGCTTTGACTAGCAAGCTACTATCTGCCTTTGATGCTTGGAAACCAAGTTCCTTCAAGAACTTCACAAGCCTATAGTTCCATGCCCTTGGGGCCTGCTTCAAGCCATACAAAGCTCTCTTGAGCTTACACACATGATCTAGATAAAATTGATCTTTAAAACCATGTGGTTATTCCATGTAAACTTCATCTAAAATATAACCATTTAAAAATGCATTCTTCACATCTTATCGAGACAATTTCCAACCTTTGCATGCAACAATGGCTATAAGAGTTCTTATGGTTGTCATCTTTGCAATAGGACTATAGGTTTCATCATAGTCCACACCATATGTATGTGCATACATTTTACAACAAGTCTAGCTTTGTACCTAGACACACTTCCATATGCATACCTTTTTGTTTTGTAAACCCATTTGCATCATATCACTTTTTGATTACTTGGTTTTGGCACTAAGTCCCAAGTATCATTCTCAATGAGTGCATCATATTCTTCCTTCATAGCTTTCTCTCAATTCTCCTTTCCTCTTACCTCATCATATGTAGAAGGATCTTCATCTATCTTTATCATGTAAGCATAATATTTAGTAGTCAAGAACGAAGTATCATAACTATACCTTATGGGTTGCCTTTTGTTCCTTGATGATCTTCTGAGTTCTCCACTCCTTGAAGTTTTTGGTTCATCATATTCTGGATTAAACCTTGACATTTCTTCACCATCAAATTGAGCTTCAACATTCTCTTCTTCATCAGATATTTGAACCTTTGATTTACCCTTGTTTTGATTCAATACTTCTTCAAGACTTGCATAAACCCTATTTGTACTTGTATACCAAGTACCTTGCTCATCAAATGTAACATCCTTTGACACAAGAAATTGCCTTGTGGATGGACTCCACAACCTATATCCCATTTGTTTATCATCATAACCAATGAACACATATTTTTCAGCCTTTGGTTCCAATTTATGCCTTAATTGAGAAGGAACATAAGCATAGGCTAAACAACCAAATACTTTGCAATGATCTAATGTAGGTCTCTTACCCCACCAAGCTTCATATGGTGTCATACCCTACAAAGCTTTACATGGAAGCCTATTAACCAAGTATGTGGCTGTATTTACAACCTCAACCTACAAACAATTAAGGCGATTCTTCTCTTTCATTATTGATCTTGCAAACTCAAGAAGAGTTCTATTTCTCCTTTCTGCTACACCATTTTGTTGAGGAGAGTAACTGTAAGTAACTTATCTCTTTATACCTACATTCCACAAATAATCACTGAATTCATTTGAGAAATACTCTCCCCCTCCATTTGACCTCAATCTCTTCAATTTTTGCCCTGTCACTCTTTTTGCATATACATGATATTGTTTAAATGTGCTTAATACTTCTGACGTATCTTTGATCACATAAATAATGATCCACCTCGTAGCATCATCAACATAAATGACATAATATCTTGAAACATTTATGCTAAAGTCCTTTGAAGGGCCCCATACATCTGTATGCACCAATTCAAGTCTATCTGAATACATGAAACCATGTTTATTATATCATTGCTTATGAGCCTTACCTAATTGACATGCTTCACATCTGTATGTCATGTGCTGACCTGCAACATTAGGTAATGTAAGTATTGAACCATTGTTAATCATCTCTTTAATACCTCTCTCATTGAAGTGTCCAAGACTTTTGTGCCAAAGATCTAACTCAGATATCTTTTGCTCTCCATATGTGAACAAGGCATGTCCAACATTACCTTGCACCTTCAATGTGAAAAGTCTTCCTTCTTTCTTTCCTGTAACAATGTGCTTATACCCTTGACTAGGGTCTTCAACATAAACTCCATCATTAGTGAACCTCACTTCATATCCTTTTTCCACAATTTGTCCTACACTAATCAAATTCTTTGGAATTGTAGGAACATACAAAACTTTACTCAAAAGAGTACTTCCATCTTTGGCCTTTACTGATCCAATAGACCACCTTGTGCTTTGTATTGTCACCTATTTGAACTATATGATCAACCACTTTATTCTCCAAATCACTCATTAAAGCAATGTTACCACTCATATGATTGCTGCATTCTGAATCAATGTAAAACACTCTTTGGTCTTCACTTGGAACTTCACATGTTGCATTCATGATTAGGGTTGAATCCTCCTTCTGATCTGATGCATAATTGTAGTAGGTATTGTTGTAAGGCTGACCTTGAAAGTTTCTTCCACCATTTCTTCCAAAGAAGCCTCTACTACCTCTACCTCTGAAATTTCCTCTTTGATTTCTTCCACCTCTTCCTCTTTGATTATAACTCTAATTAAAGCTACTAAGACTTTGATTATTATGCCAACATTCATGAGAAAGATGATTAGTCTTACCACATATCCAACAAGCTTTAACATTATCCTTGTTGTTTCTGCCTCTTCGTCTACTTCTGCCTCTTCGTCTACTTCTGCCACTTCCTCTTCCTCTTAGGAAGTTTGCTTGGCTTGAAGTACCTTCATCTTCAGCTGATTGTTGAATTCCTTGGATAGCCTTCTTCTTATCCTTAGAATACATTGCATGGCCTGCACTCTTATCAACATCTTATTGATATCATTCTCAAAGGTTAGCGTATGACCTAGTAATTGATTCAAATCAGGGGTAAAATGATCCAATGAAAGTTATGTTGATAATATGAATGGCTTCCACTTCTCATGTCCTCTTAAACCTATAAGATTTTTTCTTACCAATTTATCTTCTTCAATGTCTTCATCAATTGCACCTAAAGAATCAACAATGTCTTTCATCTTTGTCACATAATCAGATATTGATTGTGAAGCCTTCTTCTTGAATGTGGTAAACTCTGCCCATAATGATGCTTTCCTTGACTTGGTTGTATTCTTGAAATGCTCCTCCAAAGCACTCCACATATCACTTGCACTTTCAAGTCCTCTAATATGAGGAAGCAAGTAATCATTTACTACCATGTAGATGATGCTCCTTGTTTGAGCATCCTTCTTCATCCAAACTTTCAAGTCTGCAAGTTCCTCCCAAGTAGGAACACTAGAATCTTTGAATTCTGGCTTCTCTTCTTCTCGTGTAATGTATCCCATCAGATCTTTCCTCATAAGATGAGCTTCCATCCTCATGGACCAAGGTAGATAGTTCTCTCTATCCAACTTCTCAATTTGGAGACTATCTCCTATTCTTTCTTCACCTATACTAACAATTTTTCAACCTTATAAGTAATGGATGTACCTTTACTTTGAAATTTACTCCTTCTGATCCTTTTGATTGCTCTCATGTGTCTTCCTTTAGCTTTTCCTTCACACTTTGTCCTTTTGAATCTTCAAATGTTGAATTTTGTATGTCTGCAGCAGTCGGGGTCTTCCTTTCCTTCAACTTTGATCAAATTTGCTCTGATACCACTGATGGAGATGATTAATCTCAAAAAACAAGCTATACTTGAATTTAGAACACCTCTATATCAAGCATAACTTATAAACTTCTTCAATTTTGGAAAACTTTTGTCAATTTATGAGTTATTGTCATTACTGTGAACTATAACCATACTCAGAAAAGACTGCTTCACAAAATGCATTCATTGACTTACAAAATGATTAAAGTTTCTTATGAAACTTTGGTACAATACTCTCCTAATATTTTCATATATATTCCAAGTGAAAATTCTTCAAAAGAATTTAGAAAAATTCAAATTTACTTCAATAAGTAAACCTATGTCTGAAACGGCTTTCTCTACAAGCGACTTTTACATATGTAGCTTTAAATGCATGGTTCTCACAAAATAGACCCTGTTTGATCAAATGCTTTTAGACATAGGTCGTTTACCTTCCAAGTTAAATTTTGAATGCTGACTTGTGCAAAACTTTACACTGTAGACTGAGATCTCATCAATTCTTTAACCATCAAGATTGCACTTATTTCAGGAGTCACTCATCACCTGTTCACATATGAATGTTCCTACACAAAATTCTTTTAGCTTGATTATAATTGGACTCTCAAAACTTGTCCACAGATGCATTAACTATAGACTTAGACACACACAAAAAGTTTTCTCAAATGATTGAGCATAGAAAGAGAGAGATGGAAAACATCGAGGCGCTACTTCTTCAAACCATCTTCTATTCTAAACAGAAATACATCTGATGGATATATATCACTCAACTTGTGATCTACTCTTCTATATCTCATTTATCTTTCATCTCTCGTATGTATCACAACTATATACAAGTGCATATATACATATGTGTGTAGATTCGTCATTACATCAAAGTATTTTTGAAGTATTTACAAAACTATTGCACATGTGTATGTATAACATCTCTTCCTAAACTTCCACTTCACTTCATGCTTTAGACTTAGATCTTTACTTCAAGTCTTCATTCCTAACCTTCATGTAATCATCAGTTGTTGATTGTCTTGCTCCAACAATCTCAGCTCGAAGAAGGAGAAGATGTCCATCCATAACCTAGAAGACATTCCCCATGGATCCTCTTGTCCCCTTTGTCTTCCTCTCTACCTTGCCATGCATGGATCTCTCCGCCATGCTTTGATACCAAATGTGATAAGTGGAGAATGATATGCCTGGGACTCACCATTTAAAGTTCTCTCTAAGGTCCCTCTACTCATCTAGCCATCATGAGTAGGTACCTCGTATGAACTCTCTGGATTTTCGACTTGGCTATCCCTCTAGCAAGGAACTTCTTGTTCCTCCAAGCATGTATATCTCTAGAATATAACACAAGTCAATGTCGATCTGGCAAGCCCTTGGGCGAATCATGTTGCTATAGAGACAAATTAACTAGAAGCAAGCACTATTGGGTGAAGTGATTAGTTGTTCTTCCTTTGCTGTTGTATGAACAACATAACTACTCTAAGAGAGACATTCTAAAGTCAAATCAAACCCGCAAGGGGTGAGAGATGCATGTATCCACCCAACCAACTCCACCCGTATATATACCTCAAGGCCAAGGGGGGAAATGTGAGGAGAGCTTGCCAAGTGTCCTCTCCACATGGATGCTAATCCAAGGCCTTCTAACCTTGTAAATCACATGGAATCACATGGCTCTCACATGGATTCTAGAAGGACTTCTCCCAAGCTTGTACATACAAGTCTCAAGGGTTGAGAGGCCTCCCTAAGGGTTAAATATCATACTCTTAGGAAATATCAATCCTAAGGGTCAAAACCCTTCAATTGGGAGCAAATAAATCCAAATAACTCAAGGGTTCAAACCACACTCTTGGAGACACTTTCCCAAGGGTTTCCCAATAGAATCCAAGGGTTCTCCAAGTGGTTTTGGACCCTCAAAACCCATGTCTTTGGCCACTTTGACCCATAGTTATACAACATTCTTCCCCCCTTTAACATTTTCGTCCTCAAAAATGTGTGTAGGTATATTATGTAGAGTATTCCCCCGTGCTTCATGGTCATTTCCATAGACCATGGTTTTTCATCTCTCTGATTCCCTTCTTCATCAGAAGGAGACTCTATCTCATACTAGATCTAAAAAGAAGAAAATCCACTTGTGGGACTAATCCCTGCCCAAATTATTCTGATATCTCTTTAGAAGCTTGTTTTGGAACCATCTCTAAGTATCTCTTATCCTTAGAGTTAGCATTTTAGTATGCTAGGTTCTCTAATAGTTATGTATACATGATATTTGGATTAAGCACCTCAGAAACTTCCGAAGTTAACAAAGAGCTTATATACTTTCATGTATACATTGCTTGAGGCTAAAAATTGTATTGAAAGATTGAAACCGGAGAATTTTTCTAAGTTATTAAAGAACTTAGATGTATTCAGGTATTCTTCCATTCATTTTTGCCTTGCCATTGCCTTGATAATGGCTTTACCTCCTTAGGTTTACTTCATTGGTAGGCAAGTCATACTTAATCTGGTCATAATATTAAATATGTGATACATTAGTATCCATTTTTGGAAAGACATTGCTGAGTATTTATGTTGCAAAATCTAATCATGATTTTGCAAGTATTTTAGCTTCATTCCTTTCCAATTGCCTTAGTTCCATAAAGAAGTAAACCCTCTACTCAGGACTATGCTTACGTACTTGGTTTCATAACTTTTCAAAAACAAAAGAGTGAATTTTATTCACTGAAGTACATGTGTTTGCATACATTCATTACATATCCATACATGCCATGAAAGATTCTAGTAATCCTTAGCCTTAAGCATACTTAGTGTATGCTAGAAACATATACATCTTTACTCAAAGATGCTTAGCATGCATAAGGTTCAAAAATTTGAACCCCCCTTTAAAGCATGCATGGAATTCACACTCGTAATTCCATTTCATGTATGAATCTATATACTACATATGCTAAGAATAAGCCATGTTATGATGGATGTGATGTATCCATCCTCATGAATGGAGTCCCTTCCATGCATCATCATGCTAATGCACATGCTTGTGTGCATTATTTCTCATAAAAAGAGAACTTTGGAGTTGAACTTTGTGCATTGAAAATTATTCTTTTGGTAAAAGATAATGCACATACATCCATTGTTTTCAGTGCATGAATGCATGTAAGTACTCGAGGTTCTACTCCTTGTGTGTTTGCCTATTCTTAACTTGACAAGTGTAGTTAAACCCTATCAAAAATTAAAGTTCTGTATCATGCTTCAACTATGTAAGCATGCAAAGATAGTGGTAGATAAGGTAAACAAACATCAAACATAAATTTGGAAAGTACTTAGCTTTATAATAAGCTTTGTCCCTTGGAAGAAACCATCCACTATCTTCATGTTGACCTCCTTGCTTCATAGTGTTCCATGTTGATGCTTCAGAAAGAGATAGCTCTTCCTTTGTTTTTAGGGGAGGACAATCCTTTGTTTTGAAGAAGAGCCATCCCTCTTCCACTTCATGGCCATTGCTTTTCTTTATAATGCTCCAAGCTCATATTGTCCAAAAGTTCTTCATTGGCACTTTGAAAAATCTTCATTCATAGACTCCTTAGCTATGCTTCGAACAAAACTATGAGGCGCTCCTGAAATCATGCACGGCCGAGAAGTTATCCCACATTAGCAAAAAATCACTTCTCAAATCCCTTTATATAAAGCTAAAGTCATATCATTCTTCCAAACAGCTCACGGACAGTCACGCTCACGGGCGCTATTGATGTGATCTCAAAACGCCAAGCTGACCACGCGTAACACCACAATTCCCAAGGACGCAAAATATTCGCATGGGGACAAACTAATAAAGAAGGTAAAAATTTGTAGAAGTACTTGGCTCTTGATACCACTGTTGTATGAACACCATAACTACTCTAAGAGAGACATTCTAAAGTCAAATCAAACCCACAAGGGGTGAGAGATGCACGTATCCACCCAACCAACTCCACCCATATATATACCTCAAGGCCAAGGGGGGAAATGTGAGGAGAGTTTGCCAAGTGTCCTCTCCACATGGATGCTAATCCAAGGCCTTCTAACCTTGGAAATCACATGGCTCTCACATGGATTCTAAAAGGACTTTTCCCAAGCCATACAACACCATAACTACTCTAAGAGAGACATTCTAAAGTCAAATCAAACCCACAAGGGGTGAGAGATGCACATATCCACCCAACCAACTCCACCCATATATATACCTCAAGGCCAAGGGGGGAAATGTGAGGAGAGCTTGCCAAGTGTCCTCTCCACATGGATGCTAATCCAAGGCCTTCTAACCTTGGAAATCACATGGCTCTCACATGGATTCTAAAAGGACTTCTCCCAAGCTTGTACATACAAGTCTCAAGGCTTGAGAGGCCTCCCTAAGGGTTAAATATCATACTCTTAGGAAATATCAATCCTAAGGGTCAAAACCCTTCAATTGGGAGCAAATAAATCCAGATAACTCAAGGATTCAAACCACACTCTTGGAGACACTTTCCCAAGGGTTTCCCAATAGAATCCAAGGGTTCTCCAAGTGGTTTTGGACCCTCAAAACCCATGTCTTTGGCCACTTTGACCCATAGTTATACAACATTTGCATTATGGAATGCTGTAAGAGGTGAGACCCTTTGGAAGATCTAGAAAGAGAGGTGTGCTGACAACTTTGGTAACCCCCCTAAAGAATGGTCGATAAAAAAATCTCTTTTCCTTTTAGGCCAAAAAAATTCCAACTATAAGAAGCCCCCACCTTTTAGACATCATATAGTGTATTTTCTTGAGAGCAACAAGATTAAAAGCAAGTGGGCCTCCCATGAGGGGGGACGAAAGGGTTTGCAATCTTGCTCATAATGTCTTCTAGCAAGTTTTAAGCAACTCTTGCTTTGTGGGATTTAGGGGGGTCCCATGGGTGCTACGCCTATTCACTTGTACAATTGTTCTTTCTTTTACTTAAAGTTTGGGAGAGTAGGCTATCGTCGAACTTCTTAAAAAAAAAAGGGAATAGGGAACACTCTAGGCTAGAGTACAAGACTTTGATGGGACAAAGTATATGCTCTAACCTCTTTTATGTTGTTTTGTATGTGATCTAATAAGTGGAAGCATAGGTTCGTTAGAAATAAATTATTTCAATGAATCTTCCAAGACAAAAGAAGTTGTTGTTTGATTCCTAAAAGGAGGAAAAAAGTGATCGAATTTGGGTCTCAAAATACCTTTAATTTTCTTCTCGAGCCTCATTTTCTATGTAGATAGGAGATTCACAATATATGTCCACTTCCTCAAGTCATTTCCTTTCAATAGTGTCTTAACGTCGTATTTGCTTCCCTCTCCAAATTTGTGCAACGTCTTAAAGCTCAAAACCTCCTCTTTGTTCCACGACTCCTATACCTTGGAACTACTATCCAAGGCCCTTGGAATTCCCTATAGAAAGCTTGGAGGGCCTTCCTATAGAAAGCTTGAATAACATAGGAATAGGAGAAGCAGAATTGCAGAGAATTGAGGACGACGGAAAAAGCAAGGCAACGTGGCAATCCATCCCCACATGAAAGGAAGAAGAAAATAAATGAAGATTATAAAAGATATTTAGCTTCTCTTATCACTCTAAGCAAGAAACACGTACATGCATGAAGGGGCATTGTTTCTTCAATGTTACCTATGAGTTGACACGGAAGATGCACTCTCATGCATATGCTAACATGTAAGGAGAAAAGAAGTGAAGGTTATAAGGGAAAAGCTCCTCTTATCACCATGCATATGTTAACATGTAAGGAAAGGAGGAAAGAGATACACATCATGTTGATATATTTAGGTAGTGATGTGTGTGAACACACTAGGACTGTCGGGGCACTTTTTTCCCTCTTTCAGAGGTTTTTTTCCTTCGGCTTGTATATACATCTATTGCCCTAATGGGCTACTTATCTTTGTACATTCTCTAGTAATACATTCAATATTGTGTGTTTGTGCTCCAAGCTTCTTCTTATTCCTTGTGCTGTTCGCGTGCTTACGCAGACGTCTAACCCCAACAATTAGTAGCAGAGCAAGTCGTCGCTTCATCTAGGGCGCCGTCGACACTCCTCCGTTTGCAGTCTCAGATTCGCACGAAATTTGGTGAGCATACTCAAGGTGTTTCAGAGATCAAAACAGCTTCGCTGTGTTTGTGCCGAAATCGCGATCTGAGCTCGTTTCGGCCTCCGAACGCATTATCGCAGTGCTTGTGCAAGCTATTTCATCTTTTTGTGCCAAAGGTATATACCAGTTTCTGTTCGCCAGTATAAGCGTCTCGAAGTCTGCTACAGGCCTAGCAGAATTCATCGGGGCAGTTCTGTTCAACTTTTTGAGATACAATCAATTTTCTACATCAAGGTATTTTAGTCACCGGCCATGGCTAAAAGTAGTGATGTATTCCGTATGTTGGTTGTTGAGGATAAGTTGGATGGTACCAACTACCCATTATGGGCTTATATGATGCGACATGTATTGGTTGCAAAAGGATTGTGGAACATTGTGCAGGGTGTTGAAAGACATCTTGTTACACCTCTGACTACAGGTACTGCAAATACAGGTGTTGGAGCTAATGAAGATGGTGTCGAAGCTGATATTCCGCAGATTCCTGTTTGTGCTGTTGTTTCTGCTGCACCTACTGCAGAGTAGATTTGCAGGGATGGCAGAGATGCCCAGGCAATGCATTGATAACTTTTTTTGTCAAACGTGCCATTATTCCTCATATTCGCTCTTGCAGAATAGCTAAGGATGCTTGGGATACACTTACCACATTGTACCAAGCTAGGAATGAGGCTCGTGTTGCTTACCTCCGAAAACAGTTGGAGAGTGAGCACATGAATGAAGGTGATTCTATGGACACTTTCCTAACGAAGATCAAAGACTTAAAGGAACAATTGATTTCTGCTGATGAGGTTATACCGGATAGCTCACTTGTGCAGACCGTTTCGAATGGTCTTCCTGATTCATATCAGAGTTTTGCTTCTACTCTTCGGTTGATGATGAAAGCCAATCCAAATGCCTTATCATTTGAGGAGTTAGTCTTTGTTCTGTTGCAGGAAGACCAGTCCAGGCAAAACAGGTCCATTATGCGAGTTGCAGATCAAGCTTTCCTGGCTAGTTAGAAGGGCAAAGGAAAATGGAGCTCTTCAACTAGTAAGCAGAAATTTGCTAATTTTGCATATTCGAAGAAGGAAGATAAAGATGAGAAGAAATCACAAAAGCAGAAATTGTTTTGTAAGTACTGTAAAGGGAATGATCATATCATAAAGAACTGTCCAAAACTGGCTGCTAAAGAGACAAAGAAGAAAGAGGCTGGAATGGTTGTTGCAGAGGCCTCTACACCAAAAACAGAGTCTGCAAATCTTGTGCAGGAAGAAGAATGGGCATTTACTACTGTCTGCAGTTTTGACCCATCTTCTCATGATCAGTGCATGTCTACAGTAGACTTAGATGTTTGGTATTTTGACAGTGGGGCAACCAAACATATTACCTCGCAGCGCAGTTTCTTCTCTTCACTCGAGCCTGCCCCTACAAGGAATATTGTTACATGTGCCAACAACTCCTCTTATCCTGTTATGGGAGTTGGTAAGATCATTTTGACTACTGCTCATGGTAGTTCTTTCACTTTGTCAGATGCTTTATTTGTGCCAGGGATAAAAAAGAACCTGTTATCAGTTTCTGCATTAGCCAAGATCGGCTTGGTTGTGAAATTTATTGATGACAGGTGTACAGTTCATGATCTGTCAAATGGCGATGTGATTATTGCTTCTGGCATTTTATGTCGTGGGCTATATAAGCTCATAGACTATGAAAGATCTGTAAATCATTTGGCATGTGCAGTAAATGATTCTCAGGCTATGTCAGATGCAAAGCTTTGGCATGCACGCTTTGGTCATCTGAATTTTGCTAGTTTGCTACGCCTATAGAAATATGAAATGGTGTCCTCTTTGCCCAAACTAGAGGCACCTGGAAAACGTGTTTGTCAAGACTGTATTTTGGGCAAAATGCAGCGTTCCTCCTTTCCAAAAGATGGTTCATTTCGGGCTACACAGAAATTGCAGCTTGTACATAGTGATGTCTGTGGTCCTATGCAGACACCCTCTTTTGGAAATTACCTTTACTTCGTGACTTTCATTGATGATTTTTCCAGGCATGCATGGGTATATCCACTCAAAGCATAGTCCGAAGTGTTCATGTGCTTTAAACAGTTTTTGGTTTTGGCTGAAAATCTGTCAGCATGTAAAATGGGCACCCTCTGTTCTGATCGAGGGGGGGAATATATGTCTTCTGAATTTAATGCATTTCTAGCTGAACGTGGGATAAAACACCAGTGTACAGTGCCGTATACACCTCAACAGAATGGAGTTGCTGAACGAAAGAACAGGTCACTCATGGAGATGGCGAGGTGCATGGTCAAGAGTCAAGCTTTACCACATAGTTTCTAGCTTGAGGCTGTCATGTGTGCAGCATATGCATTGAACAGGTGTCCCACTAAAGCGCTACAATGTATCACTCCTTATGAGGTTTGGCATGACCAAAAGCCATATGTTGCTCATCTACGTGTTTTTGGTTGTTTGGCATATGCACTAGTGCCTGAACAACATCGCAGAAAATTGGATGATAAGGCAGTAAAATGTATTTTTGTTGGGTACAGTTCTAAAAGTAAAGCTATTGTCTGTATCATCCACATACTAAACGCATTCTGGTTAGCCGTGATGTTGTATTTGTGGAAGATGCTATTTAGCCATTGCTTTCATGTACTAAGGAGACATCTGTTAGCTCCAAAGACATGTATGATACTTTGATGCCTCTTTTTACAGGTGGACAGTCTAGTGCTGGTCCTAATGAGGCAACTTCTCAGCCTTTGCAGGTTTCATATGATGATGCAAATCATTCCATTTCTGATGCAGATTTACATGATGTACTTGTTGATGAGAGAGCTGATATTGAACATGCAAAAACTATGCCAAAATGGCTGGTGCAGACTTTGCGTGACAACAAATTAGATGCACCTTTGTCATATCGTACTCGTTCAAGCTCTCATAGTGCCTCCTTTGCATCAGAATGCTATGCTATGACTGCGTCTAGTCTCTGTGATGAGAATGAGCCTGTTTCTTTTGATGAAGCACTTAATTTAGAAAATTGGATGGCTGCTATGCAATCTGAATATGATGCTATAATGAAGAATGGTACATGGTCTTTATAAGACTTGCCTCTTGGCAAGAAGGCCATTGGCACTAAGTGGGTATACAAGCTTAAGCGTAAACCTGATGGTATAGTTGACAGGTATAAGGCTAGGCTTGTTGCAAAGGGTTATGTGCAGGAAAGAGGCATTGATTTTGATGAGACCTTTGCACCTACATGCCGTATGACTACTGTTCGGAGCATTTGTGCACTTGCAGCCCATCATGGTTGGAATGTACATCAGTTGGACATTAAAGCAACATTTCTGAATGGTGACTTGCATGAAGAAGTGTATGTTTTTCAGCTCTATGGCTTTGTGCAGAAAGGGCATGAAAACCAGGTGTGCAGGTTAAAGAAGGAATTATATGGTTTAAGGTAAGCACCACGTGCTTGATATGAGAAGATACATGCCTATCTGGTTGCACATGGTTTTGAGAACAGTCCAACTGAAAGCACCTTATATGTTAAACATGCTAATGATGTGCTTCTGATCATTGTTGTCTATGTTGACAACATGCTGCTCACTAGCCCTATTGAGAAGCATATTGCTGATTTCAAGGCTGATTTGCATGCCTCATTTGAGATGTCTGATTTGGGGCATTTGCATCACTATTTGGGCATTCAATTTATGCAAGTTGATGGTGGAATGGCTTTGTGTTAAATGAAAATATATTGACACATTATTGCAGCGTTTTGGCCTTGAACACTGTAAGCCTATTGCCACTCCTATGGAGACAGGTTTACGATTGAGTTTTCATGATGCTGGAGATGCATTTGATGCTGTTCTCTATCAGCAGGCTGTTGGATGCTTGATTTAATTATGCATTACTCGGCCAGATATTCAGTTTGCTGTCTCACAGATGAGCAGATTTATGCATTGCCCAGGAGTCAAGCATTGGCAGGTGGTTAAGCGCATCTTCCGCTACTTGAGTGGTACTCGACTACTTGGGTTGTTTTATCCCAAGGGGGGATCACTACCGCCAGATTTGCATGCTTTTACTGACTCTGATTGGGCTGGTTGCTATGACACTCGTGTGTCCACTAGTGGCTTTTCCTTCATGCTTGGTAGCTCATGTATATCTTGGTTGAGCAAGAAGAAGCCTACTGTGGCCACTTCTAGTTGTGAGGCTGAGTATAGGGAAGCTTTCACAACCACTGTTGAGTGTGTGTGGCTCAGACACCTTATGGCTGATTTGGGTGTTGGTTAGTCTTCTGCCACCACCATCTTCGCTAACAGTCAGAGCGCATTGGCAGTTGCGAAGAACCCTATGTTCCATGCTCGCACTAAGCACATTGAGATGCATTATCACTATGTCAGGGAGAGGTTCTCTGTTGGGGAGATCAGCTTGGCATATGTGCCCACATAGGAGAACATTGCAGACCTTTTCACGAAGGCTCTACCTAGGGAGAAGTTTGAAGCTTTCCGCAAAGCTTTGGGCTTACTTCCTTTTGTGGAGTGATTTGCACATAGCTTGGCACTTCCTTATACATGAGTGCCAACTCCTTGTTCACCGCATCACTCCCAGGGGGGATTTGTTGATATATTTAGGTAGTGATGTGTGTGAACACACTAGGACTGCCGGGGCACTTTTTTCCCTCTTTAGGAGGTTTTTTTCCCCCGGCTTGTATGTACGTCTATTGCCCTAATCGGTTACTTATCTTTGTACATTCTCTAGTAACACATTCAGTATTGTGTGTTTGTGCTCCAAGCTTCTTCTTCTTCCTTGTGCTGTTCGCGTGCTTGCGCAAACGTCTAACTCCAACACATCATGGAAGAAAAGCTCCTCTTATCACTCCCAACAAAGCAAGAATTATTCCATGCCCATCCATGAGGGGGGGATGTGCTTCCATGGCCATGACGGTCTTCTGCATTTCCTTGCATCATATACTACTCTATATTTAAGTATAAAACTCAAATAAATGTGTAATCACATGAAATTAGTTGACAAATGAGTAATCACATGAAATTAGTTTCAAATGCATTCTCCAATTATTTGGATTAAAACCAATTGCACTAAAAGATGTCACATGGGCATTGTGTGTCCCTTGAGTCTTCTTCTACATTCTAAAGACTCTCCATTATATGCATGAGTAATATATATGCATATCTTACTCATAAAGATGTATTATATGTATGAGTAATAAATATGCATATCTTACTCATAAAGATGTATTTTTGACAAGATGCACAAAGGAGGTTAAAATGATGAACATCACACATTAAGGAAAATCTAGGAGCATATGAGACGACTCAAGTCATAGCTTTGTGTCCTCTCTAACTCTCCATGGGACATCTGCCTTCTACACCCTAAGGTACTTATACAAGAAAAAAAATGATGGACTTTTTGTTTTTTAAATGGAGGTTCGGCCGAGGCCTACTCCTCCGGGCTTTAACTTTGAAATTGCAACTGTACAAGGAAGAGCATAGTACCCATGGGACCCCTCTTATCCCACAAGAACAGGGGTTTATATAGCTGGGTTGAACGACGGTCACAACTACTACGGAGCAGAATATGCGGTGGCACATCAGCCACATGATACATCATTCCAAGGTTTACATGTCCCTCACAAGTGCTGCCAACAAGGGTTGAACCTTCGTCCTCGCCTCAAGAGGCGAGACGCCCAACCACCAGGACAACAACGACCTGGGACCAAAAAAAAATAAATAAAAAAAAATGGACATCTCTGAGCTCTGTAGAGCGCATTAAAAAATTTTGAGGACTCTATTCATGAAGAAGGAGAGACACTCTAAACCTACTCTCATATGAGTCACATAAAAAGATAACGCATTTACACGTGTCCATCACCTTTTGCAAGTGTCCATGAGCCGCCCTCATTTGCATTATGGTGTGCAACACAGAGAGCACAGATAGATTCAGAAAGAGAGCAGCTCTATTTCACACGGACACAGATTGCTCGAAATCCGACCTGATCCGTGTGTGGCGTTGCATTCTTTATATATAGAGGTGAGCTTGCCTGTTGTTGAGCCGCGATTTTTACTCGGGCTTTGGTGTGCTGATAGTGTCGCAAGCACGCAGACGCACCCGCAGAGAGATAGAGAGCAGCCATGGATGGCCCATCCCATAGCCGACAGCCACCCCGACGACAATCGCTGCAGAAAATGCCCTCCATGGACGAGCAAATGCGCAGGCTTGTCCCTGGTAAAGTGACTGAAGACGATCACTTGATCGAATATGACGCGCTTCTTCTGGATCGCTTCATGGATATTCTGCAGGATTTACATGGAGAAGAAATGCGGGATAAGGTGGGTCGATTTTCTCGTCGTTCCATGAGACGTTGGCTTGCGTAGGGCTGTTATTGCACAGCTGAAACGTTTACGGATTCGTGTACGAGCTTTTATGTACACGTACAAGATTGCGAAACGGGCAAGACAATCTTATAAACTATGGTTCTAAGTGCCTGGACTGGCTATAAAATTACCTCTAGCGACTTCTGTAGCATGTCAATACGTGAACGCGGGTGTGATAATCCCTTTTCTCCCCCTCCCTCTCCCCCTTCTCCTCCCTCCGTCCTACCCTGATTATCGGGAGAAGAGAAAGCAACACGTTCTGAAGCATCTACAACAGGAAGCAAAATGATATGGATGTAGCAAGAAAATGGAAAAATTCTGGAGCCAATCGTTAAGATTCATGAGTGTGGATTCTGCTTACGTTTTTAGTGAGAGCTTAGTTCTCTGTTTACTTCGTCACTGTGCAGGTTCAATTTTGCTACGAATTGGCTAGTGAATGTGACAACGCTGATGCTGGTGAGATTGACGCAAAGCTTGAAGAACTGGGTGAAGTTCTTAAGAGTCTCGATGCAGGCGAATCAATCGTATTTGCAAGTTCCCTGTCCCACATGCTTAACTTGACAAATCTTGCAGAGGAGGTACAGATTGCCTTCCGTCGTAGGGTGAAACTGAAAAAGCGAGAGTTCGGTGACGAAAATAGTGCAATAACTGAGTCAGATCTTGAGGAGACCTTCAGAAAGTTGGTGAATGATCTGAAGAAGAGTCCTATGGAGATATTTGAAGCATTAAAATCTCAAACGGTGGATCTTGTTCTGACAGCTCACCCAACACAGTCAATACGGAGGTCTTTGCTACAAAAACATGGACGGTAAGGTTCTGGAACTTTTGATCTATTACTATTGAGCTTGATGATCTGTCATTCTGATCTTTTCTATTGTTGGCATTAAGGCATTTTAGTTTCGGGATACTTGGGTGGGTTTATTTTGATGTTCGTTGTTTTTTCTTACTTATCTTTGACAAGGTCAAAACTCATTACTGATATCTTTATCGAGTTCCGCTTTTCTACTTTAACACGTCTGAAACTTAATGTTTATCGAAGCATATGAACCTACTTTTATGGGAAGCTGTGCTGCAAAGTAAAGACCCATGTTTTACACTGAAGAGTAAGCTTGGTTGGTCGGCCGTAGGAGGGAAGCTTTCGTCTTTTTGGGTGAAGTTTCATGTTGGCCATAGGAGGATTTCTTTGTTGCCTTGAAAGACATTCAAGTCTCCACTGGCACCGGACACATGTGGAAATTGATAGCCCTTTCTCAAATCCTAAAGTCGTAGAGCTAGACTGTGATTGTACATTTTATGGTCACAGAGAAATTTCTTTCCCTCAGTACGAGATCACCAAATCTCATTTCCTACTTTGGTTGAACTTTTTTTCTCTTCTTTATGGATTCACGCGATAGCCTAACTTTTATTTTCAACTCATCCCATTTCACCTTTTTAGTGGACTCCTGTTTGAATTTCATTTTCATCCTGTCATACATGCAGTACTGTTGCGCTTGACTTTCAAGATAAAGACAACTATTAGTAAGAGTAGTTAATCAATTCCCATATCTACTCTTTCTTGGAGTAGCTAATTGTTCTTGTGTACTTGCCTTAAAGTCAATCTTGTATCTTTGAGAGCATTTGAAAGTGATCTTTTGAGTTTATTTATTTTATTCTAAATAATAGATAATAACAGATTGTATATAGCCAGCCATGTTGCTTTACTTTGTTTGCGAAATGTTTTAAGTCTTGAAACTTGGGTCCTTGAAGTCTTCAAGGGAGCTGTTGATGGATGAATTCATTCTGGACAGTAAACAGTTGTGAATTTAATTCTGCTTTCAGTAATAGATCTTCTGCATTTCTAGACTTTAAGTTTTGTATGTTCTGTTTGGAATTAGACACTCATGGCAAGGGCCCGATTTGGAGTTCAAGAAACATCAACTTCATTTGGGTAACATCAAGAACAATCCACATGGCATTATGGATTTTGTTGGTTTCGAGACAAGCCCATCACAAAGCACATAAAAATGGGTTATGTAACTCATGTAGAAGTCTTGCATGACTCAATCATGCAACTTTAATAAGTGGACATTGTATATACTTAAGCACATTTCACTCAACAAAGGCTTTCATGCATGGCCAATAGAAATACTGAGCTACCAAGGGCAAGGTCTGTTATATGCTAGGATGCTGAACACTAGGTACATCATGGTACTTATGTAATATCTGTTGATGGATGGATTCATCCTCAAGTTTTTACACCTTGGCATGCCTGAAAAGTAATCTGTGCTTGATGGATTACTTTTTGGCTAGCTGCTTCTTCAAAGCTACTTATTTGTTATTCAGACCCCCATGGCTATTTGGGTTGCAATCTCCATCTTGAACTCGCTGCGAGACTCGATTGAAGTGGAAGTCATCAGATCCATCATTTTATGTGACCCCTATCATTATATGGCAAGTTGCAACTCTGAAGTTTCTGAACACTCAAATTTCAATGTGCTTCGTATATGTTTCTACTTGAAAAACACTCCCTTTTTTTTTATAGTTTTGTTGTTATTGGTCATTTCATATGTAACCACATTCATTGTACATTACTTCCATTTGATATTTTTTTAAGAAATCAGCATTTTTCTAGTGCTGTCCCGGCGATCGTCTCCGGGACACCTTAGGCTCCATCCCCGTCTCGAGGAAACCATCGTTCTTGGGACCCGTCCCTGTCCTTGTCCCCTGGTGACTTTGGTATAACCATTGCCAGATAATGTGGATCATTAGGTAAGAGGGTCTACAGGTCCTAGGCATGTGAACATATATGACCCCCTTCTACATCCCATTATGTGATTAGATGAGGGTGAGCCTCTCACTTATAAAGAGGCAAAACTATGTGAGCACAAGAAGAAGTGGGAGTTAGCCATGCACTAAGAGATAAATGCCTTGCATGCAAATGATAGTTGGGATTGGGTTGAGCTGCCCAAAGGTAGGAAGGCCATTCGTAATAATGGGTGTTCAAAATCAAGACTGAGGATGGCAAACCCAAGTACAAGGCAACACTGGTCGCTGAGGGTTATGCCCAAGAAGAGGGCATTGATTTCCAAGAAGTGTTCTCTCTAGTGGTTAAAGTAACCACATTGTGTGTGTTATTTGCTCTTAGAGTTGCCTTGAATTCAGAGTTATATCAAATGAATGTTAAAACTGTTGGAAGTGTGGTATGCCTGAATCATAATCACAAGTTGATTTGAAGAGTTTTCCAACACTTAGAACCTTAGCACATACAAACCTTGACCAAAAATGGTGATTGATAAGAGAATAGACAAGAAACAATTATAAAAGTATAGTAGCTGAATGCCAACTACACACTAAACTAGTGCTTAATGACAATGCACAATTTAAATAATTATGCATATCAGATTTTAGGTTGAAAGAGAAGGGTTCTAGTTCAAAATTTAGAGAAAAGTTCTTAGGAGTGTGTGTGTAAGAGAATATGTGCCAATAGGAAGTGAGGGGATTGTTTAAAATAGTGTAGCAATAAACCCTAATGGAAATTAGGTCTTCTTTGATGATGAACAGCAGCCATGTATCCTCTTGTCGAAGAAGTAGGTACAACAACAACAATAGAAGAAAACCTGAGTATAGAGCTAATAATACTCACAAAAATCAGCTTGCACACGTGAAGAGTGTGAAGAAGACAATGGGCAGTCACTACCAAATCTGCATATAAATCTTCAAAATTTATTACACAACAGGTCCTAGTTGAAAACCCTAGCATCAAGCATGTAGACATACAAGAATTGATGCACAAGAGTGTGCAATAACCTCTTCTATATGTAGCTGAGCTGATCCATGAAAATCGGCACATGAATCTTGGCGGATTTCTTGAAACTCATGATTTTGGTTGAATTTTTCTGATTTTTTTAATGCTTTTGGATTGCTTCTGGGTCGAGTTAAAATCTTAGCCATTGGATTTTGTGATTTTTCAACTTTAAATCCTCACCCTTGGATCATAATTTGATGAAGAGCAACTTTTAACTTGAAGTGAGGGTTTGATTTTTCAAAAAGGTTTCATGTCTCAGATGGCATAATGTTATATATCAAGAGACAGCCCTCAATGAGTACTTAAAGAAATGCAATAAAAATTTTTGACCAAATTTTGACTAAGTCTTAAATAGGTTGTTGGAATTTTGGCATTCATATCGATAGAAAGCTCTCAATGAGTACTCCAAGAATATGCAAGAAAAAATTCTGTCCAAATTTTGACTAAGTCTCAAATTAAGGTTTGTTGAAATTTTGGCATTCTGACATTGTTTTCCAACCAAAACAGCCTTTGTGCATTGTGATTAATATGAAGAGCTATACATGAAATTATTGGTTTTTAGGACCACAATTAAATATAAATAAATAAATAAACAAATATATATATATATATATATATATATATATATATATATAGATAGATAGATAGATAGATAGATAGATAGATAGATAGATAGATAGATAGATAGATAGATAGATAGATAGATAGATAGATAGATAGATAGATAGATAGATAGATAGATAGATAGAGCGTGAGATAGATAGATAGATAGATAGAGAGAGAGAGAGAGAGAGAGAGAGAGAGAGAGAGAGAGAGAGAGAGAGAGAGAGAGAGAGAGAGAGAGAGAGAGAGAGAGAGAGAGAGAGAGAGAGAGAGAGAGAGAGAGAGAGAGAGAGAGAGAGAGAGAGAGAGAGAGAGAGAGAGAGAGAGAGAGAGAGAGCAAAATAGGTCCAAACATTAACTAGCATACAAAAGAAAACTTACAATGCAAGCTCCAGGTCTTGATAACACCTAGAGCTCAAGATGGTAGCGTACAATTGACGAAAAAGTGATTGTGTGCACGTGTCGATATGTACTATGCCTAATCTGGTGTACAAGGTAACAAAAAGTTGAAAAATCTTCCGCTTGTGATTTGTTGTATAAAAGTGAAATTAAAAGTTAAAACTTATAACTTTGTAATTGTAGTATTGGCAATTGCACATTGTAAATTGTTACTTGTAATATGTGATATGCTTTCTGTAAAATAGTATGCAATGTGCATGTACTATGTATACAGTGTGCACATATCCGCGATACTTAAATACGAGGATAGGTACATGTTTGTGTCTAATTTTTTATAAATTAACCTTATGAATGTACGAATACCGTGTGCTAAGCTCCAATTCTGAAGGTATGTACGTTGTACCCTATCTTAATGTATTGTATGGATCGGATGAATCGTACCCGGACAAATATGATTGCAGCTATTATAGCAGCACAATTTATAATTGTTGGAACGTTATATTTGCTGGATTTGTTGGAACAAACAGTCTTGGAGAGCATTGCTTCCTTGTATACTTGTGAAGTAATGTTCAAACTTCTAGTCAACTTCTAGTGTTCCTTGAAGTTAGCCGCTCAAACATGTATATGCCATAAGGTAGCTAGTATCAACATCTTAGTGATCATGGAGGGGTTTGTCTCTACATTCAGATCGTTATTGTAGAATTATAACACCTTCTTGTATTTGTAAGTGTGTTTGTACGATAAGTGTAGATGGGAGCATAGAACTTTGGTTTGAAAAGGACTGGCCAACCTTGATAATTTTGGAAGTATGTCTGAATCTTTAGGATTTATTGATATTGTTGGTGAATTGTCTTACATTTTCTTAATTCTGTTTTCAGAATTCGGAACTGCTTATCCCAATTGTGTCAGAAGGACATCACACCAGATGAGAAGCAGGAGTTTGATGAGGCTCTTCAGAGAGAGGTTACACACTCTTTTGCATTCTTTATGATCTATGTGAACGTTGAAGGGTCGTGGTATGGCAGGCTTGATTTGAAGGCTCTGTTCTTTCATCATTTTCTAGTTAGATAGCTACAGCAATGGTATCTATAAAGAGAAGAATGAAAACTCACCAATGAACATAGTATCTTACTATCTGTCTGGTCAATTCCTGTAAAGGAAGTTCTGATCTGAACATGGGTAAGCATTGTCATCATTTGTGTTGGGTTTTCAGTAATGAAGTTTGAATGTAGCTGATAAACAATAAGCTGGAGGAAGTGAGCTTTTTATGTTTATGAATGATTTTGCTGTCATTGTTTGTTGATGATAATTATACTTCAGATACATGCTGCATTTCGTACTGATGAGATCAGGAGGACTCCTCCTGCCCCACAAGATGAAATGCGTGCTGGGATGAGCTATTTTCATGAAACAATATGGAATGGGCTCCCTAAGTTTCTTCGTAGGGTGGATACAGCACTCAAATCAATTGGCGTTAACGAAACATTACCATACAGTGTCCCACTTATACAGTTCTCATCATGGATGGGAGGGGACCGAGATGGTAAATGCTGCTAAGATTGACAGATGATTATCCACATGTTCATTCAAACCATTTTTAGTCAGTCTCCGTGTTTTGAATATTGACTGCAGGGAACCCAAGGGTTACTCCAGAGGTCACACATGATGTATGCTTATTGGCAAGGCTGATGGCTGCAAACTTGCACCTTTCAAAGATTGAGGATTTAATGTTTGAGGTTTGTATTTAGTAATATCAGATGTCATAAATGGGTTATTTGAGACACTTCATGGTTTGATGAAATATAGAAGTTTCCATTCACGACTTCTTGCAGTTGTCAATGTGGCGATGCAGCAGTGAGCTCAGAGCACGAGTCAATGATCTAGCAGCTGCTGAAAAGAAAGGAGCCAAGTACTATATGGGTACTGAGAAACTTTTCTGTTTTCTTATTATTAATGGACAGTTTGCACATTCATGTACATAGCAATCTCTACAATGGTTCTTGTGTGTGAATCTATATGTTCATATACACTTGGTTGAGTGGTTTGTTTTTGCATTTATCCATCGTCTTTTTCTTTACTGCACAAAGACTTCAGTTCTTCATCCACATTTTTGATGCAAGCATTGACACTTCCTTTGGAGATTTGTGGAATATTTAATGGATCGGAGTGACAGGGGATATGGGAACAGGTGGGAATTTGGAGGAGGGTTAGACTGGGAGGGGTCTCCAAGTTTTAGAAAAGGGGGGAAGTATGCATGTATGTGTTAGATATGTACTACCTACCTACATACCTACCTACCTATCTACATACATACATACATGCATGCATGCATCATGTATGAAGGTACTGCATGTATGAGCACCATATGTATCCATGCGCATAATAGAGTTTGGAATATAAATAGGTATAATAGTGGAATCGCTTTTTCTGTGATTTATACAAATGCAGAGAAGATGTGAACTTCAGCTTTAAATGTAACAAAACTGGGGTATCTGCAAATTCAATGACTAGTGGCTGGCTAGTGTCAGAGGAGTATCGAAACAGCATATGCCATTGAGGAACCGGCTCATCATATTTTTCTGAAGAATTTTTTTTGAGGGTTTTAAAATAAGAATCCATATGCATAAACATGGCCCCTCTGAAATGAGATTCAATTTCCCAAAACGGGATGGCACAAAGGAATCTGGGAACAGGCTTGGGATATGCGCATCTGAAGCTGAACATAAAGAACTGAACACAGAAATAATATAATGCTGATGTATTAGGATGAACTGATGTCAGATGCAGCAATGAATCTGAGGTAAAAGCAGCATTATCAAGATTGTAGAGAGTAGAATGGATTGCAAGGAGCATGACTACTTTAAGTTACTGGCTATTTTGGCTGAACACATGTACCATAATGGAGCCTAAAAATAGGTGAGCTGTGTATTTGTGCATGCCATATCTAAAGTGACTTGTGTGTCTATATGTACCAGAATGAATCCAGGCAAACACCAAGTTCAACCTCATGGTAGTCAACCACAATAATATATAGCACATCGGGTCCATTATGCACAGTATCCCCTCAATACCATGACATCCACACTAACATCATCAATGCCCAATAGTGGGTATAGAACTAAGAATGAATACATGCCCCACACATACACACACACACACACACACACCCACTCCCCCCCCAAAAGAAAACCACAACAAGCATGAACTCACAAGAAGCTCTGTGAACTGAGTTTCCCTCACTTTCGGAAGTGTGCATATCTAGGCGTGGGTGAATGTACAATTTATAGGATAGATGAATATTTTTGAGCACTCTAACGTAGAATCAGAAAAGAAATCCTGACCTAGGCTGAGGTTTACCTAGAAGAAATAAACCTCAACTGTGCAGTATGCATGATTGGTTACAGGTCAAAGTTTGAATGAATAGTTCAGTAGCTATTAGCCACAGTGCAAGGATAGGCAGCCTCTATGACATGGTGCTATAAGCCAGCTAAAATTACACCTAGATTTTAATTACTAATAATGTTTGTGAGACTTCATTTTTATTTTGCTAGATGTGAACTTGTATGGGAATATTAATATAGTACAGTAAGTTTCTTATCCATCATGTATTATTTCACAGCATATGTGGATCATGGATGTACATGTTACTGAAATTTCAACGTGTATTCTTCCTGGTCTTAAATTTGAATTGTAGCCTTTCTGTGCAAATTATTATGTGCGCATTATACTATAATTATTTTCATTGTTCAGTCATCAATGTCAGGAGTCAAATTTGAGTTAATTTGTAAATTGTTTCTCAGGATTAAAGTTATCTTTTATGTTCATAGTCACTAGTGACTGGTTTGGGTACTGCCTATGTTGATTTTGAATCAGTAATAAACATAATTACATACATACATACATCGTACATACATACATATAGACATATGTCTCTCTCTCTATATATATATACACACACACACACACACATATACATATACATACACACACACACACACACACACACACACACACACACACACATATATATATATATATATATATATATATATATATATATATATATATATATATATATATATATATATATATATATATAGATAGATAGATAGATAGATAGATAGATAGATAGATAGATAGATAGATAGAGAGAGAGAGAGAGAGAGAGAGAGAGAGAGAGAGAGAGAGAGAGAGAGAGAGAGAGAGAGAGAGAGAGAGAGAGAGAGAGAGAGAGAGAGAGAGAGAGAGAGAGAGAGAGAGAGAGAGAGAGAGAGAGAGATTTTAATGTCTATTAGAGACCAAAATCGGCCTATGAGACAAAACATATACATCAGTATGATCCAATCCACTTTGATCCCAAAACGAAAATAAAGTGTGGGTACAAAACAGAATATAAAAGGAGTGGATAATAGCTGGCACCAAGGGTATGGGGTGCTATGGGTATGCCCTCTATATGCTCAATAGGTGATGTACAAATATGATATGCATATGGAGGGGAGGCTCGGTGGTGTCATAACGCTCTAAGTGCCTGGAGTGGGTGTAGGATATAGTGCATCAGTGGGTAAGGCATCGTGGGGATCCTCAATATGCTCTGCACATTGAGATCGACAGGGGTGTGCTGCTGACGTCTCTGTATCTCCATGTCATGGCATGCGTGAATTGCTTGAATCTCTCTCTGGTGGGGACGGGCTCTCGAGAGTGGGGGTCTCCGTCGTCGGCGCTGTCGTCTAAGCTCCTCTACTCTCTGTAATGCGACACCTTGCATTGAGCTGGGTCCTCGGGTGGTTGTGGGTCTGAAAAATTCTGTAATAGAAGTCCGGGGGGCCAAGTGTATGTCCATCCGCTGTTGGAGAAGTGATGCACTGCGGCGCTTGAGCTCTACTAGGAAGCGACCTAGAGGGCGATGGTCCTCTGTCTCCAATAAAACCTTGATCTCTCTGGGCCCCTTGAAGAGCTGTGGGTAGCGGTCTCTAATGCCCTCGTATGCTTGGCATCTACATGTGTAGTGTTCCTCGTCCTCCACCTCCTCTCGGCATATCCTGCATAATCTCTCGTCCCTGGGGGTATGTGTTGCTCACCCAACCTCAATCTCGAGCTGGTGTGATGATACTTTGAGTTGCCCAATGGCCACTCTCTCTGCTCGAGCCATGTATCGTGGTCTCTGGATGAAACCATCCGTTGTCAAAGTCAGGAAGTGCTCTCTGTAGTGTTGCCTCTTTGTGGGAAGAGGCTCCCATGGTGCTATCCATGTCTCCTTGATGTGTATTTGTAGTAGGTCCCGACGGATGATCTTGTTCCTCTCTGAACGAGAGAGGGTAATGTAGGGGGAAGAGAGGTCATACTGAAAAGGGGGGAGATCGGTAATGCTCATGCCATGGTCCGCTAACCATCGGTAGGTTTGTGCACACCATACTCTCTCATGCCTTGTCTTTGCCAAATGTCTAGAGCTCTCAAATGCAAGCCTGGTGAGTCGGCTGGTGGGGAGCTCTCTGACTCTCAGAATAAAGGTCACCGGCTGAAAGAGGTCTTGCACACCATACTCTCTCATGCCCTGTCTTTGCCAAATGTCTAGAGCTCTCAAATGCAAGCCTGGCGAGTCGGCTGGTGGGGAGCTCTCTGACTCTCTCATGCCCTGTCTTTGCCAAATGTCTAGAGCTCTCAAATGCAAGCCTGGTGAGTTGGCTGGTGGGGAGCTCTCTGACTCTCAGAATAAAGGTCACCAGCTAAAAGAGGGCCTCCACTAGCATCGGTGGCGTGCCAAGCTAAGCTCCTATAATGTCGTGTGGAACGGAGGGCTTACTGCGGAGCAAGCGTGAGATCATGGTGACCTGGGGCCTTTCAATCCGCGTCCACATCGCCTCCGTGATCCCTAGTGCCCATACTGCCACTGCGTACATCAATGCGGGTGTCACTAGAGTATCAAAGAGCCACCCCTTAGTCCGGGGGCCTCATGTGTCTCTGTCAAGAAGATCATGTCTCTGCCCTCCATCACCTCCTCGAGGTGTCCTAGATGTGTCCACAAAGATCCATTGCAGTTCTAGACTGCAAAGCGCACCTCCCGTTGTGCTATCCCATAGGCCGCATGCCAGAGAGAGAAAGAAAGAAAGAAAGAAAGAAAGTCATATTAACGTCTTTTGGAGGCCAAACTTGGCCTATGAGACAAAAACCATGTACAAGTGTAGTAACCCTGTGTGGAGGATGAAATGAAGTAAAAAGTATATCGCGACACAAAGATATATAAGGCTGGAAAAGGCTGGGGAGACGTGGCTCTGATTCTGCAGATAGTGGCCACCTAATACATGGGGGACATGTGAGTAAAAGTGTGAGTAAAACACCCTAGCTACTTGTGAATGGGTGGAGGTGGGTGTAGTATGTGGTACATCGGGGGTGGTCTGAGTGCCTCCTCAAGGAAGACAACCCATGGGGTGGTGGTGCGCCGATGCTCCATCATGTGGTCGTAGGCTGTCCTGATGCGTGAGATATCCTCCTGATATAGTTGTGGTCGATGATATCCGCCCATGCGTGGTCGGCGCCGTGCTCTCTGTGCTGCTGCCTGGTAGAGCGTGAGCCCTATAGATGGACCTCTCTGATGTGGCTCAGCCCGCTGAAAAAACTGGGTAATGGTCTGCTGCGTACTCACCTGTGGCTGATGTGTGGGCTGGAGTGACCGATCTCGCCTCTCGTATGCTGCTGCGAGGAAGCGTCCCAAGCGTTGCTGGTCTCCCATAGTCATGCATAACGGGAGTGACTCCTCTATCTGGAACTGTGCTCGTAGGTCTAAGTATGCTGGGCATCTGATAACAAAATGCTCCTCACTCTCTACCTCTGTCTGGCATACTGGGCACCACCTCTCCTCACGGGGGACTCCCCTGGTGACACCTCCGCTCTAGCATCGCTAGGGCTGCATGCCCTCGGGTGAGTCTGTCAATAGCTACCTGCCTCATGGTGAAAGGTCTTGGTAGACTGGTGAAAGTAACTCCCAAGTAGACACATGAAGTAACCACCTCGATGTGCCCTCGTGCTATGGTGAAGATGGCTTCACTCCTCATTGCACTGGATGTGTGAAAGATCACGACCTTGGTCTTGCCAAGGTTCACAACCAATCCTCTATGTGAGCAAAAATCATCCAAGGCTCCGAGGTGGCATTGGAGCCCCTCATGTGACTCTGAAATCGAAACAATATCATTGGCATATAAAAGAATGTGAACTGGAGTACCTCCGAGGTCGCTCCCCTCTCCGCCTGCTCGTAGTATGTAATTGGAGATCTCATCAATGTAAAGCCCAAAAAGTGTCGGGGAGAGGGGACAACCTTGCTTAACACTAATGGTGCTAGCAATGGGCTCTGATAAACCTCTAGGGCATCGGACTCGACCAAACACCTTCTCGTAGAGAGAGTAGATGGCCCATATCATCTCTGTCGAGATCCGAAGGCTCAGTAGGTGTTGGAACAGACTCTCACGTGGAACTGTATCAAAAGCCTTGCGGAAGTCCATAAAGCAACAATAAAGCCTCTTCTTCCTTGCCTTTGCCCCATCAATGAGACAACGCAAGATGAAGATATGGTCGATAGTGGAAAAAGCTCGTCTAAACCCGGCCTGGCCTGGTGCTCGGATGCCCTCTGCCTCTGCATATGAGCTAAGCTTTGCCTCAAGTATTGCTCCATATAACTTGGCCATTGTGTGGCCAATCATGATAGTCCTGTAGGTACCCGGATCCAGAGCATTGCCAGATTTTTGGATAGGCACCATAGTATGCTGTGTTCACTCCTCTTGGAATCCCTCCCCTATAGCCCGGTTGAAGACATGTGCAATCAACGGGGCTATAGTGGAGGCTGCGTAGATGAGGTGCTCGCTTTGTAAACCAGTGTGGTCGGCAGCCCGCCTGTGCTGCATGCGACGTATGGCCCTCTCCACCATGGATGTAGTAAAGAAAGAGGAGTGTGTGGGTCGAGGCTCAAGTGGATGTGGGATGGGTGGCTGTCGAGGCGCATCATATAGTCGCGCTGCATAATCTCGCCAGATCTGTGGGTCCTCAATGGGTGTAGTCGAACAACGCTCGCGGAGAGCGCACCATGCTGTCGCACTATCCATGCTCATGAATAGACGGTATAGCTCAAGCTCCTGTGCCTCCTGGAATGCCCGTCGCTTTCGACGGGTCAGTGTCTTCATCTGTCTACTGGCCTCTCTCTCTGTAATCTCTCCCAAGGCTCGTCGCGCATGTAGGTGTCTATAAAGTGCTCTATACTCATCATCGTACCAATTGTTATGGGGTCTAGTCCCAGGGGGAGGGATACGTCTTGTATGAGTGTGAGGGAAGGAGCTGATAGCTGAGGTATATAAGATGGATGAGATATGTGAGGAGAGGACTGAGAGGGGGGTGGATGGATGTAGTAGGCATAGGCCACACTCGACCTCAGATGAGTATAGAGGGGCTAGCTCACGTGTGAAGTGAATGGTGGTGTATGGGGTACATGTGATATGTCTATGTGGAGTTCTATCCCCAACAATGGGGAGAGAGAGAGAGAGAGAGAGAGAGAGAGAGAGAGAGAGAGAGAGAGAGAGAGAGAGAGAGAGAGAGAGAGAGAGAGAGAGAGAGAGAGAGAGAGAGAGATATCTTGAAAATAACTAAAATCAATTACAAACATATTATCTACG
>CM035425.1:100333666-100341166 GCA_020310875.1 Ceratopteris richardii | reverse complement strand
CCAAAGAAGGGTGAAGAGGCCTTTGATCAACAAGAGAGCGTATTACGCAAGCCTGAGCATCTCCAGTTAGGAGCTATCTCTTCAAGCCATCATGAAGATTCAGCCTTGAATCATTTGATCCGTGAGATTCTACCACGAGATGAATTGTTTTGTAATGTTAAGCAAAAAACTCAAGAAGGAAGAATTCAAGAAGTAGATGAATTCCAAGAAAAGGATGGGTTACTATTCTATAAGAACCTATTTGTATGTCCCTCTAAGAACTCCCAGGATCCAAGTACTTCAACAACGTCATGACAACCTTGGAGCAGGACATTTTGGAGTGAATAAAACAATAGAACTTATATCAAGGGATTTTTGGTGGCCTCAAATGTGAAAGGAAGTCAAAGAATATATCCGAACCTGTGATACTTCCAATAGATCTAAAGTACCACGACATAAACCTCATGGCCTCTTGCAGCCTTTACCTATTCCAGAAAGGCCATGGGCTTCATTATCCATGGACTTCATCACAGACCTCCCAAAGTCAGACAAATATGATGCCATTCTTGTTATAGTGGATAGATTTACAAAGATGGCACACTTCATTCCAACTACCAAGGCAATCACAGATGCAGCCACTACTAGGCTTTTCCTCAGATACATCTTTAGGCTTCATGGATTGCCTGATGATATTGTCAATGATCGAGGCCCACAGTTCATATCCAACTTTTGGAATAGTCTTTGCAAGCTCCTTGGTGTTCAAGTTAAACTCTCTACAACCAATCATCCACAGACTGATGGACAAACAGAACGGGTGAATCAAGTCTTAGAACAATATCTCTGTTGCACCATCAACTATCATCAGAATGATTGGTTTGAGCTTTTACCCTTTGTAGAGTTTGCCTATAAGAATAGTGTTCATACATCTACCAAGCAGACTCCCTTCTTTGCAAATTATGGACAACATCCAAGGATGGACATACAACTCGCAAATCATGTCAGGAACCCGACTGCCAGAGACAAGGCTCAGTACCTCATGGAAATTCACAAAGAATTCAAGGAAGAGATCCATAAAGCTTAAGAACATTATAAGTACTATGCATATCAACATCGTGTTCAAAATCCGTCGTATCAAATTGGGGATAAAGTATGGTTACTCAGAAACAATTTACAAACTTCAAGGCCCTGTGCAAAGTTAGATCATCAAAGATTTGGTCCATTCACCATCTTAGCCAAGATCAATCCAGTCACCTTCAAGCTCCAGCTACCAAGCACCATGAGAATAAATCTAGTTTTCCATGTATCCATGTTGGAACCATATCAGATTTCGCCATTGAGGGGAAGAGACTTGTAATCTAGACATCTTGTCTCATACTTACGATCCCGGGTTGTGGGATCTCCTTTATCATCTCTAGTCCAGTTTTCCATACCTATTGGTCCCAGGTTGTGGGATGTCTTGTATCAAATCCGTCTTCTTGTATGATTTTCCCTACGTGGGTGTTCTTGTAATCATAAGTGTATTTCTGAAATCTTGTATAGTGAAGTCAGAGAGCACAATCTAGTGCTCTCCACCTCCTACCTCTCACTGGAGCTTCACTAATAGAAAGCCGATCGGTCTTACTCTGTTGTGAAGCACGTGAGCGTGCTTTAGAAACACGCTTCATATACAAATCTTTGATATGTCGTGGTCATCCTTGGCGCTATAATCTCATGCTTTTGAAGTAGGGATGGAGTAATGATGCAAACCCATGAATAGATCATGACATGAAATCCCATCGAGACTCCACAAGTTGAAGTATCTCCTCAAGTCTACATTATAAATTAAAAATAAGATTAAAACATGAACTTCAAATTTGAGAAATCAAATTATAATATACTTGGATGGTGATAATGTCATGGATGTTCGAATCACCTCTGTCATTCTTGTGTACATGTGGTATATAAGTACGAGGGTTGAAATCTCTATGTTAACATAGCATAACACTACATGAATATGTCTCAAGATAGGCAAAATGTTGCCTATCTCTACCCAGAAATCCATGTCCAAAAAAATATTTCTTTGCACATGATATGCAATCTCTGCGTTTTCTCTTGCCATACTTATCCATTTCCTATCTATTATGGTCAACCTTAGGGCATCAATGCACATGTGTAAGGGGGAGAAAACATGATATATATATATATATATATATCCAAATCGTGTTTTTGTAATTGGAAACTCCGACTTCTTCTATAGCGGATTTTATATGCTCATAAATGTATTCCCATGTGATACGAATACTTGCAATACTACAATCCACTGCCTTTAGAAAATAAGTGCCTACGCAAGAGGAAACCATTATATTGATAATGTTGCGTTGTCTAAAATCACTCCATCCAACGGGTTTGCCATCCGCTTTTAATGGGTCGTGATTGTAAGTCAATTCTCTCTCGCTCTTCAATGAGCATGGACGTGCATAGACGATTATATGGAATCCCCTGCCAATCATTATTGGTAAGTCCCACTTGGGCTATTGCCCTCACCATCCTCTTCCAAGCATCAATGCGAACAATGTTGAACGAGAGGTTGCATTCAAATATGCAACGCTGAATTACAATTTCCGCAACCTTTTGGCGTTCTTTTTGTAAACCTGTACCTAGATAAAAGGAATGGAGGCCTCCTTGTATAGGTCTCTGGTTTGGTGGCTCATATGACTCAAGATGGGCAGAGCTTTCACTTTCTTCTCGTTGGGAACATGTACGGTTTCTAAATGAACTAGCACTAGGTCCAACACTAGGTCTAGCTTCCAAGTCTTCTAATATATCAACAGAATCTTTTGCAGACTCATGCCTGTGAGAAGCCAAACCCTCTTGGTTCAGATTGTGCTCATGTCGCCCAGCCTCGGCTATGTCATTGGGGACTTTTGGACAAGCTTAAATGCCAAATCTTCCTAGTGTTGACACATGTCGAATGAGACCGTAGTTGTTGTGCAAAATGTTTTTGCACAATACTTGCACACCCACCTCCGTGTTCCCGAGCCAGAAACGGTAGCATTTACCAATTCATGGCTTGAAGTGTGAAGGGCCCAAATGTGGGACTCTAGCTGAATGAGCTTCAATCTTGTGGGTCCAAAGCTCGAGACCCATGGCTTAATAAGCAACGAAGAAGAAATACTATCAATGCAGCAGGTATAAACTCAATCCTTTGGTAACTAGAATCCCTTCTTCTCTTTAAAATGCCTAGACACATCAAGCTCTTGAAAACATCTCGAGTTCAATGACCAAAATAAGGAACGAGACCCCAGCTGCATAAATGTTTTTGATCATCTACTTCACTGAGCTTGTGGTCATTGTTGAAGGATATTTACAATCGACTGATTGTCTCTCTGGACTTGTAGCTTATATCTTCAGTAAACCTAGATTTAACTATCCAATACTTGTTGAGAATGTAGTTGTGGAGATAAAATCTCCATGATAGGTCCACCTACCCCACCACCACCACTATCATCATCACATGCATGAGGAAGGGGCAAGGCTGAATCTCAGGCCTAAGAATAAAGGACACAGAGATTGGGAGCTAAAACTCCTGAGAGCCATTTTATGTGCATATGCATAAAATGAAGGACTCTTAGACATCCTTTCTATTGGCAATGTAACACATTGTGAATGCAGTTGTGCTGTGAATGTTTGTTGATTGTTTGCAACATTTGCATTCTAACACTATTCTGCGTACGTGAACCTCAGTTCATGTTCGAGTCTGTAGTCATTTTTATTATGCATAGAACATGTGATGCAAATGCTAAACAGATGCATTAACATTTTGGTGTCTTAACCTTGGGGAACAACTCGGTAGAATATCTGATCGGTGGAAAATTGCTGACTCGAATATGAGCCACCAAGGCTTCATGTATAATTGCATCAGAGTCTGTTTCATGCACTCTATTATCGAACACTAACTACATAATCACAGGGCAAGTGTGGAAGCGGTGGTCTAAACCACTCAACATATTTAATGGTATTCATATGGGCTATAGGGATGAATATCTAGTAAAACACTTCAGAAGGCACGATAATTTCATTTGTTTCCATATTCTTGATATTTTACAATTTGAATGAAATTAAATGCTGCTCATTTTTTATGACATTGATCTTTAATTTGCTTGTCAGTCCTTGATTTTTGCTTTTCATAGATGCTCTTATCCATGACTGTGAAATGCATATATCCATGTTAAGCTGGGTTTTATTTCACATGCTTATTTTGTTGCTTTATCTTGTAGAATTTTGGAAGCCTATTCCTACCAATGAACCTTTCAGGGTGATTCTTGGAGATGTTCGTGACAAAATGTATCAAACAAGGGAGCGTGTCCGACAACTTCTAGCTACTGGGAAGTCTGACATCTCTGAGAGTGACACCTATACATCCAAAGAACAGGTTCACTTTATGCTAGAGAAAATTTATACTGATAGAATCAGTATCTTTGTCACTCAGCTCATTCCTTTGTTCCCTTCTGATGCTTTTCAGATTCTTGAACCTTTAGAGCTTTGCTACCGCTCCCTGTGTGAAACTGGTGATAAACCCATTGCAGATGGAAGCTTGCTGGATGTCTTGCGACAAATCTCTTGTTTTGGCCTTAGTTTGGTGAAGCTAGACATCAGGCAGGAGTCAGAGAGGCATTCTGATGTAATGGAAGCTATAATTCAATACTTGGAACTTGGCTCTTATAAGTCTTGGTCAGAAGAAGAAAAACAAAGCTGGCTTCTTTCTCAATTACAAGGGAAGCGCCCTCTTTTTGGACATGATCTTCCAGCTAGTGATGAAGTTGTGGAAGTTTTGAATACTTTCAAAGTTATAGCAGAACTTCCAAATGATTCTTTTGGTGCCTATATCATTTCAATGGCAACAGCTCCATCGGATGTGCTGGTTGTGGAGCTTTTACAGCGTGAATGCCATATTAAACAGCCATTGCGGGTTGTTCCTCTTTTTGAAAAGCTCGATGACCTTATAAATGCACCTGCATCATTAGCTCGCTTGTTTTCAATTGATTGGTATCGAAACAAGATAAATGGTCGGCAAGAGGTCATGCTTGGCTATTCAGATTCTGGTAAAGATGCTGGGAGGCTCTCAGCAGCTTGGCAGGTTTTCAAAACACAAGAAGATTGTGTTAAAGTTGCACATCAGTATGGAGTCAAGCTTACTTTATTTCATGGCCGAGGTGGATCTGTTGGGAGGGGTGGTGGCCCTACACATCTTGCAATCTTATCACAACCACCTGACACAATCCATGGATCCTTAAGGGTTACAATTCAAGGAGAAGTTATAGAACAAAGTTTTGGTGAGGAGCACTTGTGCTTCCGCACACTGCAGCGGTTCACTGCAGCAACTTTAGAACATGGCATGCAACCTCCAAGGGCTCCCAAGCCTGAATGGAGAGCTTTGATGGATGAGATAACACCGATTGCAACAGATGAATATCGCAATGTTGTATTTCGAGAGCCACAGTTTGTCAAGTACTTTCGATCGGTATTTTTTCTTATGAAATAACTTAAACGGGATAGTCTTGTTGATTCCTATATTTCAACTCTTAATGTGATCTGCACCTTCTTTGTAGGTCACCCCTGAGACAGAGTATGGGCGGATGAATATTGGTAGCCGACCATCGAAACGGAAACCTAGTGGAGGCATAGAGTCTTTGCGGGCCATCCCTTGGATATTTGCCTGGACGCAGACAAGGTTTCATTTACCAGTTTGGCTTGGAATAGGCTCAGCATTTCAGTATGCTCTCAACAAGGACAGGAGGAACTTGCAAGTAATGCAAGAGATGTACAAAGAATGGCCCTTCTTCAGGGCTACTATTGATTTAATAGAGATGGTTTTTGCCAAGGGTGACCCAAGGATTGCTGCTCTCTATGACAAATTATTGGTATCAGATGACTTGCAAGAGTTCGGTAACATGTTGAGGTCTAAATACGAAGAAACAAGAAACCTTCTCCTTCTTGTAAGTTGTAAAAGAAGTTGCATTGGAACATGGTTGTCTGGAAGTGGTGGCTAATATCCTCATTGTGTTTAATTTTCAATTGCAGGTGGCTGGACATAGTGAGATTCTTCAAGGAAATCCAACATTGAAGCAGAGACTGAAGCTTCGAGAACCTTACATCACAGTTCTAAATGTTCAGCAGGTCCACACACTCAGAAAGATACGAAATCAGGATGAGGTTTCTGAGACCTCAAAAAGTCCCATAAGCAATAAGCCAGCAGCTGAGCTTGTTGGCTTAAATCCTACTTCTGAATATGCCCCTGGTATGGAAGATACGTTGATCCTTACAATGAAGGGCATAGCAGCAGGTATGCAGAACACTGGCTAGGGCTGGGAAGGTGCAAATGTTTTTGTGCTGCGGTGGAAATTTTGTCTCATGAGTAGTTACTGAATGGGAATACTCTCTACAACTGTAACAGCAGTCAGAGATTGGTTCAAGTTTCTTGTATACGACAGCTTCTGAAAGCGTTATTTTCTCATGACATGGTTCCCGAATTAAATAGTTGCAACTTGCCACCTTGCAACCTACTAGTCTCGTATATAAAACGTTTCATTATCCTGAAGCTCTTCACATAAATAAACAAGATGTTATCAACCTGCACAGCAGGGCTGAGGTCTTGATTTTGATGTTTGTACATCATGTAAGGTGGTACTGAATAATGCTAATGATAGAATTCTATTCTTTAGTGACTTGTACTTCTGCAGGAGTTATTGGACTCGAACATCCACATAACCGTGGTTGATGGTTTTACTTTCAGTTTGACACTTCGATGTTTCTGGGTTTCTGAAGGTATCTGGAACCTCGTTATCCACAACCAGAACTTGACAACATACATGTACTGGTGTAGAATTGGATTTACAGTGAAACATTTGTTTTCCTCTCAATGCACTCAAAACATGTATGTATATTCTTACTATCCATCTATGTATCTATCTCTCTATGTACTGATCAACCTTCCTATCCATCCATCCATCCAACCATGGAAATCTGTAGATACTTTGTATATACAAAGTGTCTTCTTTAAATGTCCCCCCTCTAACATATACTTGCGTTTTCCTATCCGAAAGACATCAACCCATCAACTTTTGACTCATTAGAAGTAAAGATACACACACACACACACACACACACACACACACACACACACACACACACACACACACACACACAACACACACACACACACACACACACACACACACACACACACACACACACACACACACACACACACGTAAACACATAAACATACATCCATACATATAAACATACATACATATGTATGTATGTACACACATGTATACATATATGCATACATACATATATACATATGTATGCATGTACGTACCTATATACACATATGCATACATACATGCATGCATAAGTACATGCATGCATATTTAAATGCATGCATGCATACATACATAGTACCTGCGTACATCCATACCTATGTACCTACTAACATACATTACATTACATACATACATACACACATACATAACACAT
>CM035425.1:100178666-100328666 GCA_020310875.1 Ceratopteris richardii | reverse complement strand
AGTCAGAAAAAGCATGCAAATCTGGCGGTAGTGATCCCCGTTTGGGATAAAACAACCCAAGTAGCTGAGTACCACTCAAGTAGTGAAAGATGCGCTTAACCGCCTGCCAATGCTTGACTTTTGTGCAATGCATAAACCTACTCATCTGTGAGACAACAAATTGAATATCTGGCCGCGTAATGCATAAGTAAATCAAGCATCCAACAGCCTCCTGATAGAGAATCATCAAATGCATCTCGACCATCATGAAGACTCAATTGTAAACCTGTCTCCATAGGAGTGGCAATAGGCTTACAGTCTTCAAGGCCAAAACGCTGCAATAATGTGTCAATATATATTTTTTGACATAAAGCCATTCCACCATCAACTTGCATAAACTGAATGCCCAAATAGTGATGCAAATGCCCCAAATGAGACATCTCAAATGAGGCATGCAAATAATCCTTAAAATCAACAATATGCTTCTCAATAGGACCAGTGAGCAACATGTCGTCAACATAGACAACAATGATCAGAAGCATATCATTAGCACGCTTAACATATAAAGTGCTTTCAGTTGGACTGTTCTCAAAACCATGTGCAATCAGATAGGCATGTATCTTCTCATACCAAGCACGTGGTGCTTGCTTTAAACCATATAATGCCTTCTTTAATCTACACACTTGGTTTTCATGCCCTTTCTGCACAAAGCCACAGGGCTGAAAAACATACACTTCTTCATGCAAGTCACCATTCAGAAATGCTGTTTTAATGTCCAACTGATGTACATTCCAACCATGATGAGCTACAAGTGCACAGATGCTCCGAACAGTAGTCATACGACATGTAGGTGCAAAGGTCTCATCAAAATCAATGCCTCTTTCCTGTGGATAATCCTTTGCAACAAGCCTAGCCTTATACCTGTTAACTGTACCATCCGGTTTACGCTTCAGCTTGTATACCCACTTAGTGCCAATGGCCTTCTTGCCAAGAGGCAAGTCGCATAAAGACCAAGTACCATTCTTGATTATAGCATCATATTCAGATTGCATAGCAGCCATCCAATTTTGTGAATTTGTGCTTCATCAAACGAAATAGGCTCATTCTCATCACAAAGACTAGATGCAGCCATAGCATAACAATCTGATGCAAAAGAAGCAGTATGAGAGCCTAAACGAGTACGATATGACAGAGGTGCATCTAATTTGCTATCACGCAAAGTTTGCACCAACTATTTTGGCATAGTTTTTGCCTGCTCAATATCAGCTCTCTCATCAACTAGTGCATCATGTAAATCTGCATTAGAAATGGAATGATCTGCATCATCACATGAAACCTGCAAAGGCTGAGAAGTTTCCTCATTGGAACCAACACTAGACTGTCCACGTGTAAAAAGAGGTAGCAAAGTATCATACATGTCTTTGGAGCTCATAGATGTCTCCTTAGTATATGAAAGCAATGGCTGAATAGCAGCTTCCACAAAAACAATATCACGGCTAACCAGAATGCGTTTAGTCTGTGGATGATATAGACGATAGCCTTTACTTTCAGAACTGTACCCAACAAAAATATATTTTACTGCTGTTGGGGGATTCTTTGACAAGAAGGAGTTTGAGGGTTTGTAGGAGAAAATGGAAGGACCAAAAGAGAAAATACACCTTGGAAGTCTCTGCCTTCGATTGATTACAGTAAGAAAGTTACAATGTTTGAAATACAAGATACACCAATACCTCTGTGCACAATCCGCAGAGTGCCCAATTACAAAATATCCAATATCCCAATGTCCTATTGCTGCCGACCTCCTCTGCAACAAACCTCCACCTGCTTCAAGCTTCTCCTTGTGCACACCTTGCACCAAGCTTCCACAAAGGGGGAGGAGTGAATACCTGCTGTCGGCAAGCGTACACTGCCAAAGGACCTTGAGATACTTGGGGGAACTCTAGCTTAGCACCCTCTGCACCAAAATCCTTGGTTACTCTCTATGCACCTTGCACTTCCACTTCTGTGCGACGTACTCTGGTGACTCTTGCACTTCTCTCTCTTGCTCCACTTAGTCTATGCTTTCTTGCTTTCTCCAACCTTGGTCCAAGAATGGCTCTTCCTTGATTTCCGTGTGTCGATCACGTACGCTCCTAACTGCAAGTGAATCTTGGTGCTCACTTTGATGTCCCAAGATTGCTCTCACAAGTGGCAGCCAACTACTCACTGTTTTGTCCTGTAGTGACTTTAGTCTAAAACCAAAAATTTTAATGGGGGGCCATACTTTCACCTGTGCGTACACTTTGCCGCTTCACATGCCTTCACATTTCCTTTTAATTCTTCACTTTTGCACATAAGGGGGGTTCACCTGAACCTTCCAAAACACTTTAAAACACACTTTGAACCTTAGGGAAATTAGAGAAAGTACCTCTGCAACCTGCAACCTATTTTCTCCAATTTACCCTTTGTGGATAATTCATTGTGCACTACCTGTGCACTTTGACACCTGCACTTTGACTTTGCACCTATTGACTTTGACCTTTGACCTTGTAGACTTTGACCAGTTGACTTTGACCGTTGACTTTGACTGCAGTTGACTTTGACCAACATGACTTTTATGGGCTCAACAGTTGCCCACCACCTAATGTGCTCTCCGTCCCGGAGAGCTATAGCTAAAACTTTGAAGAGCCGCAAAACTTGAATAGGACAGCTGAGCAGCAACCAAGTCCACCAAAAGCACCAAAAGCACCAAAAGCAGGAGAGAACAAGCCCCAGAGAAGAACCAAAAGTGGGATTTTGGAATGGAAAAAAAAAAAGGGGGGCAATGGAAGGGGAGAAAGGAAGGGGAAGGGAGGGCTGAGGGTGTGAATATGGATGGGGTAGGGAGGGGAAAGGATGTGGCTGGGCATATTGGTAAAGGGAGGGATGGGGAGTAGGAATAGGGGTCGGGAGGAGGCTAATGTGAACAACCCGGAGGGCTACAGAGGGTACATATGGGAGATTATTAAACATAAGGTAAGACAAGGTGAGAATAGATCATTTGGACAATGTTGTGAAATAAAAACATGTGATAAAGGTGTTCAAAACATGTGGTTTCAGACCAAAAGTCATACAAAAAGTGGGAATTTGTAAAAAGAAATTCAAAAACTGAGTTCAGAGGGGCCAAAAAACATGAAAATGACTCCATTTTTGTAAAAAACGGCCAACCGAGGCACAATCCAGAGCCAATAGCTTTGATCCATGAAAAAATAAAAAAAATAAAGTAAAATAAAATAAAAATAAAAATGTTTTTTTTTTTTTTTTTTTTTTTTTTTTTTTTTTTTTTTTAACGTTTCGTTTTCAACGCTCAGACAGAAAATAAAATAAAGAAGAAAAGAAAATAAAATAAAATAAATAAAAGATAAAAATTAATAAAAATAAAATAAAATAAAATAAAATAAAATTAATTTCAACGCTCATAGGGGGGGGGGGAGGGGGGGGGGGGAGGGGGGGAGGGGGGGGGGGGAGGGGGGGGGGGGGGGGGGGGGGGGGGGGGGGGGGGGGGGGGGGGGGGGGGGGGGGGGGGGGGGGGGGGGGGGGGGGGGGGGGGGGGGGGGGGGGGGGGGGGGGGGGGGGGGGGGGGGGGGGGGGGGGGAGGGGGGGGGGGGGGGGGGGGGGGGGGAATGGGGGGGGGGGGGGGGGGGGGGGGGGGGGGGGGATGGGGGGGGAAGGGGGTGGGTTGTCAGAAATGGGGGGGGCGGGGGGGGGGGGGGGGGGGGGGTGCGGGCGGGGGGGCGGGCGGGGGGGTGCGGGCGGGGCGGGGGGGGGGGGGGGGGGGGGGGGGGGGGGGGGGCGGGGGGCGGGGGGGGGGGGGGGAGGGGGGGGCGGGGGGAGGGGGGGGGAGGGGGGGGGAGGGGGGGGGGAGGGGGGGGGGGGGGGAGGGGGGGGGGGAGAGGGGGGGGGGGGAGGGGGGGGGGAGGGGGGGGGAGGGGGGGGGGGGGGGAGGGGGGGGGGGGGAGGGGGGGGGGGGGTGAGGGATTTTTTTTTTTTTTTTTTTTTTTTTTTTTTTTTTTTTTTTTTTTTTTTTTTTTTTTTTGGAACCCGCAAATTCCCTAGGGGTCTTTTTTTTTTTTTTTTTTTTTTTTTTTTTTTTTTTTTATATATATTTTTAAATAGCCCAATTAGAGAAAAATCAAGGAAAAATCTGAAAAAAATGCCAAAAATTGGCCAAAAAATTCAAAAAAAATTCTGAAAAAATTCTGATGAAATTTTCTACATGTTGAGCCTAAAATCCTTCATCAAACCACAGAGACCCTCCATTTATTCCTCAAATTGGGCAATAAAAAGACACATGAAAAAGGCGAAAATACTAGAAAAAGTCCAAAAAAATGCCTGAAAAAATCTGAAAAAATTTCTAAAAAATTCCAAAATTTGTGCCTTTGCAAAGTGGATGAAATGACTGCTAAATTTGCTAAAACCTTAAGAAACAAGCATGAAATGGATAAGAAAACTACTAAAACTTAAGTAAAAATGACGAGAAAAGACTATGTACAACCTGGACAATTTTTACAGGTTCCAGGTGATCCATAAAACTTCAGTTGGCTTGATAGTAGGCCTTGAGCCTTGTATTGTTGACTGAGAGAGAGTCCTCCATAATCTGCATTTGTACTGCACTTCATTGCTTTAGTCTTCTCCTGGGGCACCCTGGCCATCTGAGAGGGGTACCCTAAATCCTTCATTAGAATGTTATCTCCTCCAGCAACTTTATGATATGATTTGCAAAATTTTAATTTTACTACTCCAGCTTCTTCATCCAGAGGAACCCTATGTTCCCAAATACTGGCAGTAGCAACTTCCACATTCTTGTAAAGCCCTGCACTTGCTACCATAAGAATTGAAATAACAGATGATAGCCATACCAGAATCCATAAAAAGTGGCCATTGATATATGAATTTGAGTAGCTTTATCACTGCTGCATGTAAGGACTTTGCTTTTCTTCGCTTTGCTATGGCCTTTGACTGCTACTGTTTCAACCTGAGTGATTTCCTCTTTTTCTTCATATGCTTTTTCTATACATGAGTTTGGAAAAATTCCATAGCAGGAGGATGGGTCTTCTGCATGGAGCCAAGCCAACATGTTTTCATCTTCATATAAATCTGCTCTTTCAAATAGGTCTGCTTCTGGGTTGTCCACCACTTCTTCTTCCATACAAATACCGATTGTCTGCATCATGCTAGTATTTTTCTGATTATCTGGGCCTTCTTCTAAAATTATCTGCTGCAACTCTTTTCCCTCTTGCTTTACCCACATTGTGTCCTTGCCCCAATCATGCAGCACATTGGCATGCCTTAACCAAGGTCTCCCAATTAACAGTGGGAAGCTTCCTTCTACCTGTGGCAGCCTTAAAACAACAAAGTCCAAGTTAAAGATAGTACCTTGTATCCTGACTGGGACTCCAGGAACCACCCCCATAGGCCTTACTATGCTTTGGTCTGCCATTGTTACAGTGAAGTTGGCAGGTTGTGAAGGGTATAGTCCAATCTTTTTCATGGTATATTCAGGCATCAAGTTAATGCCAGAACCACCATCCACAATAACTCCTTGAAACTCATGACCTTTAATAGAAATGGTTAGCCGAGGGCTCTTGTAATCTGTGAGGGGTGCTTCCCCTGCATATTTATCTTTATACATAACAGCAGCTTTTGCCACTAAGCTTGTTGTGGACATTTCATCAATTATTTGCAAGAGTTCTGACCTGAACTTCCCATCAATCCTTATTAAATCAAAAATACTAACCTCCTTTTTCATGGACTTGAGCAGTCTGGAGGCTTCTGATTCCTTAAGAGCTTGGGCTCCATTTGACTTATCCAACTCCTCATGAGCCCTGCTGAATGCATGTCCAATGGCATCACTGGTACCTATGCAATTTTCCTTTTGCCTTGTGTCTGCACTTGTGGTGGCTTGGTCTTCAGACACACCTTTGTCTCTGTTTAATCCATTAATCAATGATTCTTGACCCATGTCCACTGGAGCCTTCCCCTTGCTTCTTGTCTGCACAGTAAAAGAGTCAATTTCCTCTAACTGCACCACCCTGGTAGATGGTGATGGCACCTTAACTTGATTTGCCATTTCTTCTTCCTGCACGGAAATCATTTGAATGTGGGGCCCAGATGAAGAGGCTTGATTCTTAGGACAACAAATTGTGTAGTGGTCTCTGGCCTCTGGGCAGTTTCTGCAAGGGGGGGCATTTTCTGGTAGGGTGCACCTACTTTGATAGTGCCCACATTCCCCACATCTGAAACAAATAATTGGCCTTCTAGGCCCATTTCCAAAATTATCCCTCTGTCTAGGGTTATAAGTGTTACCTTGATTGGGTGCAGCTGCCATCACATTTGCTGGTGGCAGGGGTCCTCCTTGTGTCCAGTATGTCGTTGTAGGCATTCCCCTTGATTGGCATTCATGGGCCTCATGGCCAACCTTCCTGCATAATTGGCAAGTTACACTTAACAGAGGACACTCACTTACTATATGCCCTTGTTTGCTGCACATGGAACACCAAAGACCACTCTTGATGCCCCCTCCTTTGAGCTCCTGCAACTCCTGTCGCAGCTGAGCTAATTCCTCTGCTTGGGCCTCCTCTTCCTTTTGAAGCTTGAGTGCTTCAATCTCCCTTCTCAATTGAGCCACAACAGTCTCCTCCTCTTTGTAGGGCTTATTTCTCTTTAAGCCCTCCAACCCCCTCCTCAGCTGGGTCACTGGATCCTCCATCTCTGTACCATATGTTGGTGGTGAAGAAGTTGTCCCATATTGGTGCCTTATTTGCTCCAGTCTTGTAGCCGTGGTGATGAACTCCTCTATGGAGGCTGTAGGTAGCACTAACTCTTTTATTTTGCATTGGGTGACCACAGGTAAGGGTTTGTCTAACCACTTCTTGACAAAGAAGTCGTGTGGTGGATCCGGTAGTTTAGCCATTAATGCTTTGGCCCTGGTCACGAATTCGGGGAACTTCTCTCCTGGACCCAACTTTAAGTTTTCCAATTCTTCTATAATGATTTCAGCCGTGTTGCCCTGTTGAAATTGATTCTTAAAGGCCTCTTTCATCATATCCCAAGAGGTAAAGTGATTTTCGGCAAACTGACTAAACCACTTGTCTGCCAGACCCTCCAATGTGGCGGGGAAGAGTATCAAGAAAGCATCTTCCCTACCCATTAGTCCCCTAGTCTTACATAATGAAAGAAATCGTCGAATGTGCTCATCTGGGTCCTCATGGGCTAAACCTCTGAAGGAGGGGAATTTTATGTTTAACCTGGAGAGCAAGATTTCTAGGTCCACCTGCCCTGCCATGCTTCCTACCGATGAAGTCGATGAAAGTGGACTTGTTGATCTTCGGTTCGTCTTTCTTCTTGTCTGCTTGCACTTGATTCTCAAGGTTTGTGACCGGGTCGCGGTCATGAGCTATTCATAGTCCACTTAAAAATGAGACACTTGATAAAAGGATATACCTTTTGGCCCACTGGAGTAATGTTGTCGACACTGGAATGTTGTCCTTCAATGGCAATATATAGTCTCCTATGCTCAAAGCTCCTTGGAGGTCCCACCGTGCGTGCCAAATTTGTTGGGGGATTCTTTGACAAGAAGGAGTTTGAGGGTTTGTAGGAGAAAATGGAAGGACCAAAAGAGAAAATACACCTTGGAAGTCTCTGCCTTCGATTGATTACAGTAAGAAAGTTACAATGTTTGAAATACAAGATACACCAATACCTCTGTGCACAATCCGCAGAGTGCCCAATTACAAAATATCCAATATCCCAATGTCCTATTGCTGCCGACCTCCTCTGCAACAAACCTCCACCTGCTTCAAGCTTCTCCTTGTGCACACCTTGCACCAAGCTTCCACAAAGGGGGAGGAGTGAATACCTGCTGTCGGCAAGCGTACACTGCCAAAGGACCTTGAGATACTTGGGGGAACTCTAGCTTAGCACCCTCTGCACCAAAATCCTTGGTCACTCTCTATGCACCTTGCACTTCCACTTCTGTGCGACGTACTCTGGTGACTCTTGCACTTCTCTCTCTTGCTCCACTTAGTCTATGCTTTCTTGCTTTCTCCAACCTTGGTCCAAGAATGGCTCTTCCTTGATTTCCGTGTGTCGATCACGTACGCTCCTAACTGCAAGTGAATCTTGGTGCTCACTTTGATGTCCCAAGATTGCTCTCACAAGTGGCAGCCAACTACTCACTGTTTTGTCCTGTAGTGACTTTAGTCTAAAACCAAAAATTTTAATGGGGGGCCATACTTTCACCTGTGCGTACACTTTGCCGCTTCACATGCCTTCACATTTCCTTTTAATTCTTCACTTTTGCACATAAGGGGGGTTCACCTGAACCTTCCAAAACACTTTAAAACACACTTTGAACCTTAGGGAAATTAGAGAAAGTACCTCTGCAACCTGCAACCTATTTTCTCCAATTTACCCTTTGTGGATAATTCATTGTGCACTACCTGTGCACTTTGACACCTGCACTTTGACTTTGCACCTATTGACTTTGACCTTTGACCTTGTAGACTTTGACCAGTTGACTTTGACTGCAGTTGACTTTGACCAACATGACTTTTATGGGCTCAACAACTGCTTTATTATCCAATTTTTTGCAATGTTGTTCAGATATTAATGCATATGCCAAACAACCAAAAACACGCAGATGAGCAACAGATGGCTTGCGATCATACCAAGCCTCATATGGAGTGATAGACTGCAGTGCTTTAGTGGGATACTTGTTCAGTACATATGCTGCACACATGACAGCCTCAAGCTAGAAACTATGTGGTAAAGCTTGACTCTTGACCATACACCTCGCCATCTCTATGAGTGACCTATTCTTTTGTTCAGCAAATCCATTCTGTTGAGGTATATACGGCACTGTACACTGGTGTTTTGCTCCCACATTCAGCTAGAAATGCATTAAAATCAAAAGATATATATTCCCCCTCTCGATCAGAACGGAGGGTGCCCATTTTACATGCTGATAGATTTTCATCCAAAACAAAAAACTATTTGAAGCACATGAACACTTTGGACTTTTCCTTCAATGGATATATCCATGCATGCCTGGAAAAATCATCGATGAAAGTCATGAAGTAAAGATAATTCCCAAAAGGTGTCTGCATAGAACCACAGACATCACTATGTACAAGCTACAATTTTTGAGTTGCCCGAACTGAACCATCTTTTGGAAAGGATGAACATTGCATTTTGCCCAAAATACAGCCTTCACTAACATGTTTTCCAGGTGCCTCAAGTTTGGGCAAAGAGGACACCATTTCAGATTTCTGTAGGCGTAGCAAACTAGAAAAATTCAGATGAACAAAGCGTGCATGCCAAGGCTTTGCATCAAACATAGCCTGAGAATCATTTACTGCACATGCTAAATCATTTACAGATCTTTCATAGTCTATGAGATTATACATCCCACGACATAAAATGCTAGAAGCAATAATCACATCGCCATTTGACAGATTATGAACTGTACACCTATCATCAACAAATTTCACAACCAAGCCAATCTTGGCTAATGCTGAAACTGATAACAGGTTTTTCTTGATCCTTGGCACAAATAAAGCATCTGACAAAGTGAAAGAACTACCACCAGCAGTAGTCAAAATGATCTTACCAACTCCCATAACAAGATAAGAAGAGTTGTTGGCACATGTAACAATATTTCTTGTAGGGGCAGGCTCGAGTGAAGAGAAGAAACTGCACTGTGAGGTAATATGTTTGGTCGCTCCACTGTCAAAGTACCAAACATCTGAGTCTACTGCAGACATGCATTGCTCATGAGAAGATGGGTCAAAAGTGCAAACAGTAGTAAATGCCCATTCTTCTTCCTGCACAAGATTAGCAGACTCCGTTTTTGGTGTAGAGGCTTCTGCAACAACCATTCCAGCCTCTTTCTTCTTTGCCTCTTTTGCAGCTAGTTTTGGACAGTTCTTTATGATATGATCATTTCCTATACAATATTTACAAAATAATTTCTGCTTTTCTAATTTTTTCTCATCTTTGTCTTGGTTCTTCGAATGTGCAACATTTGCAAATTTCTGCTTACTAGTAGAAGAGCTCCATTTTCCTTTGCCCTTCTGACTAGCCAGGAAAGCTTGATCTGCAACACGCATAATGGACTTGTTCTGCCTGTATTGATCTTCCTGCAAGAGAACAGAGACTAACTCCTCAAATGACAAGGCATTTGGATTGCCTTTCATCATCAACCGAAGAGTATAAGCAAAACTCTGATATGAATCAGGAAGACCATTCAAAACAGTCTGCACAAGTGAGCTATCTGGTATAACTTCATCAGCAAAAATCACTGTTCCTTCAAGTCTTTGATCTTAGTTAGGAAACTTTTCATAGAATCACCTTCATTCATGTGCTCACCCTCCAACTGTTTTCGGACGTAAGCAACACGAGCCTCATTCCTAGCTTGATACAATGTGGTAATTGTATCCCAAGCATCCTTAGCTGTTTTGCAAGAGCGAATATGAGGAATAATGGCACGTTTGATAGACAAAGCTATCAATGCATGTGCCTGGGCATCTCTACCATCCCAACGAATCTCTTCTGCAGTAGGTGCACGAGAAACCGCAGCATGAACAGAAATATGCAGAATATCACCATCTTCGACACCTTTTGCGTCAGCTTCAGTACGTGCAATTATAACAGTTGCACGTGTGATAGGATGTTTTTCGACACCCTGCACAATGTTCCACAGTCCTTTTGCAACCAACACATGTCGCATCATATAAGCCCATAACGGGTAGTTGGTACCATCCAACTTATCCTTAACAACCAACATACAGAATACATCACTGCTTTCCGCCATGGCCGGTGACTAAAATACCTTGATGCAGAAAATTGACTGTATCTCAAAAAGTTACACAGAACTGCCCAGATGAATTCCGCTAGACCTGTAGCAGACTTCGAGATGCTTATACTGGTAGAAACTGGTATATACCTTTGGCACAAAAAGACGAAATAGCCTGCACAAGCACTACGATAATGCATTCGGAGGCTGAAACGAGCTCAGATCTCTGAAACATCCCGAGTATGCTCACCAAATTTTCGCGCGAATCTGAGACTGCAAACGGAGGAGTGTCGATGACGCCCTAGATGAAGCGACGACCTGCTCTGATACCAATTGTTGGAGTTAGACGTCTGCGGAAGCACACGAACAACACAAGGAAGAAGAAGAAGCTTGGAGCACAACACACAATACTGAATGTATTACTAGAGAATGTACAAAGATAAGTAGTCCATTAGGGCAATAGGCATATATACAAGCCGGGGGAAAAAACCTCCTAAAGAGGGAAAAAAGTGCCCCAGTAGTCCTAGTGTGTTCACACACATCACTACCTAAATATATCAACAATATATATATACACATATGTATGTATGTATGTACAGACACATGTATGTATGTATGTATGTATGTATGTATGTATGTATGTATGTATGTATGTATGTATGTATGTATGTATGCATGCATGCATGTATGTATGTATGTATACATGCACACACACACAAGTATGTATGTATGTATGTATGCATGCATGCATGTATGTATGTATGTATGTATGTATGTATGTATGTATGTATGTTTGTATGTATATATGTATGTATGTATGTATGTATGTATGTATGTATGTATGTATGTATGTATGTATGTATGTATGTATGTATGTATGTATGTATATATATATATATATATATATATATATATATATATATATATATATATATATATATACATACATATACACACATGCATCCACACACACACATACATACATACATACATACATACATACATACATACATACATACATACATACATACATACATAGATACATACATACATACATACATACATACATACATACATACATACATACATACATACATACATACATACATACATACATACATACATACATACATACATACATACATACATACATACATACATACATACATACATACATACATACATACATACACACACACATATATATATATATATATATATATATATATATATATATATATATATATATATATATATATATATATATATATATATATATATATATATATATATATATATATATATATATATATATATATATATATATATGTATGTATATATATATATACACACACACACACAAACACACATACATAAATAAACAAACAAACAAATAAATAAATAAATAAATAAATAAATAAATAAATAAATAAATAAATAAATAAATAAATAAATAAATATATGTCTGTATGTATGTGTCAGGGGAGCACTAGATTGTGCTCTTTGACTATAGTAGACAAGATTTTGGAAAAACACTTATGATTACAAGAACACCCACGTAGGGAAAATAATACAAGGAGACTTAGCTGATACAAGACGTCCTACAACCCGAGACCAATAGGTATGGAAAGCTGGACTAGAAATGATACATGAGATCCCACAACCCAAGATTGTAAGTATGAGACAAGATGTCTGGATTACAAGAACTCCCTTCTGGGAGATGAACTGAATACAAGAAGGAACTTGACAAGATCTCCTACTATGAGATTACAAGAGGACAAGAAAGGATGTCCAAGAACTAGACTAGACAAGACTAGAACAAGAAACAAGACAAGAACTGGAACTCGAACTTGGAGAGTACTTACTTGGCGGTCACGACTCCTTGAGCTCCCAAGACTGTTATTGGCAAGACTGATTATGAATATGGCCAACCCCTCCTTATATAGGTTTTCAAGGGCGGTTCTTGAATGGGGGTTACGAATTGATGGTCATTTATGATATCATCAATTCGAAATGTGAGCTCTGGATATCCGAATGAGGCAAGTAGACAGTCGATCTTAAGGTTTTGGCATGCTCTGGATGCAATGGACACATTGGTTTCTCCTAATTATGAACCAATCATGAGATATAGGATACACATGGAATCTAAAGTTCAAGATGGTTTCCTTTGTCCATGACATTACGTCCCCTCAAGCGGCGAGTTCCACGAGGAGCGGTCATGTTATTTGGTCTCGACTTCATTGGATTTCTCTTATGGAATTCTCAAACCTTGATTGGTGCTCTCTAAAGGTTTTCTGTAGGTTCCCAAGTACGATCACTGATGTCATACCCGTTCCAATGAATAAGGTATTCCAATCTACCTCGGGATATTCTAGAATCTAGGACATGCTCGACTTGAAATTCTTCATGATCATCAATCTCAATAGATGGTGAAGGACTAAGTCTCTTTCCCCTCAATGGTGAAATCTGATATGGTTCCAACATGGATACATGGAAAACTGGATGTATTCTCATGGTGCTTAGTAGCTGGAGGTTCAAGGTGACTGGATTGATCTTGGCCCAGATGGTGAATGGACCAAATCTTTGATGATCTAACTTTGCATAGGGCCTTGAAGTTGCAAATTGTTTATGAGTAACCATACTTTATCCCCAATTTGATACGATGGATTCTGGACATGATGTTGATCTGCGTAGTACTTGTATTGTTCTTGAGCTTTATGGATATCTTCCTTGAGTTCTTTGTGAATGTCAAGTATTGGGCCTTGTCTCTGGTATCTGGGTTCTTGACATGATTTGAGAGTTGTATATCCATTCTTGGATGTTGTCCATAGTTTGCAAAGAAGGGAGTTTGCTTAGTAGATGCATGAACACTATTGTTATAGGCAAACTCTGCAAAGGGTAACAACTCAAACCAATCATTTTGGTGATAGTTGCTAGTGCAACGGAGATATTGCTCTAGGACGATTCACCCGTTCTGTTTGTCCATCAATCTGTGGATGATTTGCGGTAGATAGTTTAACTTGAACACCAAGGAGCTTGCAAAGACTGTTCAAAAAGCTGGATATGAATTGTGGACCTCGATCACTGACAATATCATGAGGCAATCCATGAAGCCTAAAGATGTATCCGAGAAAAATTCTAGCAGTGGCTGCACCTGTGATTGCCTTTGTAGTTGGAATGAAGTGTTCCATCTTTGTGAATCTATCCACAATAACAAGAATGGCATCATACTTATCTGAGTATGGTAGATCTGTGATGAAATCCATAGACAATGAAGCCCATGGCCTTTCTGGAATAGGTAAAGGTTGCAAGAGGCCATGAGGCTTATGTCGTGGTACCTTAGATCTATTGCAAGTGTCACATGTTCGGATATATTCTTGACTTCCTTCCACATTTGAGGCCACCAAATATCCCTTGATATGAGATCTATTGTTTTATTCACTCCAAAATGTCCTTTTGCAAGGTTGTCATGACGTTGTTGAAGTACTTGGATCATGGGCTTTCCTGGAGGGACATACAATAGGTTCTTATAGATTAGTAATCCATCCTTTTCCTGAAAATCGTTTACCTCTTGGACTTTTCCTTCTTGAGCTTTCTGCTTAACATTATAAAATAGTTAATCTTGTGGTAGATTTTCACGGATCAAACGATTCAAGGCTGAATCTTCATGATGGCTTGAAGAGATAGTTGCTAACTGGAGATGCTCAGGCTTGAGTAATACACTCTCTTGTTGATCAAAGCTTCTTCACCCTTCTTTGGTGCAAGGTAAGATCATCTGGACAAGGCATCTGGCTAACATTGTTGACATCCTGGATGGTATGTGATAACAAAATCGAATCTGGATAGAAACTTACTCCATCGAGATTTTCTTCTATTGAGAATGCGGGTCGTCATAAAATACTCTAGGTTCTTATGTCTGTATATACCATAACTTTATGAGCTGCTCCTTCTAGATGGTGACGCCAGGTATCAAACGTGTCCACTATGGCAAGAAGTTCTTTATCATGAATTTCATAATTAATTTCTAGAGGGGAAAATTTCCTTGAATGATATGCAACTGGATGTAGGTGTCCATCATCTCCATACTGGGATAGAATGGCTCCGAGGGCAAAGTCTGATGCATCTATTTCTAAGAAGAAAGGTTTGCTCAAATCAGGATGAAGTAGAATTGAGGCAGTGGTAAATGCTGATTTCAGATTCTGAAAGGCTTTTTTTGCTTCTTCGGTCCATGAAAATTTTGAGTTTCCTGTAAGCTTGGTAAGAGGTGTCACAATCTTGGAGTAATCTCTAACGAATATACTATAAAAATTGGCAAACCCTAGAAAACATTGTATATCTCGAACACACGAAGGTGGTTGCCAATCAAGGATTGTCTTGATCTTCTTAGGGTCCATAAAGATTCCTTTCTCTGATACAATGTACCCTTAAAACTCCACTTCTGTCTGATGGAAATAGAACTTCTCCAATTTTTCATATAACCCTTTTTCTCTTAGTTTCTCTAGGACTATCTTCACATGACATTCATGATCTTGTAGATTTTTGGAGAATATCAAGATATCATCAAGTTATATTACCACAAAATCATCTAAATACTCTCGAAAGATATCATTCATCATATGTTGAAAGACTGTTGGAGCATTGGTGAGACCGAATGGCATAACTATATATTCAAAGTGTCCATACCTTGTTCGGAATGTTGTCTTCCATTCGTCTCCTTCTCTGATCCTGACAAGATTGTATGCTCCTCGAAGGTCAATCTTAGTGAAGAGCTTTGCTTTTCTGAGGCGTTCCAAGAACCCTGATATAAGTGGTAGAGGATATGTGTTCTTTATTGTGACTTTATTCAAACCATGATAATCCACACACATTTTAAGAGTTCCGTCCTTCTTCTTTACAAATAGGATAGGGGCTCGTGCAGGGGACTTTGAGTGTTTGATAAACCCCTTGGCTAGATTCTCATCAATATTCTTACGTAATTCTGTAAGTTCCTATGGGGATAGTCTATAGATTGGTCCGAAGGGTGATTGTGCTCCCTCTTGAAGTTCTATGGCACAATCATAAGGTCTATGTTCTGGGAGCATATCTGCATTCTTTTTTTCAAAGACATCTTCAAACCCTTGGTATTGGTCAGGTAGCTTCATTGAATCATCTTGGTATGGCATAGATCATATATGTCGGTTCCTTCCTTACTGCATGTATGAAGGCTTTGGATCCAACATATTTTGGGTTCGTCTAGATATCTCGACATGTGATTTTGTTATTCTCCCAATTAATTTTTGGATTTTGTTTCTTTAACCATAGCATTTTCTTCGATGATAACCATGTTTACTGGACTCGATATTACATTGAAACATATGTGTGAATCATGGTCACCAAGGTGTACTCTTAGTGGTATGGTTTCCATGGTTATATTCCCCAATGCTAGAGGCCGTCCATCTACTACTTCAGCTACTACTGGTCTGTTCTTCTGAAGTATTGGAATTCCATGTTTCTTAACGATTCCTTCATCAATGAAACATGAGGAGGCGCTTGAATCTACCAGAGCTATAAGGGAAAGGGTCTTTTGAGACATGATTAACTTGATAGGGGCAAGACATATTTCTACGGGTGTGTATGGAATTATGAGACCCTTTCTTATATCATGGTCTGACTGTACGATCTCTTTTACAACTGGACTTCCTTATTTCCCTGCTCTACAAGGGTAGCTGTGACTTTGGAGTTTGTTCTCTTGTTGGAACAATTAACTGCAATGTGGCCATGGTTTCCACAATACAGGCATAACTTGTTATCCCTCCTTCTTTGTTTCTCTTGTGGTGTTAGAGGCTGGAACCTAGTTACATCTATTTGCATAGGCTCCGGGATAGAGTCATCTCTAGGAGAGGGCTGGAAAGGTTTCCATTGACGAGGTCTTCCTTCTACTTGTTTTTCTTGTTTCCTTTCAAAAAGGCGGTTATCACATTGAATAGCTTGGTTGATGTATTCATTCAATGTCTTCACCTCTGGCATCGTGAGCAGAAGGTCCTTCACATCATCTCTTAAGCCCAATCTAAATTGGCTTATGAAATAATCTTCGTGCCAAGTGAGGTCACATATCAACTGCCTAAATTTTGATGCATAGGTAGAGGAAGGGCAGTTACCTTGACGTAGCTTCCGAAGTTTTGTTTCTGCCAGTCTGCATCTCCAAATGTGGCAATGAGCTCTCCAAGAAACCCCTCATAGTCATGAAGTACGGCCATATCCTTCTCCAAGATTTGGGCAAACCATGATAATGCTTGACCATAGAGCAACGTTCCAATAAAACCAACCTTGGATGCATCATCAGGGTATCTATTAGGCTGCATACGGATGTACAATTTGACTTGTTGCAAGAATCCCTGGAACTTTGTGCAATCATCATCGAACTTTTCTGGCATGCAGATCTTAGGTTCCCTCATGAAGGATGTACTAGGTCGTTGATTTACTTTCATACTCCCTCGATTTGTCTGAAGACTCCCGATTCATTTTTGTAATTCTTGGAGGAGTGCACTTACATGCCCTGGATGTCCCATCTCAATTTATGTTTGTCGATGAGTTAGGTCTTCGACTTGTTGTTGGAGACTCTGAAGTGAGGCTACAATTTGTTCATAAGCATTCTCCATGATGACTTGTCTTGGATGGAATCTAGTCTTGCCAAAATATCAGGGGAGCACTAGATTGTGCTCTTTGACTACAATAGACAAGATTTTAGAAATACACTTATGATTACACGGTGGACTGAAGAAATCTTTGAGACATAATATTAATTATTATGATAATTAGATACCTTAGTCCTTCCTCTTAGAAGATGGAATTTAAGATTATAGGAAAGGATCAAAGGAAATTATAAAATCAAAGAAAGTGGAAAGATTAAGGTTGTATTTCTAAAGATTGGAGAAAAAACTCAATGGTATGGGAAAGTGGGAACTAGCTCCCCTTGAAAAATTTCTCTGATGGTCTAAGAGAAAAAAGACTCGAGATCTGATAAAAAACATTGCGATAAACTTTAAGAAGAAAACAACTGAGAATAAGATCTTAGGTTCATAAAGAGGTAAAAAGATTTACATACTTGAACCATATAAATACACTTGGTGGTATTTACAAGAGGGTAAATAAAATAAGTTTAACATATAACATTTACCTTAGAAAAAGGCTATCCTTTATCCTCTTAAAAAGGTGCATTCCTTTTAATAGAATGCATAACCAACCGTTAGATGATGAGAACAAATGAGGATAAAACATTTAGGGAGTTTTTGAGTTAAACTCCAAAAGTAAGGAGCTTGCGTAAAGTCAAGCATATCCAATTATAAAGACTTGAATGATAGAATGATCTCTAAAAGATCATCTTTTCAATCTTTGGATGATGGGATAAGTGATTCAAGTTTGTTCACTAGGTTCCTATAATGGTCTATGATAAGATACCAAGAGAGAGGTACATTTTCCATTAAGAGAGAGAATAACTTTATATCTATATCAGATGTATATAGATAGAATAAACCTTCATTTATGGTTCCCTTTAAATACTTGAGAATTATTTTAGCTCCTTCCATGTGCGGTTTCCTAGAAGTTGTCACAAGGAAGGAGATAAGGAAGAGAACTCACACACACTCTCACTCTCAAGGAGAAGCACACACACACACATTGGAGCAAGGAAGAATGATCTTCTTCTTCTTCTTCTATTACATAAAAGGAATGTACAAGAATGACCTAAAAACAAGAATACAACAAGTGAAATATATAAAGATCACTACATAAGGAAAACCCTAATGTCCGCTGTCGTCGAGATTTTCTCTCCTCTCTCAGTTGTGAAGGCCTACAAAAAACATATTTGGTGAAGGTAGCCAGAATTCCTTGAGAAGTCCAAGATGCATAAAGGATGTCAAAGGAAGCTCACATACAAAGTTTTAAAGAAATCAAGAAAGTCCATGGTAGCGGTCAAAGCTGGTCAAAGTTAGGAAATTAGGGCAAAAATTTCATTGTCACCAAATTAGATGAAAATTCATATACTTGTAAAGATTGTCAAAGGCAGTCTATAGCCCAAATTTCAGCAGAAAATGGATTTTGTAGCACATTGATATGCTATGTTCATTTTGTAAAAATGTAATTTTTCTAGTTTGACCCTACAAATTCTTGTATAGAAATTTATGTTAGCCATATGGTTTGGCATGTATAAAGATCATATGTGGCTACATATTTGTACAAATTTTCAAGGCTATCAGAGCTTCCTAGACACCTTAATGCCACCTTGCAAGCTTCCAAATGTAGTCAAACTTATACAAGGGAGATTCAGATGGGAGTTTTTTCTGCATATTCCTGAAGGAGATCTTTGGAAACATAGTCCTACAAAGTTTCATCTTCATCAAAGCCTATTTGGAGGGTCAAAGAGTACGAAGTCCAGTTTTCAGGATCACCGCAGTTTTCTAGTTTAAGCAAATTGAAGGGTTGAAGGGCCACCACATGGCGAAAGCTGATTGAGCCATGTTGTACGATCAAGATGAGCTCATATTCAAGGGTGGAGATGCACTTATGCTTAAAGCAAGGAGGATCCACGAGTTTTTCCATCAAAGAAGATTTTTTTGACAATCAAAGATCAATAATGCAGCTTTTCTCCAAAAATAGTGGCTTATCTTAGCCAAAATGATGTCAGCATTGATCCGATGGTCCAGATCATCCCCAGATCCAATGGTGGAGAATGACGGTGCCTAAATTTCACTCCTTTACACTAGATTTGATAGAAAGAACAATTCCAAGCCATTGATTTGATTAATCAAATGGTTGTAATCGAAAGTAGTGATCCTAGAGTTGAGAGTTGATTTCTCTAGATCCAAGGGACCAAATCCATTCAAAAAACTATATAAACCCCCCTCCAAACTCCTAGAGAATCATTGTTAGGCATCCATAGGGCTCATGCTAGCTTATGGTTTCCTTGAGACGATCACCCTCGGTTGAGCGAGTGAGGATCCAAGGTGAGCTAGTATGAGTATAGTACCTAGTTTCAAATTTAAGTTAGAACTCCAATCTAGGATAGGCTCTTGAAACCAGCATCTCTATCTTGACTCACCCTCGGTGGAGCGTGTGAGTGAGTTAGAGCTGGTTTTAATGAGTCTTAGACTTCTTTAGTTAGACGTTACGAGCCTAGACATACATAGGGTCACTGAAGTGGAACTCACCTTTTTACGTGTGACATTCGGTTGAACTGTCATGGTTTGAGGGTCGGAACCACCTTTGATCAGTAGACTGCCTAGCTTGACGTACCACGACGATCTTATACATGTATCTTAATTCCAATCCTTTTAATTCATGTCACTTGTCACTTGTCTCTTGTCTCCTCTCTCAATCTCTTAAGTATTTTTACATGTCTTCTATTTCTTCTATGTGTGAGAAGGCTCCGCAGTATTGCGTTGAACCAGTGAGGATGTTTCTTTGAGCTTGTGAGTAAACTCTATCATCATAATTCACTTGCATGCATATAATCCATACATACCCATACATATTGATTAGTTTTTGAAAGTGTATAAGAAGCTCCAATATTGGACCATTCTTCCTTTCGAAACTGGTTTATGTCTAAGGATTCCATCTATTCACGTCATGCATACATATCATCCAAAGAAGACTATGCATATGGATTAGAATTAGGAAGTGTTTAAGAAGCTCCTTCAATGGACCATTCTTCCTTCCAAATTTGATTCGTGTGTATGGTTCTCTTTCATTCTTATCATTCATGTTCATAAATCTAACTTGCACTCCTACTTTCCCATTCCCATAATCATTTCAACATCTCTCTCTTCTCCATACTCAACATTAATTTCACTTTCATGTCCTTAAACCATCCAACATTCATTAGCTCCATATAACCTGTGTCTGCCACAACCGGACCCGATCCACCCGGATTGCGATCACCTCCACATTTGAACCTGACGTGAAATGCTTCGTGGCATTTGCTTCTGATCTTGTTGGGAGGTTGTGATCCATATCCTTTGTTTCATATTTTTTATCCTGATCATTTCATCATCATCAGTCTTGAGTGTTGCACTGGATTTCTCATAATATCGTGCACATCTTCGTCGTGAAGTAAACGCATTTGTGAGAGATCTAGAGCATCGTGCATCACTTGCTTATTCACATAAGATGGAGGAAGGATTCAAATCCCTTATTGTTGAGAAACAAGGCCAAAGAATAGTCTCTTCTATGTTGAGAGAGAAGGGAAAATTCAATGGCATCAACATAACAAGCTACTTAGATTTGTTTGAAGAGCAAGCTATGATTTTTGGTCTTCCTGAAGATCTTTTGATATCATTCTTTGAACGAATTGTTGATAGCTCTATCATAAACTGTGTCACTCAATATGATAGTCTTCCTTGGAGTGATTTTAGAAAGGAGATGCTCAAAGAATTCTATCTTGAAGATTATAGCCAACATAATCGAGATGGATTCTTACGATGGGTCAATTCTCCAAAGCCTAGTAGCTCTATTACTCACTTACAAAATGAGTATATTAGACGCTATGAGCAACTTCTTGATGAGGATAAGATAACTTTGGAACCTGATCTTGTGATCAATTTTCTTAAGCTTCTTCATCCTGAAACTCATAGGGAAGTTGAACGACGATTGGAAGAGCCGGATAAGTGCTATGGTCTTACTGACAATTGGCAAAAAGTGCGTAAAGTAGTAGAGGCTGTAGCCCATAGACATCAAAGGCAATCCATGCTTTATGAGCAAAATACTCTTCCTCAAGCTAGCCTTCCACAAACTAAGGAGCAAGTTAGAGAACAATCCCATGCTATGCTTTTTGACTCTACTCCTATTCCTCAAATGATGGAGCCTACTCAAGGTTTTAAAGTAGAGCCAAATAAAAGTGTATTGAATAATCTCAAGTGGAAATTCTCACTAAGCAAATGGAAAGTCTTATTGCTACACAATCCAATTTGGCCAAGACTATAGATGCTTTACAATCTAATTACATAAAAACTTTCCAAAATCAAATGAACCCAATGACTTTTCAAGAGCCTAATCAACATGTTATAGCTACCAATCAAAATCCACAAGTAGCTCCTACTCAAGCATATCAAGTTCCTCCAATGCATAATCCTTCAATGCAAAATCCTCATCCTCATGTGCAAAATCCTCAAATGTATAAAAACATGTATCCTCAAGCTTCTTAAATAGCTTTTCAAAATCCTCAAAATCAAAATTTCAAAATCATCAACCGTATAATATGGAAGCTCCTCTTGCACCTCAAGTACCACATCTTGCTCCCCAAGCTCCTCAAATACATCAATTGCCTTTTCAAAATCCTAATTATCCTGTTCAAGCAATACCTTATCAACAAAATCCTCAATTTCAAAATTTCCCACCACAAGTTAATGAAAATCCTCAAAATCAAAATGGTTTTGTGCGTGGCCCTCGTAGGTGTGCTTGGTGTGATTCGTTAGAGCACTTTTTGAGAGATTGTGAACTATTGAAGGCTGCTAAGGAGCAACGACTAGTAATAGACATAGACAAGAAAATCTGTGACTATCGATCTAGGCTACCTTTGCAAGGAAATTATGGTAAGGGAGGAATGAAAAAACACTATGAAAATATAACCATAACGGATGTAGGAACTAGAGGAGTGAAACTAGAAGCTCTTGATGAACAAGTGGAATCAAGTAAACCCACAAAGGAAGGTGATTTTTCCATAGAGGCTTTAGTAAGAGCACGAGATGAGATTAGGAGAATAACGGCTTGGGAATCACCAATAGAAGATCAATCTCTTATTTCTCACATATCCAATGTAGAAGAAAAACGAAAAAGAGATGAAGCTGAGCCTAGTGAAAGAAGAGTGACACGAAAACAAACCTCAGAGGGAATAGAAACAATCATAGAGCAAGGAGAAACATCACAATCCAAAGATAAAAAACAAGAATCACAACCCAATGAACAAAAACAAGAGGAGAAACAAAAAGGGAAGAAGACAAAGCAAAGAAAAACAGAACCAAAGCCTTTAGATAAACAAGAACAATCAAAACAAACTGAACACCAAACACGAGAACATGAACAAAAACGACCCTGAGCAAAAATAAAAGAAACCAAAGAGAAAACCTAAAGCCATCTTGATTTCAGAAATTGAGAGAAAAATAGATCCTATGGAGATTTTAGATGACATTTTGCTTAAGAGTCAAGTGACTATGTCTTTAGAACAAGTTTTCTCTATTGCAAAGCCTGTTTTTAAAGATAACTTTATCGGCTTAATTAAAAGGAAGAGGTTTCTGCTTAATCTATATACTGAGATGCAAGATTCTCTAGATCAAGATCAAGCTATGAATGAAGCCTTAAACTTTGATGAATCTGATGAAGAGGACTTGGATGATGATGAAGTAAATGTTAATAAAAATTTCTTAGGACCTATTCAACCTGACCATGAAAATCATGAAAACAATCCTGAAAGTCACTTTAAAAGAACATTTTGGTCTAGAGGTACATCAGAGATGCATGTTAAAATAGGAAATGATAAGAACACTATCACTGTAAATGCATTAGTAGATTCCGGCTCCGAAATCAATGTGATTTCAAGAGAAGTCTATGATAAGTTTTGATGGCCCATAGATAAAGATTGTGGATGGCGTATGAGAATTGCAGATAATGGTGTAGGTACCCTGTATGGAGCTTGTGCTAGCGTGCCCATATACAGAAGAGTTTCACTTTTTTATTCAAGATAATTGCTCCTATGAAGTTCTCTTAGGTCAACCCTTTATTTGTGAGAGTCGTATGGAAACTAAAGCCATGGATGATGGGTCTACCTATGCTAGATTTAAGTCTAAGGATGGAATGCAATCACTTCAAGTCATGACAGTAGGAGTGAATCATCCAAGGAACCGATTGTCAATTAGAAAGAAACCTATTATTACTCAGAGTCATGAGCATGCTTGTAGTGATTGTGCACCTCGATTCATGTTTGGAGCTACATATGATCAAAATTTCGGATAGAATCCATTGTTGAGCGGGAGAACAGTGGATATTGGTTTGACATCTCGCATCCAACCAACATGTACAATAGTTTGTCACTTTGTTTTCCACATTCTAGATTAGATTTTCTTCATAAGAGTCAATTGTCCAAGTATTTTATCCAAAAAAGCCAAAAAAATTATAAAAACAACAAAATCATGGAACATGATGAGAACATTGAGCATGTGATTGAGACATCTCATTGTTTCTCTACTCTTGAGGAGTTAGAGTTATGTCTTCAACAAAATTCTAATTCCCATATTATTCTTATTTCTTCCCTTGATGAGTATGCTCTAATCCAAGAGTATGCTCTCAATGTTGACAAGTGCTCAAAATTTAACCAAACACATGATGCCTTAGTTGAAACAAAGTACAAAACTGTAGACAAAAAAATCAAACCCATAGCTCAACCAATACCTCAAGGAAGTAATGAAAAAATTATTGATGTGAAAAATGATCCAACTCTTCGGGATAAGAAAAACATAGGACATACATTCACAGATGAGACAATCAAAGAGGTGAAAATTGGTAGAGATGATGACTTTCTTTTGCCAGCAGAGAGAGATAAATTTGAGAGAGTCATACGTAGCCATGGAAAAGCCTTTACTATGTATCCTCATGAGATTGGTTGTGTAGATCCTAAGCTAGTTGCACCCATGATAATCTTTACTATTCCACATATTCCATAGAATCTTCATCCTATACCTGTTCCAAAGGCTCACTTACCTGAGCTAATGAAACTACTTAAGGAGAAGATAAACATGAGAATTTTAGAGCCATCTTTTGCACCTTACTCAAACAGATGGTTCACTGTGCCTAAAAAGAATGGGAAACTATGTTTTATTCAAGATCTCCAACCTGTCAATAAAGTCACCATAAGGAATGTAGGAACATGACCCATTGTAGATGAGTTTGCTGAATTAATCTCAGGACATTCTATCTATTCAATGGGTGATTTATATTTGGGATATGACCAATTCCAATTAGCAATTGATAGTCATGACATAACCACAATGAAAACTCCTTTAGGCTTAGTGCGAATGTGTACTTTACCTCAAGGAGCGACCAATTCTGTGGCTCATATGATGAGTGCTATGAATATGGTCTTACATGATTTTATCCCTCATATAACTATGCCATTCATTGATGATATTCCAATTAAAGGGAGTGAGGAACGTGTAAAGGCCATTACTTTAGATTCATTTGGATGCCGTAAATTTGTTCTTGACCATATATCTGATTGTGAAAGAATATTTCGATGATTTGAAGAGGTAGGTCTCACATTTTCCATAGAGAAATCTGTTTTTGGTGTCAACGAGGTGCTTATTGTTGGACATTTATGTGGCCAGTATGGTCGAAAGCCATACCCACAAAAAGTTGATGCCATTAGCAAGATTTCTGAAACATGTAACAATGTGAGTGAGGTACGTAGATTTCGTGGTGCTTGCATCTTTTATGTTATTTGGATCCCACACTTTGCTCATATTGCTGATTGTCTTTATGACTTGTTGAGGAAGTAACGAAAATTTATTTGGACTGACAAACACACTCAAGCTATGCGTAAATTGAAGAAATTATTGCTTGAAGCTCCCATCCTTAAGCGTGTAGACTATTCTGCTAACAAACCTATTATATTGACTGTTGATACTAGTCCTATTGGTATAGGTTGGGTCATAAGTCAAGATGATAGTGAAGGGAATATATATGCAATTAGGTTTGGTGCCAAAATTCTACATGAAACACAACGAAAATATCCACAGATCAAACGAGAACTATGGGGTATGGTAACAACTTTGAAAACAGACAAAGAATATTTCATTGGTGCAAATGTCAAAGTTGAGACTGATTGTTTGCCTCTCATTGGAATGATAGCCAATTGTTCATCTCCTGATATAGCCATGCTTAGATGGATCTCATATATTAAGTTCATAAATCCTGAGTTAGTTCATACTTCAGGTAAGTCAAACTCAGTTGCTGATATGTTATCGAGAGCTAGATTTGATGATGATCTTGAAAATGATCTAATAAAGAATGTGAATTTAGTTGACTATGTTCCACATATATATGAGTATGAGAAATTTCATGAGTCTGAGTACGAAGATGAATGGAGAGACATAGGAAAGTATCTGAGTACACTACAACCATTACCTAGCTGGACTACGAATAGATTCCGTAACATTAGGAAACGAGCTTATAACTTTTTCCTATGTAATGGTTATCTTTGGAGACATGCTAAGGGTAAGGTTAAGAATCCACAACGAGTCCTAGGAAAGAGAGGTCTTCAATTGCAAGTAATGAAGGAAATGCATGAGACATTATGGGCAGGTCATAAAGGATTTTTTGGAACATATGAAAAAATTAGAAGTACCTATTATTGGCCTAGGATGTATGTTGACATTAGTAGCTATGTTTCTACATGTTCTACTTGTCAACTTCATTCATTAGTCAAACATAGAGATCCGTTGCATCCTACTTATCCACCCTGTATTCATTACAAGTGGGTAGTAGATCTTGTAACTATGCCTAAAGGTATTGACAAAATGCGTTACATTGTACTTGCAAGAGAAGACTTAACTAATCATGTAGAGGGATGTGCACTACGATCTAAGACCACTTACAATGTTTGCAAATTCTTGCTTGAAGATGTCATAAGTCGCTTTGGGTACATAGAGAAAGTAGTTGCCGATCGTGGAGAGTTAAATATGAGAGAAGCTAAAGAGTCCTTTGAGCGTCACGGTATTCGTTTGTCTCTCACTACTGCATATAATCTAGAGGCCAATGGTAAAATAGAGAGAGGGCATCCACCTATTGTGAAAGCCATATCTAAAGCATGTAACGGTGACATCAAACAATGGCCTAGATTCTTACCTTTTGCACTTTGGGCAGATAGAATGACATGCACACGTACTACTGGGTATATGCCTGCTGAACTTATGTACTGTAAAAAACCATTGTTTCCAATTCAATCTCATATTTCCGCATGGTCAAATTTGCCTTGGTATGAAAACATGTCTACTGATGACTTTTTGAGTTTCCGCATTAAACAATTAGAACAAGGTAAAGTAAGACTTGATGATGTTGTTGAAAAATTAAGAGAATCTAGAATGAAGAATAAGCATTATTTTGATAAAACTCATCGACTGCGTCCTAATCCAATTGAAGTAGGAGATTGGGTGCTCATTTATGATAGTACATTTGACTCTCAATATGATGCATGCAAAAAGCTCACTCAACGGTGGTTTGGGCCATACATAGTATCAAAAGTCAACAACAATGGTACGTATGCTCTTTGTGAATTAAATGGTGTTGCACTAAAAACTTTGATTGCAGGTAAAAGGATAAAGTTATTCAAGAAGCGTGATAATGACGAGTACATTTTGGATGAGGACATTGAAGAAGATGACAACAATGAGGCCGATTCATAAACAAGAGTATCCATGTTATAAAAATAAAAAAAGGAAAAAAAATAAAAAACATATAAAAACATCATTAATTTTCAAGTTCATGTTGCTTTGTTTTTTTTCAAGTTCATTCTATTTTTTTTTTTCCATGCTTGTTTCATGCATGTTTTTTTTTCAGTCTTTGCATTGCATTGCATATCCACATCACTTGAGTCAAAAAAGGCAAATGATGATTTCTCTACTTGTGTAAAATTGTATCTTAAGTAATAACTTATCTACTAAGAAATTGATTATAATCTAGGATTGTGGAAAGATAGGGCATGTAGATTTGGAGGTTTATTTTGGTGACATGACTTTCATATATAAACATGCATATGTATCCAGTATCGAAAGCATAATTGTTGAAATCATAGCTCCTGCTATTGCATGTTTCTACATCCTTAGTCCATCTCACAGCACTTGTATCGGAGTTTAAACGACTGTTCTCCGTCATAAAAAATGGTTGTACCTTGTATCGGGGTTTAATTTTTCCCCATCATAAAAAAAAAGAAAGTTGCTACATGTTACCAAGAAGTTTACACTTTCTTCCACCCCAAAAAAGTGATCGTAACCATAAAGTTGCAGAATCATCATCATCATCAAAAAAAAAAAAGAGCAAGCCAAAGGAGGATAAAGAGGCATAGTAGAATAAATAACAGGCTATATAGGTAGATTTATGCATTAGTGGAGTTTAGTTAGATTTCCTTGCATGTTATTAGAGAAAGAGCATATTCATATTTATGTAGGAAAGAAGTTGATCTAAAATAAGCCAAAGATGAAAGATGTCTCTTGAAAATCCTAAATCTTTATAATCGTATTTAAGGTAGATTGCTTTATGAAAAAGGTACAAATTTTTCTTCAAGATGAGAGGAACTGATGCTTAAAACGACTCAATACATCCACTTCCACTTCATATTGATGCTTGTTTGTTTTCTTTCTTGTTGTCAATGTTGCATATGTTGCCTATTTGATCATGCATATTCATGTTGCGTGTTTCAATTCTTTTTCATGCAAATTTTGCTTCATGTCACGATGCCTAATCATTCATAACAATGTTGCATGTTCATTTATAGAAATGTTACCTATTTATTTATGCATATTCATGTTGCCTGTTTTAATTTTTCCTTTCATACATATGTTGCTTGATATCATGTTGCCTTCTCATTCATGCATATCATCAATCTCTCCTTCCTGTTGCCTATTTTCCTTTAAAAGAATATGATGCTTGAATCTTATGTTTTTTAGGAACACTATAGTGGCGCTTCCGGAGGAACCGCAGGTTTAGTGGGGGCGAATGTCGTCGAGATTTTCTCTCCTCTCTCACTTGTGAAGGCCTACAAAAAACATATTTGGTGAAGGTAGCTGGGATTCCCCGAGAAGTCCAAGACGCATCAAGGATATCAAAGGAAGCTCACATACAAAGTTTCAAAGAAATCAAGAAAGTCCATGGTAGCGGTCAAAGCTGGTCAAAGTTAGGAAATTAGGGCAAAAATTTCATTGTCACCAAATTAGATGAAAATTCATATACTTGCAAAGATTGTCAAAGGCAGTCTATAGCCCAAATTTCAGTAGAAAATGGATTTTGTAGCACATTGATATGCTATGTTCATTTTGTAAAAATGTAATTTTTCTAGTTTGACCCTACAAATTCTTGTATAGAAATTTATGTTAGCCATATGGTTTGGCATCTATAAAGATCATATGTGGCTACATATTTGTACAAATTTCCAAGGCTATCAGAGCTTCCTAGACACCTTAATGCCACCTTGCAAGCTTCCAAATGTAGTCAAACTTGTATAAGGGAGATTCAGATGTTTTCAGGATCACCGCAGTTTTCTAGTTTAAGCAAATTGAAGGGTTGAAAGGCCGCCACATGGCGAAAGCTGATTGAGCCATGTTGTACGATCAAGATGAGCTCATATTCAAGGGTGGAGATGCACTTATGCTTAAAGCAAGGAGGATCCACGAGTTTTTCTATAAAAGAAGATTTTTTTGACAATCAAAGATCAATAATGCAGCTTTTCTCCAAAAATAGTGGCTTATCTTATCCAAAATGATGTCAGCACTGATCCGACGGTCCAGATCATCCCCAGATCCAATGGTGGAGAATGAAGGCGCCTAAATTTCACTCCTTTACACTAGATTTGATAGAAAGAATAATTCCAAGCCATTGATTTGATTAATCAAATGGTTGTAATCGAAAGTAGTGATCCTAGAGTTGAGAGTTGATTTCTCTAGATCCAAGGGCCAAATCCATTCAAAAAACTATATAAACCCCCCTCCAAACTCCTAGAGAATCATTGTTAGGCATCCATAGGGCTCATGCTAGCTTACGGTTTCCTTGAGACGATCACCCTCGGTTGAGCGAGTGAGGATCCAAGGTGAGCTAGTTGTAGTATAGTAGACTTCTTTAGTTAGACGTTACGAGCCTAGACATACATAGGGTCATTGAAGTGGAACTCACCTTCTTACGTGTGACATTCGGTTGAACTGTCATGGTTTGAGGGTCGGAACCACCTTTGATCAGTAGACTGCCTAGCTTGACGTACCACGACGATCTTATACATGTATCTTAATTCCAATCCTTTTAATTCATGTCACTTGTCACTTGTCTCTTGTCTCCTCTCTCAGTCTCTTAAGTATTTTTACATGTCTTCTATTTCTTCTATGTGTGAGAAGGCTCCACAGTATTGCGTTGAACCAGTGAGGATGTTTCTTTGAGCTTGTGAGTAAACTCTATCATCATAATTCACTTGCATGCATATAATCCATACATACCCATACATATTGATTAGTTTTTGAAAGTGTATAAGAAGCTCCAATATTGGACCATTCTTTCTTTCGAAACTGGTTTATGTGTAAGGATTCCATCTATTCACGTCATGCGTACATATCATCCAAAGAAGACTATGCATATGGATTAGAATTAGGAAGTGTTTAAGAAGCTCCTTCAATGGACCATTCTTCCTTCCAAATTTGATTCGTGTGTATGGTTCTCTTTCATTCTTATCATTCATGTTCATAAATCTAACTTGCACTCCTACTTTCCCATTCCCATAATCATTTCAACATCTCTCTATTCTCCATACTCAACATTAATTTCACTTTCATGTCCTTAAACCATCCAACATTCATTAGCTTCATACACCCTGTGTGTGCCACGACCGGACCCGATCCACCCGGATTGCGATCACCTCCACACCGCGAATGAGTGAGCTGGCAAGAAACAAATGTGCCATCACTTTCGGCAGATAAATCTAATAAAGCTCAATGAAGTATCCCTGACATATACCGACATGACCACTATACATGTTAGAGAAACGAAAAAGTGGTACGTGTCATCCTGGATCATCACATGTTGAGCTTGATATCTCAACACTCCCCCTTAAGCTCAACACCATATCCTATAATGCAAGCATCTCCCGAAACTTCTTTAACTTCTCAGCTCCAAGTGTTTTTGGTGAAAATATCAGCAACCTGCTCATCTGTTCTCACATAAACAAGATCAATACCACCTGCTAATACCTTCTCTCTGATGAAGTGATAATGTACCTCGATATGCTTTGCTCTAGCATGGAAAATAGGGTTCCTGGCTAACTGTATGTTGCTAAGATTATCACAATAGATAGTGATAGGCTTTTGCACTTCCAGACGTAAATCTACAAGTAGCATTTCTAGCCATGATGCCTCACATGATGCCATTGCAACACCTCTATACTCAGCCTCTGTACTCGACAAAGCAACAATGGGTTGCTTCTTGGTGCTCCATGTAACAGCTGCACTCCCAAGTGAGAATAGAAAACCACTAGTAGATCTTCTATCTGGAATGCTACCAGCCCAATCTGCATCGGTGTATCCATAAACTTGCAAATCTACGCCAGCCTCATAAAACAATGCATAATCCAAAGTAGCACTCACATAACGTAGAGTGCACCTCAGAGCATCTAAATGTGGCTTCCTGGGAACCTGCATAAACTAACTTTCAAGTTCAACAATGTAACTTAGATCAGGCCTTGTAATTGTGAGATATATAAGACTTCCACAATTTTCTTGTACATAGTAGCATTTTCCAATGCTTCACATGATGTAGTATCCAACTTCAAATTCTGATCTAATAGCATAGAAATTGGCTTACAATCAACCATGCCATACTTTTGCAGCATATTCAAGGCATATTGCCTTTGCGACATCCATATACCTGTATCTCTATGTATAAACTCAATGCCGAAGAAATAGTGAAGCACACCAAGATCTTTCATGTCGAATTCCTGCATAAGAAGTTGCTTTACCTCTTTGATGCTTTCTTCATTATCGCCACCTACAATCAAGTCATCAACATAAATGGCCACAATCATGATTCCATCATTAGCCTTCCTTGCATATAGTGAATGATCTGCATCACACATAGAAAACCCAATGCTGGTTAAGTAATCAGCAATCCTTGCATGCCATGCATGCAGAGCTTGCTTCAGCCCATACAAAGCCTTTTGCAACATGCAAACATATTCTGGATGCTTTGAATCTTCATATCCTTGTGGCTGGTCCATATATACTTCTTCCTGTAACTCACCATGTAGGAAAGCATTCTTCACATCCATCTGATGCAAAGTCCATTCTTTTGCTGTAGCTAATGCAAAAAGCGTCCTAACGGTAGACATTTTAGCTATAGGGCTGAATGTTTCCTCATAATCAATGCGATATGTATGTTCATATCCTTTAGCTACCAATCGTGCTTTATACCTAGTTATGCTACCATCAGCATTATGCTTTACCTTGTAAACCCATTTGCAGCCTATGGGTTTCTTTCCTTGTGGCAATGGAACCAGCTTCCATGTATCATTTCCATAAAGTGCAACCATCTCCTCATCCATAGCTTTTTCCCAATCTGCATTACCAATTGCATCTTCAAAATAAGAAGGTTCAGCATCTTGTATTATCTTTGTCATGTAGGCATAATGACGAGCCATGTAACTATCATATGTCAATCGTTGCACTGAATTCCTCATCCTCCTAGATCTTCTTGGTCCTGGGTCACTTCTCCTTGTATCATCTACATGTGCCCTTCTTACTTCTGGAGTCTTCACAGAGGGCAATGCAAGTTCCTCATCAAGACTCTTTTCCAAACCACTTGAATCTCCATCAACATCTTCAAAACCTGCACATGTTTTACTACTAGCAGAAAGCTTTTCTTTACCTTTCTTGGATGTATTTGATGAATTTGCTGGACTGAAATTTCCACGCAATCTTCCACTCCATGAATTTGAGTTGGAACTATTGCTTGGTGATGCATCTGGTCCACTCAAAACTTGAGATTCTGCACTTGATTTTTCCGCATTTTCTTTGTCATTTGGTTCAAGATTCAGTCCTTCTTTGGCATCTGCATAAAAGCTTGACATTTCATCAAATACCACATCTCTGCTCACCTCACTTGTTGTGTGAGTGGGTTATAACATTTGTACCCCTTTTGCTCAAGGGAGTATCCAATGAAGACACATTTTTTTGCTTTCTGATCAAGCTTCGTCCTCAACTCATCTGGAACATGTACATATGCAATATAGCCAAAAACTTTTAGATGTGATAAGTTTGGCTTTTTACATGTAAACTTCTCTTCAGGTGTAACTTCATGTACAACAACAGTCGGAGTTCTGTTCATGATGTATACAGTAGTATACACAGCTTCTGCCCAATAACAATGAGGCATGTTCTTCTCAGCCATCAAGGCTCTTCTATTTTTGCAGTATGTCTATTTTTGCGTTCGACAATGCCATTGAGCTGTGGTGTGTACCTACATGAAAACTGACGCTGAATTCCATGATTTTTTAGAAAATTGTTATACGCATTTGATATGTATTCACCTCCTCCATCAGATCTTAATGTCTGAATGTACTTCCCTGTCTGCTTTTCCACCATAACTTTAAAATTCTGGAAGTGAGTGAACACCTCACTCTTCTCTTTCATGAAATATACCCTTACTTTGCGTGTATGGTCATCAATGAAAGTAACATAAAACCTGCAAATGCCCATAGATGTGGTCTTTGCTGGACCCAAACATCTATATGTACTACTTATAGTACATTCTCACTAACATGCTTGTCATGTGGAAATGATGCTCTTGACTGCTTACCAAATTGACATGCTGCACATACCTTTTGCATTTCTGCAACTTTGGAATTTGGTAGTCCATGGACAATCTCCTTTGACTGCATCAATTTCAACCTTTGCAAGTTTGCATGTCCAATCCGCTTGTGCCACATCTCTATATCTGCAATAACTTCTACACCTTTTGCAAACATGGCTGCATTCATTTCAGGAATCTTCACATTTAAGGTGAAAATCCTACCCACTTTGTTTCCTTTGGCAACCAATTGTCCATCCTGCTTGTACTCTTCTACATATTATCCATTAGCATTGAACCTGACTTGTAATACCTAGTCAACCATTTGTCCAACAGAAACCAGATTCTTTGTTATGTTTGGAACATGCAGCACATCAGCAAGATGTTTTACCTTTCCATCCTCTATCGATAGTGCTATGTTTCATGTATGCTCAATAGGATGTGATTTGTCATCACCTGTTTCAACATATCAGACAATTTCTGCAAAGTACTAAACCATTCTGCGTAGCTGGTCATGTGATTTGAAGCACTTGAATCAACATACCAGACATTATTATTCGATTTTGAAACACCAGCAGACATCCGATTCATCATGTGATGTTGAACCATGAACAACTTCTCAGAATCATCTGTACTTGTGGATGCATAGTTGTTTTGCTGCCTTCTATTATTTTGGTTCTTCAACCTGCAATCACGTTCAAAGTGTCGAGGTTTACCACAATTCCAACATCCTTTACTATCATTACTTGAATCATTTCTTTGGAAATTTCTGCAATCTCTTTGGCTCCCCCTGCCTTGAAACTGTCCTCTTCCTCCTGCATGATTCTGTTGTTGACCTTGGTCTTGGTTACTGTTTCCTCTTCCATTTCAAAAACCTCTACCTCTGCCTCTTCCTTTGCCGGAATAGAATACCTTCTCAGAACTGGGCTTTCCTTGGGAGTTCGAATCCTCACCAAGATTCTTTTCTTCAATAATCAACATGGATACCAAATCAACAAGATTCAAAATATTTTCCCTGGTTTGTATAGAAGTTCTGAACTGCTTATATGCAGCTCCTAAACCACAAAGGCACACTTCCACCTTATCATCATCATCTACATTCACACCAATAGATGCAAGTGACTCACATATGCTTTTGATTTTCAAAGTGTAGTCACTTATCGACATGCTCTTTTTCTTCAATGTATGCAGCTTGTTCTTGAGTTTCAATTTTCGCGCCTTTGTATTGGTCTCTTACAATGTGAACAAACTATTCCAAGCCTCTTTCGGAGTCTTGGCATCCTGTATGTGCCCAATAATTCTATCCTGTATGCTAACATATAGCCAGTACATTACCTTTCCTGATCCTTGATTCCATTCATCATATGCTCTTATTTGTTATGCAACCCGATTCCTCTCTGGTAACTGCGGAGCATTTTCTTTCTCTCCTTCGATGTACTTCTAGTAGCCTTTTCCCATCAAGAAATTCATCATTCTGAATCTCCAAGCATGGAAGTTGTTCTTGTCCAGCTTACCACTCATAAGCTGACTCATTCCATCTGCGTTTGCCATTTCTACAACAATTCACAACACTCCAAAACACTACAAGCAGCACTTCTGCTTGAATACTATTGCACTATGACGTGATAGTTCGATCTTAGAAAAACATAGTTTTCGTGTATCAATAGTACATGAAATCGATTGAAATTTTGGATCTGGAATATATGAGTGTTGTTGAACACAATGCAAGTTACAATTTCTGAAATTGACCTGGTTTTTCTATGGGTCCCACCTTGCGGGTTCAAAACGGAGGTCGAGATGGCTCCGAAAATATTTTGAGGTCTTCTACCTTCACGCCGATTTTCCTAGCAAACGGAGGCCATTTGTGAAATCACGTTTTCTCCATGCCTTGCCACGTAGTCTTCACCATCACCTTCTCCATGAGCTCTCTACAGCCACGCTGGCTCTGATACCATGTCACAAGGAAGGAGATAAGGAAGAGAGCTCACACACACACTCTCACTCTCAAGGAGAAGCACACACACACATTGAGGTAGGGAAGAATGATCTTCTTCTTCTTCTTCTATTACATAAAAGGAATGTACAAGAATGACCTAAAAACAAGAATACAACAAGTGCAATATATAAAGATCAGTGCATAAGGAAAACCCTAATGTCCGCGAATGAGTGAGCTGGCAAGAAATAAATGTGCCATCACTTTCGGTAGATAAATCTAATAAAGCTCAATGAAGTATCCTTGACATATACCGGTGTGACCACCATACATGTTAGAGAAACAAAAAACTGGTATGTGTCATTCTCGATCATCACATGTTGAGCTTGATATCTCAGCAGAAGTATGCATGAATTGACACAGAACACTTACACTGTAGAAAATGTCTACCCTAGTGAGCGTTGCATAGATCAAGCTACCCACCAAGCTTTGATAGCTTTTGATATCTTCAATTAGTTCCCATTCATGGTAACTTAGCTTTGAATTTACCTCCATAGGTGTATTTGCAACCTTAGCATTCTCCATTTTGAACTTTTCTAGCATATCCTTGATATATTTCTATTGAGTGAGGTACATACCCTTTTGTGTGTACACCACTTCCAAACCAAGTATGTGATCTACCCTAGGCCATTAACCTTGAATTCCTCCTTCATGTGTAGCTTAATCCTCTTGATACCTTTAACACCATTACCTATGAGTATCATACCATCTACATATAGACAAATGATTATGACTTCTCCATGTGTCCACTTGATGAAGAGTGAAGGATCTGCTTTACTATAAATGAAACCCTTATCCTACAAATAGGTCACAAGCATATGATTCCAAGATCTTGGATCTTGATCTAGCCCATATAAGGCTTTCCTTTACCTACATGCATGGGAAATGTGAATCTTCAAACCTAGGGCTTGGGTCATACATACCTCTTCAGATATCCATCTATTCAGAAATGCAATCTTCACATCGCCCCTTGATAGGCTTTTGTAGGTTTCTTTGGCATGCAATAAGTGGCTGGACCTCGGATATCTATTTCTCTTAATTGCACCCCAACAATGGTTGAGGAAGCCTTCTATACTTTCAGAAAATTTGTTACCTTGTCAGAACCTAAGTCCAATGCATCTGTTCTTTTTGCATCAAGAGGCATGTGATCCTTCTATCTGTTCTCCTGATCCTTCATCAGCTTGTATGTTTCTTTTCACTACATGCACCTAGTTACTAAGATGACATTCGCTTAGTTACCTTTCACTCGAGTTCTTCCCTTTGTTGGAAGGAACTTATGGGTGTGGAAAGGACCTATTTTACTTCTTTGTTTGCATTCTTCAGATCCCCTTTCTTTCGCGTTACAGCTTGATGCATGCCTCTATGGGGCTCTGGGCAGAGAATGAGATCGTTTATTGTATTAGCTTGTGTTTGGGTTTCCTTCTTCTTCTTCTCTTGCTAGGTTCACCCTCCACATGTTGCTCCTCATGAACTCTATCATCCTCGATAGGCTTTGATAGGTGAGGTGAGTATGTTTGGAATACAGTGCGCTCTTCTTGATTAGGCAGATTGGATTCACGTATCATGAGCTCCTTCCATTGATCTGATCTTATTCTGTGTCATGGACAAAGGAAACCATCTTGAATCTTAGATTCCATGTGAATCCTATATCTCATGATTGGTTCAGAATTTGGGGAAACTAATGCTTCCATTGCGTCAGGAACCTGCCAAAACCCTAAGATCGACTGTCTTCTTGCTTGATTCTGACATCTAGAGACCATGCTTCGAGTCGATGACATCATGATGACATCATCAAGTCGCAACCGCCCTTGGGAACCGCCCTTGAAAACCTATATAAGGAGGGGTTGGCCACATTCATAATCAGTCCTGCCAATACCAGTCTTGGGAGCTCAAGGAGTCGTGATCGCCAAGTAAGTACTCTTCAAGTTCCAGTTCTAGTTCTTGTGTTGTTCCTTGTTCTAGTCTAGTTCTTGGACATCCTATCTTGTCCCCTTGTAATCTGGTAGTACGAGATCCTGTCAAGTTCTCTCATGTATCCAGTTCATCTCCCAGAAGGGAGTTCTTGTAATCCAGATATGTTGTCTCATACTTACGATCCCGGGTTGTGGGATCTCCTGTATCATCTCTAGTCCAGTTTTCCATACCTATTGGTCCCGGGTTGTGGGACGTCTTGTATCGGTTACATCTTCTTGTATTATTTTCCCTACGTGGGTGTTCTTATAATCATAAGTGTATTTCAGAAATCTTGTCTACTGTAGTCAGAGAGCACAATCTAGTGCTCCCCTGACATTTTGGCAAGACCATCTTCTATCCAAGACCAGACATCATGGAGAATGCTTATGAACAGATCGTAGCATCACTTGAGAGTCTCCAACAACAAGTCGAAGACCTAAGTCATCCACAGACATAAGTCGAGATGGGACATCCAATGCATGTAGGTGCACTCCTCCAAGAATTACAAGAACGAATCGGGAGTCTTCAAGAAAATCTAGGGAGTATTCAAGTGAATCAATGGCCTAGTACATCATTTATGAAGGAACCCAAGATTTGCATGCCAGAAAAGTTCGATGGGGATCGCACAAAGTTTCGTGGATTTCTCCAATAAGTTAAATTATACATCAGTATGCAACCTGATAGATACCCTGACGAGGCATCCAAGGTCGGGTTTATTGGAACCTTGCTCTGTGGCCAAGCATTATTATGGTTTGCCCCAATCTTGGAGAAGAACATGATAGTACTTCAGGACTATGAGGGGTTTCTTCGAGAACTCTCCACCACATTTGGAGATGCAGATACAATTCGAGTAGCAGAAACAAAACTTCGGAAGCTATGTCAAGGTAATCGCCCTGGCTCTACCTATGCATCTGAATTTAGGCAGTTGATATGTGATCTCACTTGGCATGAAGATTATTTCATAAGGGGTTTAAGAGATGATGTGAAGGACCTTTTGCTCACGATGCCAGAGGTTAAAACATTGAATGAATATATCATGCAACCTATTCAATGTGATAACCTACTTTTTGAAAGGAAACAAGAAAAACAAGTAGAAGGAAGACCTTGCCAGTGGAAACCTTTCCAACCCACTACTAAAGATGAGTCCATGCTTGAACCTATGCAAATAGATGTAACTAGGTTTCAACCTCTAACACCAGAAGAGAAACAGAGAAGGAGAGTTAATAAGTTATGTCTCTACTGTGGAAACCCTAGACATATTGCAATTAATTGTCCGAACAAGAGACTCCAGAGTCGCAACCACCCTTGTAGAGCAAGGAAACGAGGAAGTCCAGTTGTAAAAGAGACCCTGCAGCCGGACCATGATATAAGAAAGGGTCTCATAATTCCAGCTACACCCATAGAAACATGTCTTGCACCTTTCAAGTTAATCATGCCCAAGAAGACCCTTTCCCTTACAGCCCTAGTAGATTCACGAGCCTCCTCATGTTTCATCGATGAAGGATTGGTTAAGAAACATGGAATTCCTGTACTTCGGAAGAACAAACCAGTAGTAGCTGAAGTAGTAGATGGACGACCTCTAGCATCTGGGAATATAACCATGGAAACCACACCATTAAGAGTACACCTTGGTGACCATGAATGCCACATATGTTTCAATGTAATATCAAGCCCTGTACATCTAGTTATCATTAGAATGCCCTCGTTAAAGAAGCATAATCCAGACATTAATTGGGAAAAGAATAAAATCACCTGTCGAGATATCCAGAAGAACCCAACATATGTTGGAGCCAAAGCCTTCATACATGCAGTAAAGAAGGAACCTACATATATGATCTATGCCATACCAGTTGAAGAATCCAAGAAATATGATCCAGTACAGCTACCCAATCAGTACAAAGGCTTTGAAGATGTTTTTGAAAAGAAGAATGCAGATATCCTCCCAAAGCATAGATCTTACGATTGCCCCATAGATCTTCAAGAAGGAGCACAGCCTCCCTTTGGACCAATCTACAGACTATCCCCAGAGGAACTTACAGAACTACGCAAGAACATTGATGAGAATCTAGCAAAGGGGTTTATCAAACACTCGAAGTCTCTAGCAGGAGCCCCTATTCTATTTGTAAAGAAGAAGGATGGGACTCTCCGGATGTGTGTAGACTATCATGGATTGAACAAAGTCAGTATAAAAAATAGATACCCTCTACCACTCATATCAGAGCTCTTGGAACGCCTTGGAAAAGCAAAATTCTTCACGAAAATTGATCTTCGAGGAGCTTACAACCTTGTCAGGATCAGAGAAGGAGACGAATGGAAGACAACATTTCGAACAAGGTATGGGCATTTTGAATATGTAGTTATGCCATTCGGTCTTACAAATGCTCTAGTTGTCTTCCAACATATGATGAATGATATCTTTCGAGAATATTTAGATGATTTTGTTGTAATATACCTTGATGATATCTTGATATTCTCCAAAAATCTAGAGGATCATGAATGTCATGTAAAGATAGTCCTAGAGAAACTAAGAGAAAAAGGATTATATGCGAAATTGGAGAAGTGCTCTTTCCATAAGACAGAAGTGGAATTTTTAGGGTACATTGTATCAGATAAAGGAATTTTTATGGACCCTAAGAAGATTCAGACAATCCTTGATTGGCAACCACCTTCATGTGTTCGAGATGTACAGTGTTTTCTAGGGTTTGCCAACTTCTATAGGATATTCATCAAAGATTACTCCAAGATAGTGACACCTCTTACCAAGCTTACAGGGAACTCCAAATTCTCATGGACTGAAGAAGCAGAAAAAGCATTTCAGACCTTGAAATCAACATTCACTACTGCTCCAATTCTAGTTCATCCTGATTCTAGTAAGCCCTTCTTCCTAGAGACAGATGCATCAAACTTTGCGTTAGGGGCCATTCTCTCACAATATGGAGATGATGGACACCTACATCTAGTTGCATATAATTCAAGGAAATTTTCTCCTCCAAAAATTAATTATGAAATTCATGATAAAGAACTTCTTGCCATAGTGGACACATTTGATACTTGGAATCACCATCTAGAAGTAGCAGCTCATAAAGTTATCGTGTATACAGATCACAAGAACCTAGAGTATTTTATGACCACCCGCATCCTCAATAGAAGGCAATCCCAATGGAGTAACTTTTTATCCAGGTTCGACTTTGTCATCACATATTGTCCAAGACGGCAACAGTGTCAGTCAGATGCTTTGTCAAGAAGATCTTACCTTGCACCAAAGAAGGATGAAGAGGCCTTCGATCAACAAGAGAGTGTATTACTCAAGCCTGAGCTTCTCTAGTTAGCAGCTATCTCTTCAACCCATCCTGAAGATTCAGCCTTGAATCATTTGATTCATGAGAATCTACCACAAGATGAAGTACTTTGTAATGTTAAGAAAAAAACTCAAGAAGGAAAAGTCCAAGAAGTAAATGAATTCTAGGAAAAGGACGGGTTACTATTCTATAAGAACCTATTGTATGTCCTTCCAAGAAAGCCCAGCATCCAAGTACTTCAACAACGTCATGACAATCTTGCAGCAACACATTTTGGAGTAAATAAAACAATAGAAATCATATCTAGGGATTTTTGGTGGCCTCAAATGTGGAAGGAAGTCAAAGAATATATCCGAACATGTGACACTTGCAATAGATCTAAGGTACCACGACATAAGCCTCATGGCCTCTTACAACCTTTACCGATTCCAAAAAGGCCATGGGCTTCATTATCTGTGGATTTCATCACATATCTACCAAAGTCAGAGAAGTATGATGCCATTCTTGTTATTGTGGATAGATTCACAAAGATGGCACACTTCATTCCAACTACAAAGGCAATCACAGGTGCAGCCACTGCTAGAATCTTTCTCAGATACATCTTTAGGCTTCATGGATTGCCTCATGATATTGTCAGTGATCGAGGTCCATAGTTCATATCCAGCTTTTGGAACACTCTTTGCAAACTCCTTGGTGTTCAAGTTAAACTATCTACAACAAATCATCCACAGACTGATGGACAAATAGAACGGGTGAATCAAGTCCTAGAGCAATATCTCAGTTGCACTAGCAACTATCACCAAAATGATTGGTTTGAGTTGTTACCCTTTACAGAGTTTGCCTATAACAATAGTGTTCATGCATCTACTAAGCAAACTGCCTTCTTTGCAAACTATGGACAACATCCAAGGATTGAAATACAACTCTCAAATCATGTCAAGAACCTAGCTGCCAGAGACAAGGCCCAGTACCTGATGGACGTTCACAAAGAACTCAAGGAAGAGATCCATAAAGTTCAGCAACAATATAAGTACTATGCAGATCAACATCGTGTCCAGAATCCATCGTATCAAATTGGGGATAAAGTATGGTTGCTCAGAAACAATTTGCAAACCTCAAGACCTTGTGCAAAGTTAGATAATCAAAGATTTGGTCCATTTACCATCTTGGCCAAGATTAATCCAGTCACCTTCAAGCTCCAACTACCAAGTACTATGAGAATACATCCAGTTTTCCATGTATCCATGTTGGAACCATATCAGATTTCACCATTGAGGGGGGAGAGACCTAGTCCTTCACCACCTATCGAGATTGATGATCATGACAAATTTGAAGTCGAGCATGTCCTAGATTCCAGAATATCCCGAGGAAGATTGGAATACCTTATTCATTGGAAAGGGTATGAAATCAGTGATCGTACTTGGGAACCTGCAGAAAACCTTCAGAGAGCACCAATCAAGGTTCGAGAATTCCATAAGAAAAATCCAACGAAGCCGAGACCAGAGAACATGACCGCTCCTCGTGGAACTCGTCGCTTGAGGGGAGGTAATGTCATGGACAAAGGAAACCATCTTGAATCTTAGATTCCATGTGAATCATATATCTCATGATTGGTTCAGAATTTGGGGAATCTAATGCTTGCATTGCGTCCAGAACGTGCCAAAACCCTAAGATCGACTGTCTTCTTGCTTGATTCTGACATCTAGAGACCATGCTTCGAGTCGATGACATCATGATGACATCATCAAGTCGCAAGCGCCCTTGGGAACCACCCTTGAAAACCTATATAAGGAGGGGTTGGCCACATTCATAATCAGTCCCGCCAATACGAGTCTTGGGAGCTTAAGGAGTCGTGATCACCAAGTAAGTACTCTTCAAGTTCCAGTTCTAGTTCTTGTCTTGTTCCTTGTTCTAGTCTAGTTCTTGGACATCCTATCTTGTGCCCTTGTAATCTTGTAGTATGAGATCCTGTCGAGTTCTCTCGTGTATCCAGTTCATCTCCCAAAAGGGAGTTCTTGTAATCCAGATATCTTTTCTCAAACTTACGATCCCGGGTTGTGGGATCTCCTGTATCATCTCTAGTCCAGTTTTCCATACCTATTGGTCCCGGGTTGTGGGACGTCTTGTATCGGTTACACCTTCTTGTATTATTTTCCCTACGTGGGTGTTCTTGTAATCATAAGTGTATTTTGGAAATCTTGTCTACTGTAGTCAGAGAGCACAATCTAGTGCTCCCTTGACATTTTGTCCTTTGGTACTTGTCAGTGGTCAGCAAAAAAACTTAACTCACATTCCACAAGTCTAATGTTTAAATTGGTAGACATCCTCAAAAATATTTTTGAATTTACTTCAAAAAATCCTATGAAAATGCTTCTTCAAATGTCTGCATGTAAGGACTGGGCAAAAACATTAGTCTAGAATAGAGAACCATCAATGTTAGGCAATTGGGTGTGATAGGAAGATAAAAAATCAAAGCATCTATTCCTTGGTTAATGCAGATAAAGTTGAAAAATGTGTATTCCGCATGTCTGAACACTTTTAAAACTATCAGAAGCATGCTCACCACTTTATTTTCATTTTGATTGCTAAATCTAGGACTAATGCATATCTTAAGATCCAAAATTCTATAGTCCAAACCATGTAATTTTTTGTAGGTAAGTAGTTATGTGGTGGGATCGGAAATAATGTATAATTTAGCCATTGATTATTATTTGTGCCAATACATTGTGATCTCCAAAATTGCATCCATGGTCTTCTTCATGGTACACAGAAAAATGAGGGATTTACTTGTAGTAAGTATGATGCATCTTGCTAGTGCACTCACAAGGTAGGATTCTTTTCCAAAACTTTTTGTCACCAGTCCGGATCATCTTTCTCAAATTGTTCCTGTGTATATGAGAATGTATCAGCCCTAAAGTTCAATTGCTCATCCGATTCTTTCTACGTAGTCCTTTTGGTATAGTGTCATGTCTCTTCTATTAGCAACCCGTATGGGACATTGAATGGATTTATGATTTGATCTAAATCTTTGCTTTTGATTTTTGCATCTTTCATTACTTTTACCACTGCATCTTCAAATTGATCCGTGAGTCGAGACATCAGTTAGGTCTGCTCTCTATGGCTTATTTCTCAGTCTCCACAGTAGCCACATGATAGCTTGGAATTATTGGTGTCCCCATGTTTTCTCGCTTTTCTAATTGATCTTGTAGACTTGCAATAAGTGCATCTTTATCTTTTATTTGTTCTCTTTCTACTATCAATGCTTCATTACTTTGCATTTGGAACTCATTGAGTATAGCCAATTGATCTGCGTCCTCTTTGCACTGTTTGATGTACTTGGATTCTACTGGCTTCCATTTATTCCTTAACTCATTTGTATCATGCATATACATTAATTTCCATTGCGCTCGCAATTCTTGCTCCTGTTTGAGTTGATTTGCATACTTTTCTAGTTGTGCTCGTAGTTCCATCATGTCTTCTCCTGTAGACTCGACAACATTGATGGGTTGATTGAGTAAAAACGAAGTCATTAACTCCTTATTTCTGTTTCTCATCATATCTTCCTCGTCCATATGTATTTTGATTTTTGTTTCTAAAATTTTTCTTTGATTAATTAATCGTGCCTTCTCTGCTTCACTTGTCTCATATTTTTGTTTGACTTCCTTGAGTTGAATTCTGAGGTGTGCATTTTCTTCTTTGAGCTGATTAGATTCCTTGAGTGTTGCTTTGAGGTCTTCCTCTCTTTTTGCTAGAGCCTATTGAGATTGTATCACCTGTGAAGACAATTGTTCACATCTATCCAAGTTTTTGTCTGTGTTAGATTCTTTGCTAGCCACCTCATGTTGGTTGACCACTTGATTGAGCTCATCCATCCACCATCATCATTTGTTTCTGTGTGGATATCCATGTTCATTGTGGATTGATCATTATCATCTTGCACGTCGGATGATGAACTTGAATTTGCTGAACCTAATTCTTTATATCTATGTAATTGTGTTAACCTTTTGCTTGGTCGATTTTGCTGTGTAGTATTGGTCTGTCGATAATGGTGGCCTTGAACTCATAGGTTCACTTGGCCCTCTTTGTACTTGTGGGTTTGAAGTAGAGCTTCTTGTAATTCAACATGGGTGATCGGTGTTGGCCATTCCAATATTTTTTTAGGAAGTGCATGCATTCTTTTTGAAGTTGGGATCGCCTCTACTATGGCTTCATTCCTTAATCTTTTTGCACCCATCTTTAAAGTTCTAGAACTCATCCTTGCTTCTTCTACAATGACAACACTCTTTCTTTTCTTAGGAATGGTCGCATATTTCACATACTTTGCCATTTTGATCGTGGATGGCATTTCTCGAAGATGCTCCTTAATGTTTAGAGCATGGCATATTAATAGTGTTAGTGTGGTACTCCCGTTTGGGAATCTTTTGTTGCCCCATTGCTTCTTAGCTTCAAATAATCTTTCTTGGACATATGGCATTATGTTCACTTGCTTGATTGCATGAGATAAAACTTGTACCACTATTTTCTGCGGTGCTATTTACTAATGCATATTTGGGAAAAAAAAATTTTGGAGCACCAGCCGAACCACTTCCTCAATGTCGATCCTATTGCTGTCCAATAATGTTCGTTTTTTTGCTTCATGGCATTCCCCTTTGAGATCTGTAACACCATCTTTGGTCCATCCAAAGGCATCTTTAATCAATTCATGTGTGAATTTTATTGTTGTCCAATCCCTTTGTAAATTCAACACCTTTCCTTTTGGCACCGATGGCATATCCAATGCCAGATGTAGGGTATTCATCACTTGAGTGCATGTTTCAAAGTCAGGCTTATAAATCGATAAGGCAAAGTATTTTGCAATGCCAACCCTCATCAAGATGTCTACGATTGATGGAATTTCTTATAGCACACGGGAATCTTATGTCATTTCCTAAAATTGATGGTCCCTGTCCATAATTTTTATGTTGATGAGAAATAAATGATCTCCTATTGGTTGATCTTCACAAAACTAGTGCCCTCTTGGTTTGGTCACACTTTCTAGAGGAAACTCCAAGATCTCTTCTTGCACCGTCGCTTTTGAATCTTCAGAAGCCATTTGACAACATATTTCTTTCATTGTCTCATTTTTATGTTTGAAAGAAAACATAAGGGTTAGTTTATAGCCGAAGCAATTATTAATGGTAGTCCTTTTATTTAACCTATTACGGTACAAGTTAAGTCCCTTTCCAATGAGGGAAATAAGCACCACTAATTCGATCGAAAAAAACTTTGTGCCGAATGTGTGGACGTGTAATGTGGCCCTATCATGTGTATTTTGGATGCATTTAACTCAGTATGAGTGTAAGAATGATTCTCCTTATTATTCTAACACACTCTTTGTCGCTCCTTTGTTTTCCACTTTAATGTCATAATTTGCTTCCTTTATGTCCTATCTTGTGGCACTAACTGCATGTCCTTGGATTTAATCCTCCATATGTACACATCCTTGTGTTGGTGAAAATTTTCCTTGCCTTGTTCTTGTGATTGTTTATCTGTAGGCAGTGTGTTGATGTCATTGGCATTTTTGTCTGTTGTGTTGTATATGTTCTTTTGTTCTTGTTTTTGCCTGCTCCTTGATCTTTTTTGGGATCCACATTTATGGCTATGATCATTGAGCTTCCACTAAGTAGATAGGTACCCATACTTGTAAAATCTAAGATTGATTTTATTGAAGTTTTGCATCTCTATGACTTTCTTGCCCTCCAATTGTGCTGGTCAGCACAGTCTATAACAAATAATAGACAAAAAAGTAATAGTAACCATGGAGGGAGAAGGGGAGAGATGTACTTACATAGATAAGGATGTGTCAATGGAGGAAGAACAAGAATTGATAGAACTAATCCGAGAATATAGGGATGTATTTGCTTGGACATACAAAGACCGCAAAGGAGTAGATCCCTCTATTTGTTCCCACAGAATTCCAATGACCCTAGAAGCAAAACCCTTGAAACAAAGACCATATGCCTACATTGATGTTCATTCTACCAAAATTAAGGAAGAGATCAATAAGTTATTGGTAGTAGGATTCATATATGAGATTGAACACACAGAATGGGTATCACCTTTAGTAGTTGTGACCAAGAAAAATGGGAAAATTAGGGTTTGTATTAACTTAAAAAAGGTTAATGCAACCACAATTCATGATAGTTACGCATTACCCATAACAGATCATCTCTTGGCGAGAGTGGTAGGCAAGGAAGTCTATAGCTTTCTTGATGGATTCTCAGGTTACAACCAGGTGGCTATTTCTATCAAGGATCAACACAAAACTTCTTTTGACACTAAATGGGGAGTGTAAACTTTTAGAGCTATGCCATTTGGGTTGACTAATGCCCCAGAAACCTTCCACAGATTGATGTGTCATGTGTTCAAGGAGTTTTTGAGAAAAAGCATGGAGAAAGGATATGCATAGACATATGGCATTGATTATGAGGAAACATTCAGCCCTATAGCTAAAATGTCTACTATCAGGACACTTGTTGCCTTAGCTATAGCAAAAGAATGGACTTTGCATCAAATGGATATGAAGAATGCTTTCCTACATGGTGAGTTACATGAAGAAGTATATATGGACCAGCCACAAGGATACGAAGATTCAAAGCATCCAGAATATGTTTGCAGGTTGCAAAAGGCTTTGTATTGTTGAGATATCAAGCTCAACATGTGATGATCCAGGATGACACGTACCAGTTTTTCGTTTCTCTGACATGTATAGTGGTCACACTGGTATATGTCAGGGATACTTCATTGAACTTTATTAGATTTATCTATCGAGAGTGATGGCACATTTGTTTCTTGCCAGCTCACTCATTCGCGGACATTAGGTTTTTCCTTATGTACTCGTCTTTATATATTGCACTGGTTGTATTCTTGTTTTTAGGTCATTCTTGTACATTCCTTTTATGTAATAGAAGAAGAAGAAGAAGATCATTCTTCCTTGCCTCAATCTGTGTGTGTGCTTCTCCTTGAGAGTGAGAGTGTGTGTGTGAGCTCTCTTCCTTATCTCCTTCCTCGTGACATGGTATCAGAGCCAGTGTGGCTGTAGAGAACTCGTGGAGAAGGCGACGGTGAAGACTACGCGGCAAGGCGTGGAGAAAACACGATTTCACAAACGGCCTCCGTGTGCTACGAACATCGCCGTGAAGGTAGAAGACCTCAAAATATTTTTGAGAGTTATCCCTTTAGGGTCACTTGTTTTTGTCAGATCGAAGTTTCGGAGCCATCTCGACCTCCGTTTCGAGCCTGCAAGGTGGGGCCCACAGAGAAACCAGGTCAGTTTCAGAAACTGTAACTTGCGTTGTGTTCGGCGACACTCATATATTCTAGATTTAGAATTTCAACTGATTCCGTGTACTGTTGATACACGAAAACTGTGTCTTTCTGAGATCGAACTGTCACGTCATAGTGCAACAGTGTTCAAGCAGAAGTGCTACTTGTAGTGTGTTGCGGTGTTGTGAATTGTTGCAAAAATGGCAAACGCAGATGGAATGAGTCAGCTTATGAGCGATAAGCTGGACAAGAACAAGTTCCATGCTTGGAGATTCAGAATGACAAATTTCCTGATGGGAAAAGGCTACTGGAAGTACATCGAAGGAGAGAATGAAAATGCTCCGCAGTTACCAGAAAGGAATCGGACTGCAGATTAATTAAGAGCATATGAGGAATGGAATCAAGGAGCATGAAAGGTAATGTATTGGCTATCTGTTAGCATACAGGATAGCATGATTGGACACATACACGATGCCAAGACTCCAAAAGAGGCTTGTGTCAGATGGGATAGGATCGAGGTGCTGCCGAAGTGCAGTAGACAGTGTGAGAGTAAGAGACAGAGTTGAGCATGACACCCAATGCAATAGTACTGAAAATAGAGTGTTTGCTAAATGATAACCCTTATATCTTAGGGTTATAAGGGGCTGTTCACACCCGAGCACAGTAAGTGCCCGTAAGCGTGCACCACAAGCACATACAAAATAGTACACATAATCTGGGGGAAAAACCTCTCCTACCGAGAGTAAAAAGTGCCCCAGTGTCCTAGTGATCACCCGCACACTCCCATATGAGCGTAGGTGTAAGTAAGGTGTGTGAGATACCCAACAAACCCCCCTGGAGTGAAGAGTGATCAAGTGTACAAGGATCATCCGCCACCAAAGGGCGTCAAATTCAAAGCATCGCGAAATGCTTCAAATTTGTCTCGTGGAAGAGATTTAGTAAAGATGTCTGCCACATTGCTGGTGGTAGGACAATAGACAAGGCTGATATCTCCTGCATGTAGCCTCTCTCTGACAAAGTGGTAGTGAATCTCTATGTGTTTCGTGCGAGCATGAAACACAGGGTTCCATGCCACTGCAATGGCACTCTGACTGTCAGTATATAAAGGAGTAGGCTCCGTAACAGATACATCCAAATCAGCAAGTAAGCGTCTAAGCCATACACACTCAACTGCAGTAGTGAAGGCTGCCTTGTACTCAACTTCACATGACGACGTGGCAACAGTGGATTGTTTCTTGCTAAGCCAAGAAATGCATGACGAGCCAAGAAAGAAGCAATTGCCACTAGTGGAGTGACGAGTATCAAAATCACCAGCCCAATCAGAGTCACTGTAAGCATGTAACTGCAGTGGTCCCTCCTTGGCATAAAGCAATCCAAGAGATCTAGTACCCTGCAAATAACGAAACACACGCTTCACAGCTTGCCAATGCGACATACGAGGCTGATGCATGTACCTGCTCAAAACTGAAACGGCAAACTGTATGTCTGGCCGAGTGTGGCATAGGTAGATGAGACATCCCACTGCTGGAGCATAAGTATGGATATCAAACAAATTACTGTCATCATGTAATGACAGTTTCAGCCCAGGTTCCATGGGTGTACAAACTGGCTTGCAATCCTGTAAGCCAAACTTCTCGAGAAGTTGCCCAATGTACCGTAATTGACATAATTCAATGCCTCTAGTATCATGTACAAACTGGATGCCCAAGTAATAGTGCAAAATACCCAAGTCAGACATGTCAAAAGTTTGCTGTAAATTATTTTTGAATGCTGAAATCTGATCAGCATGTGTTCCAGTGAGCAAAAGGTCGTCTACATATAGACACAAAATCAGCATGGATCCCCCCTCTTTATGTACATAAAGGGTAGACTCAGATGGGCTGTTTACAAACCCCTGACTAAGCAAGAAAGCATCTATCTTTGCGTACCAAGCTCGTGGAGCTTGTTTCAAACCATATAAAGCTTTTTTCAGCTTGCATACTAAATTTTCTGAGCCTTCAATTGCAAAACCAATGGGTTGCTGTACATACACTTCTTCCTGAAGTTCCCCATGTAAGAATGCAGTCTTTATATCCAGCTGATGCACTTACCAACCAAAATGTGCAGCCAAGGCAATCATAGACCGAATGGTCGTCATACGGGAGGTAGGAGCAAAGGTCTCCTCATAGTCAATGCCCTTTTTTTATGCGTAACCTTTAGCTACCGGCCGTGCCTTGTACTTATCTATGGATCCATCTGCATTCCTTTTCAATTTGTAGACCCATTTAGTACCAATGGCACGCTTGCCAACTGGAAAAGACACCAAATCCCAAGTATGATTCTTATGAATAGAATCCAATTCAGCTTGCATGGCTACCATGCAATGCACACTATGTCGTGCATCCTCAAAACATTCAGGCTCCTCATTATCATGAGTACATGCTGCCATAACAAACTCCATGGAATGTGCAGAATCATGCAGTCGAGTTTGCCTTCGAGTACGACCAGCCAAGGGTGTTTCCAAATGACTATCTCTCATAGTCTGCGTGTACCATCTAGGCACCTGTCTTGCTTCCTGACTGTGTACAAGTTCCTGCTGAATTTCAGTTTCAGCAATGTGCTGATTTACTGCATGTTCCATAGGAGTAGCTGGCTGAACATTAGGTTCATTTGCTGAAGTACCAGCTGAATCACCAAATGTGATGGGCAACAGCCCTTCAAAGACATCACGGGCAGCCTGATATGTATCAAAACCAGCCAAGGATAATTCTGATTTTTCATCAAATACAACATCTCTGTTGACAAAAACCTTCTTGGTCACGGGATCATAGAGTCTGTAGCCTTTGCTTTCGCTGCTATATCCCATAAAGATGCATTTTACAGCCTTGTTGTCCAACTTCTTTCGAAGTACCTGTGAAATATGGGCATATGCAAGACACCCAAAAGTACGGAAGTGGCCAACAGAAGGTTTGCGGCTGTGCCAAGCCTCAAAAGGTGTGACGGTTTTCAAGGCCTTGGTAGGGCATCTGTTCAAAATGTGGCAAGCGCACATGATGGCTTCCATCCAAAAACTATGAGGCAAACTCTTTGCCTTCAGCATACATCTGGCCATCTCCATGAGTGACCGATTTTTCCTCTCTGCTACCCCATTCTGCTGTGGAGTATATGCAGTAGTATACTGATGGATAATGCCCTTCTGCTGCAAATAAGAATTCAGCATAGAGGACATGTATTCCCCCCCTCGGTCCAAACGGAGAGTCTTAATCTTGCAACCAGACTGAGTTTCCACAAGTGCACTGAAAGCCAAAAATGCATCATACACTTCTGACTTCTTTTTCAAGCCGTAGACCCAGCAAAACGTGTAAAGTCATCAATAAATGTTACAAAATAGTAACAACCACCCAATGACTGTGTCTGCATGGGCCCACAAACATCCGAATGCACAAGCTGCAATCTGGCTGTTGCTCTAAAAGCAACATCACGGGGAAAAGAGAAACGATGCATTTTCCCCAAAATGCAACCCTCGCATAAATGCTTAGGAGGTCTTTCCAAGAGAGGTAATCCATCCAACATCTGAGTAGGTTGTAATAGCATCAAGCTGCCATAGTTTACATGCCCCAAACGAGCATGCCATAATTCTGCCTTTAACATAGCAGGAGTAAGAGTAGATGCCAAATATGCAGACTGATCTACCGAAATAGCATCCAACTCATATAACCCATGACATAGAGATCCTGTCAAGACCAATGTCATGTGTTCCTTGTCACGGACCATGCAACGGTCATCATCAAAGGTGACCTGCAAACCACAACGTGCCATAGAAGAAATGGAAAGCAGATTCTTCTTAATGCCAGGCACATACAAAGCATCTTGTAGGCGGAGAATAGAGCCATCAATGGTTGTAAGCTGAATCTCCCCAATACCACAAACATGGTATGATGCATTATTAGCACACTGAACAGACTTCCCAACGGGAGGTGCACCAAGAGAAGCAAACAAATCTCTACGAGATGTGATATGCCGTGAAGCACCACTGTCAAAAAACCAAGTGTCAGCATCCTTTGTAGAGCTAAATGCTCTATCAGCCCAAGAGACATCATAACTGCAAGTGTAAAAACAATAATCCCTGTCTGCAACAAAGGACGCGGACTCACTAGTAGTGGAAGGAGCTGCAGAAACAGACATCCCTGACTCCTTCTTCTTCTCTTTGGCGATGCGCTTCCTGCACTCAGTGATGTAGTGGCCAGGCTTCTTGCAGTAATGGCATTTTCCTTTCTTGGCTTGCTTGCCCCCTTGTTTCTGACTTGTTTGCAAAGTGCAACTATTACCAGAACTCTGCGAAGCATTCTTTCCTTGGCTGTTTTTACCCTTCTGCCCTGACATAAAAGCCTGCTCAGAGGCTATACCATCCACACCACTGTTCCATCTAGTTTGTTCCTCCTCTAGAAGCAAACTGACAAGCTGAATGAAAGTGATGGGCTCTTTCGAAATCCTCATAGTGAGGTTCAAGGCAGTATGAAAAGCCAAGTAAGAGGGAGGCAGTGAATTCAATGTCGTAGAAATCAACTGCGCATCTGAGTAGTACTCATCCACATTCATGAGCTGCTCCCGCAAGTCCTGAATTTTGTTGAGATGATCCTGCATAGAATCACCCTCATTCATCTTTAGAGTCTCTAGCTCTTTCTTCAAGAAAGAGATGCGAGTCTCATTCTTTCCTGCAAACATCTGCTCCAATGTCAACCAAGCTTCTCGTGAAGAAGCTGCTGAACGAATATGAGGAATGATGGTCCGCTGAACTGCCAATGCAATCAATGACACAGCCTGTGCATCCCGTGTATCCCAACCTTTCTGAGTTGCAGTTCTTGGGGGAAGTGACTGATCGGGCTGAGGTGGAGGGGGCTGAGGTTGCCCTCTTGCACGTCCTCCTGGAGGAGGAGTAGCGGGAGCCACAACTCCCGGTCGTGCTTCCTCTCCACTGACATAATCCCACAAATTTTTGGCCACTAATACATTCTTCATCATGAAAGACCAAAGGGAATAATTGTTCCCATCCAATCGGTCTTCCTTGGACACCGTTAGACGGTCGCCGGAGTGGGACAGACGTAATGACCGCCTGATATACCGGAAAGTTGGTACGCGCATCTTGAAAAAGATATATAAAGAAATGTAAAGAGAATGGAGAGAGACACTGGTGAGAAACGGTTGTCTTGGAATTGCCAGTTTATTCGCCTGAGTATCTGTCAGATTATTATTACACTGTTACGAAGTTTGAGTATTATTGTGTTGATTTCTGTTCTGTTCTGTGCCTGGTTAATCGTTTATTCACTCCGTAGTTACGAATCCAGAGTTACGAATCAGTTGTATTGCATTACGAGTCTGTTCGGTATGGTTGAGTGTGTCTCTGAATGTTAATAAGTGCAGTGTGTTACTTGTCAGTAGTATACTGAACAAGGAAGTATGGAAGTAGTTCCGAACTGATCGCATGTTAACCATTTTGGTAAGTAACCAAATTCAATACAGGCGTCTACGTTCACTGTTGATTCCGATCACAGGAAAAACTAGCATCTGTAACGGTTGAAGTGCGAGTAGGTCATTATTAAGCCTGTAACAAGTCACTTATTGTCAGGACATTTGTTGCTCGTAATTGGTATACGATGAGTTATATAATTTCAATATATATATATATATATATATATATATATATATATATATATATATATATATATATATATATATATATATATATATATATATATATATATATATATATATATGTGTGTGTGTGTGTGTGTGTGTGTTTGGTATACCTGTCTGTTCTGAAGAAGTACGTATTAGGTGATCTTCGTTTACTGAAGTAGATTATTCTATTGGACACAAGTCACCGGACTACTGCTCAGACCATCATAGCAGGATTAGTTCATAAATTCTAAGTCCAGTACAACGAACAGTCATCGGTTGTTCAGAATTGCGTATGGAGCTAAGACGCTAGAAGTAATTATGATTGTGTGATAAGTTGGGAAAATAGTACAGGGCCTCTGTCTAACAGACCCCTACCACTCCCAAGGACCCACGTGGCTAAGAGGTAATTTACGATTAGGAAAGGTTCGGAAACGTATGAACTTGAAAGTATTTTGAGTCTGAAATTGGAAGTTTAACGATTGACATTTAACATTTGGCGCCGTCTGTGGGAAAGTGGCATCAAGATTGCCAGTCATCTGTCAGAATCAGATTATTGTTTGATTGTCAGTAGCAACAGAACCAGATTGTTGCAAACTGTTTCGTTAGTAATATTCCATGATTAATACGGAAAATGATAAATGTCGGTTACTCGGTCTGGTGAAACGTACCCCAAGAACCATCAGCCTGGAGTACTAAAGACAACTCTGGAAGGTAGAAGTACAACTAGGACTGACCCAGTTGTCAAGAAAGTTCAGAACGTTAAAGCTGATTCCGGTCATATTCCGGTAGAACGTGTTACGTCTCTGGTACATTCCAGTACTATTTCGGCACAGTCTGTCGAAGATATAGTAATTCCAGAACCTACCAAGTCGTAGTTGGAAGCTAGTTTAACACTCTTGGAAAAGGATTTAGATTCACTTGCGATTAGACACACCCTAGGCAAAGAAATCAGCGAAGGCGAAAAGACACTGCATTCGGGCACAAGTTCGGTTTATCCCGATGATATTTCGGTAAGAGAATCTCAGTTATTCGGCGACGAATTAGCACTTTCTGCTGAATCTTCAGCCCAACTGCCGTGCTTGGAAGCAACTTCTCCTACACTGGACATCAAGGAAGAAGGAAGGCTGTTTGAAACAGAAATTCGCAGTATAGTAAGCAAGCTTATTGCACCGGAAAGTGTGCTATCAGACCATATAGATTCCGGTAGTTCAAATATTCAGACCAGAAATACAGACGGGAGTTATAATACATTCACGATGAATGGACAACAACAACAACAACAGTTATGTCAACACAGGCCATCTCCAACAGGAGTGACATACACGAAGTTTGGTGGATTTCCAGGAGATGATCCGGATGCTCACGTATGCACTTTCGAAATAAGCTACGCCGTCCTCAACCATCCACCGGATCCGGTCTACAAAGCCATTGTCTTTCAATCTACACTTGTCAATGAAGCAGCCAGGTGGCTCACTGTTGGGGGATTCTTTGACAAGAAGGAGTTTGAGGGTTTGTAGGAGAAAATGGAAGGACCAAAAGAGAAAATACACCTTGGAAGTCTCTGCCTTCGATTGAGTACAGTAAGAAAAGTACAATGTTTGAAATACAAGATACACCAATACCTCTGTGCACAATCCTGCAGAGTGCCCAATTACAAAATATCCAATATCCCAATGTCCTCTTGCTGCCGACCTCCTCTGCAACAAACCTCCACTTGCTTCAAGCTTCTCCTTGTGCACACCTTGCACCAAGCTTCCACAAAGGGGGAGGAGTGAATACCTGCTGCCGACACTGCCAAAGGACCTTGAGATACTTGGGGGAACTATAGCTTAGCACTTCTCTGCACCACAATCCTTGGTCACTCTCTATGCACCTTGCACTTCCACTTCTGTGCGACGTACTCTGGTGTCTCTTGCACTTCCCTCTCTTGCTCCACTTAGCCTATGCTCTCTTGCTTACTCCAAAAACTGGTCCAAGAATGGCTCTTCCTTGATTTGAGTGTGCCGATCACGTACACTCCTAACTGCAAGTGAATCTTGGTGCTCCCTTTGATGTCCCAAGATGGCTCTCACAAGTGGCAGCCAACTACTCACTGTTTTGTCCTGTAGTGACTTTAGTCTAAAACCAAAAATTTTAATGGGGGGCCATACTTTCACCTGTGCGTACACTTTGCCGCTTCACATGCCTTCACATTTCCTTTTAATTCTTCACTTTTGCACATAAGGGGGGTTCACCTGAACCTTCCAAAACACTTTAAAACACACTTTGAACCTTAGGGAAATTAGAGAAAGTACCTCTGCAACCTGCAACCTATTTTCTCCAATTTACCCTTTGTGGACCATTCATTGTGCACTACCTGTGCACTTTGACACCTGCACTTACGCACTTTGACTTTGCACCTGTTGACTTTGACCTTGACCTTGTTGACTTTGACCTGTTGACTTTGTCTGCAGTTGACTTTGACCAACATGACATTTATGGGCTCAACAGTTGCCCACCACCTAATGGGCTCTCCGTCCCGGAGAGCATACAGACACCATGAAAAGAGTACTGTAGAAGTGGAAGAGGACATCTGAGCAGCAACCAAATCCACCAAAATTACTGAGCCCTGAGCCCTGTGGGGAGGGGAAAGGTGTGGAAGGGGGGGGTTTGTGGGAAATGATGGGGAGTGGAGGGTGGGGAAATGAAAGAGACCAACCAATACACAGTCATAGTAATAAAACGAACCATAATAGACCCGAGAGTGCACAAGGAACACACCATGAATACTGAACCAGAAGCGCATATAAAAGCAGAAAGGAACAAGGAAACAACTATCCATGATAAGTACATGAAGTGCCCAGGAACCAATGAGGGGCAACAGATCCAAAAGATAAGTATATGCATCCGACACTAAGCCTCACAACAAAAAGAGGCGAGGATAAAGCAAATGAAACTAGGGAAACCGAAGCGTGTAGAACTCCTAGAAGTAGGCGAGAGAGACGGAACATCTAACTAAGGCGCCGGCGGAGAAGGCGGCCTCTCCCCAGGGGGAACGTCGTCCCGAGGAAGAGGTAAGTCGGGTGAGGCGGGAGGGATGATGGCTGCCTCCTCAGTCCAAGCAGCAATCCGGCTCCGGTAGCGGCGGAGATGATCGCGCTCGCGTCGGACCAAGCGACACGCCGGGCTATCGCAAATGCCTAAGGCCGCACGCTGGCTGATCTCCATAAGAGCTCGAGTCGCCGCATCAGCCTCATCTCTGTAGCGGTCGCGGTCCTGCTGCATGGCCCGCAATGCCTCGCGCGACGTCTGCCACTGAGCCGCTGCAGCCGCACGAATACGATCAATCGTCTGAGCATACTGCTGGTGAAGCGCAGCCGTCGCGGAAACAGAATCAAGAGAGAGACGGGCAGCATCGGCCCCATCGCTCGCTACGACGCTCGCATCTCGAAGTAGCCCCAAGAAAGGTGGATCATCGTCGAGGCTGGCAGGGATGGAAGGCTGCGATGGGGGAGGTGGGGGTGGTGGTGCCGGAATAGGCTGTGGAAAAATGGGAGATGCTGGAGGCGAGTGATGCGGATGGGAGGTGGAGGCAGACTCAACAGAGATGGCAGGAGATGGAGGGGGCTGGGAGGCAACTGCCGGGGGGGGTGACGGGATGGGTGAGGCAGGGACGGGGGTGGGAAAGGAATCCATCAGCCGGGTACGGACTCTCCGAGCGGGAGGAGGAGGGGAGGCGGTCCTGGAAGGAGGTGGCGGCGGAAGAGAGCAAGGATCCGACTGTAGGGCGACGGATGGCTGAGGATGGGCGTGGGGAGACTGGGCAATGGAATGTGTAAGATGAGGGAGGTCAATACAATGGCGAGATGCTATGGTGCGTGTGCCAGGCAAATGGAAGAGCCAAGCTAAGACGGGGGCGGAATAAACAGAAAATGAACGAGTTCCGCGATGGAGGGCATCATGGAAACGTCGAGAACGAAGGAGAAATGACTGGAACATGAGTGTCCCATAGGGAAATGGTCGGCCATGTAAAAAACAGAAAAGCGGGTCGGCTATATGGATATCATGCAAGGGAAGTTCCGAGGAGGGACTACGAAATAAAAAGAAGAAAATGAACGAGTGGAGAACGGCGAGCTGGTAGTGAGTGGGGATGGCATCCACGCCATATAAAGACAAACAGAAAGCGATGGTATCGGCTCGAGATAACCCCGAGTAGAGGGTCTGGGGAGCATGAAACGAAGTGAGGCTCGAACCTATACCCGCAGCTACGACCGCAGGGGTGAGTGAGCCGGAAGGAAAATGAGGGAAATCAAGCAGCGCCGTGCGAATGTCGGACCCCTCTGCCTCGGATAAGAGTAGGGAGGCCAGGCGCCACAGACCAGCCTGACGGAGGCAACCCTCTGGAAGGAGATCTATGAGCGGAATTGGAGGCAAAGCTAAATGCAGGCGGAGGGATGTGGTCGAAGAGGGGTCTCTATGGTCAACTATGGTCGACGACGGGGGACGGGGAACGGGGGAGGTGGAATGACTACCTGAGCTGCGAGCGGGGTGTCCACAAGACTCATCGGATTGTGTCGGCACTGCGATGTGGGGTGCTGTAACGGGAAAGTGGTGACCAGGGGGAAGAGAGCCGGGGCTATATAACGAGGAACCTGAGAGGGATACACACGGAAGTGAACCCGCGAAGGGCTGGCTACCAGGTAGAGGGATAGGGGTGGAAGGTGTGACAGGGCGTGGGACTGGTGCGCGAGGGACTGGGTGGATAATGGGGGGGAGGGTTGCCCTAGGGGCATGAGAAAGGATCGTGACAGGGACGGGCGGGTTGGGGGCGAGGGGGGCAGAGAGGGACGAGGTCCTAGGGAGAAGGGGGCCTACCTCAGGATGGAGAGTACCGAGAGCCAAAGCCGAAGGGGCAAACTCTGAGTATGCCTCAGTAGCCATGGATGAATCCTGCTGAGGAGCGGAAGATGCCATATGTGCAGACGAAAAACTCTGTCACAAGTGCTGAAGCCAGGCAATCACAGGAGACAAGGTTGTAAGAAGGCTAATCGATATGGTACATGAGAACTGAAGAAAAAAGACCTAAACTGAGACCGAGAACCCAAAAAATGGATTCGGCACGATCAATTATCCTAAAAACGACTATAAGAACATGAAAAACCGAGAGGTGGAATAAGAAAAATAAAAGAAACAAAGAAAGAAAATGCTATACAAAAAACAAATACAGAAAAAAGAAAGAAAGAAAAGAAAGGAATAAATAAGGAAATAAAAAGAAAATAAACAACAAAAATAAAAAGAAAGAGTAAAAAAGAAAAAAAAACAAAAAACAAAAAATAAAATGAAATGTTACCTGGAGGGGCGCACGCTGCCGGCTGAGACGTAAAAAAGAAGAAGGGGGGGCCTTTATATAGGGGGGGGGGGGGGGGCGGGGGGGGGGGGGGGGGGGGGGGATATATATATATATATATATTTTGTTTTTTTTTTTTTTTTTTTTTTTTTTTATATTTTTATTTTTATTTTTTATTTTTTTTTTTATTTTTTATTTTTTTTTTTTTTTAATTTTTTATTATTATTTTTTTTTTAATTTATAATTTTTTTAATTTTTTAAATAGCCCAATTTAGAGAAAAATCAAGGAAAAATCAGAAAAAAATGCCAAAAATTGGCCAGAAAATTCTAAAAAAAATCTGAAAAAATTCTGATGAAATTTCTTCATGTGGAGCCTAAAATCCTTCATCAACCCACAGAGACCCTCCATTTATTCCTCAAATTGGGCAATAAAAAAGACATCGGAAAGGGATAAAAATTGCTAGAAAAATGCTAAAATTGCTAGAAAATTTCCAAAAAAAGAGCTTGCTTGGCCGTGGTTTTGAAATATCTCCTAGGTTTTCTAAAAACATCAATAAGAAAGATGAAATTGATAAGGAAAACTACTAAAACTGAGCAAAATATGATGAGAAAGTTATGTACAACCTGGACATATTTGGCAGTTCCAGGTGATCCATACGTCATTAAGTGTGTTGATGATAGGCCTTCAACCTTGAAATGTTGACCAGTGGCAAGGCCTCTCCTTTCAGCGTCTCTAACTCCACAGCACCCAAGTTTAGCATTGTTTTGACTCTATAAGGTCCTTCCCAATTTGGAAGCCATTTTCCTCTCAGTTGTGTATGAAGGTTAGGTCTATGGAGAAGAACCAACATGCCTGCTTCAATGTTGTTTGTCCACAGGTGTCGATCATGTGCCTCTTTCCTCTTCATCTGAGTCTCGATCAATTGTTTTGTTGCTAGGAGACGAATCTCCTCCAATTTATGTAGTGCCCCTATTCTCTGAGAGACATCACAGTCTTTTTTGCCCTGCATGTATGCTATCTTAGGTGAGCCATGTAAAAATTCAAAGGGCTCAATGGGCAATATTCCATAAACCAGTTGAAATGGAGAATATCCTGTGGCCTCTTTGTAAGCTAACCTGTATGCCCATAGGGTACCTTGATAAGCAATGCCCCAGGAAGTGGGTTGTAACATACATTCCTTCCTTAACATTGAGATCAAAAGTTTATTTGTCGATTCAGCCTGTCCATTGGCTCTTGGATAGTAAGCACAAGAAGTCCTATGTAGAATTTTATACCTGTTAAAAATCTCCTGCAGGACCTTATTGACAAAATGTGTACCTTGATCTGTACAAATTTCAAATGGGCATCCAAACCTGCAAATGATGTTACTATAAATGAAATTGGCAACAGTTTGGGCAGTGCAGTCGGGGGAAGCAACAGCTTCAGCCCACTTGGTCGCATAATCGGTAGCTATCAAGAGATATTTCTCTCTTTTTGGAATTGTCGGAGGATAGATGGGCCCTACAAAATCCAGCCCCCACTTTTCAAATGGTTGCCAGGAAGTGGAAACAATCAAGGGGTTATGTCTCTGCGTTGTGGGCTTAGGTCCACACCTCTGGCAAACATCACATGCCTTTCCCCATTCATCTGCATCCTTAAAGAGTGTAGGCCACCATAGACCAGCATCTAATATCCTCTGACTCATAATATGCCCTGGAAGGTGCCCACCACCTGGTCCTTCATGTGCAGAGTGAAGGACTTTCCTCACTTCTTCTTCCTCCAAGCACTTCCTAAGTCTGTCATCCTTTCCCTGTCTATATAATTGATCTTCCAGGAAGGTGTATGGTCTGCTCTTGAGTAGCAATCTCTTCCTTTGCACAGCACTAGCCTTTTCTGGATACATCCCTGTTTTAATGAAATTCTTGATATCATAATACCAACCTTGAGCCTGGACAGCAAACAGATGAGCATCTGGAAAATCATCATTGATTCCACTAACTTGCTCCATCATGTTGATTCTGGAAAGGTGGTCCGCCATAACATTCTCTTTACCTGGTCTGTGGACCACAGAAAAATCGAACTCTTGGAATAACAATAACCACCTCCATATTCTACCAGTGGCTTGTGGTTTGTTGAGCAAGTACTTGAGAGGTTGGTGGTCAGTTATAATAACGAATTTTACTCCCAACAAGTAATGACGAAATTTTTGGACCGCAAAAACCATTGCTAAGGCTTCCCTTTCAGTGGTGCTGTAATTCCTTTCGGCCTTAGTCAAAATTCTACTAGCATACTGAATTGGTCTGTCCATCTTAAATTCTTCACTAGGTTGTGTCAAAACTGCCCCCACTGCATAGGCACTGGCATCTACATGTATATGAAAGATTCTTGACCATTCAGGTGTGATCAAAATAGGAGCAGACACTAACCTGGACCGCAATGTTTGATATGCTTTTTCTTCCTCTTCTTCCCATTTAAAAGGTACTTCCTTACCTGTAAGTCTAGCCAGAGGTCTAGCTATCTCTGCATACATTTTAATAAACCTTCTATGGTATCCAGTATGCCCCAAAAAACTCTGGATCTCTTTAGGGGTTTTAGGTTTAGGCAACTTTAAGATAGAAATGATTTTGTCAGGATCTGGGGCCATACCTTTAGCTGACACCACATGTCCTAAGAGAGTTCCTTCTGTCACAAGAAAATGACATTTGTTTGGATTGAGCTTTAACTTAGTTTCTCTGCATCTTTTGAAAACATTATGCAGCTGCCTCAGATGGTGGTCCAAACAATCTAGAGGAGTTTCTTTGTGAGATCTTGAAAACGAAGAGAAGTCATCCATGAAGATTCTAAGTGATTCCAGCAATAGGGGGCCAAAGATGAGATTGACCGTTCTGTTAAAGGTGGCTGGGGCATTTCTGAGCCCAAATGGCATTTTTACATACACATATGTTCCCCAAGGTGTGATAAAAGCAGTCTTTTCTCGATCCTCTGGGTGTATTGATATTTGATTATAGCCACTGAATCCATCCATAAAGCTATATAAGGCATGCCCAGCTACTTCTTCAATGACCTGTTCTGCAAAAGGCATTGGGAAACCATCTGGAATGGTCACCTTATTGAGTGCTCTAAAATCAACACAAATTCTGATTTTATTAGTATTCTTCTTTGGTACTATAACCATAGGGGAGAGCCACTCTGAGTGTTCTACAGGAATGATGATTCCTGCATCCTCCATCTTCTGGATTTCCACATAGACAGCTTCAGCATATTTTGGGTTAAGTCTATAACTCTTCCCTCTTATAGGTTTTGCTCCATCAACCAGAGGGATTCTATGCTCTCCATAAGTTGCCGGCACTCCTTCTAAGTCTTTATAATGCCAAGCAAAAACATCTATATATTTGGTCAAGAATGATTTTACCTTTTCAAGGAGCCCTGGGTGGCTCCACAACCAAGTGGCCACCAAAACTGGCCGATCATTGTCTTGATTGCCTAATTGTATTTCTTGGACAGGATTTCTCTCTACCAGAGTATCCTCCTTCTCCTCTCCTTTCTTGTCTTTGTCTTCTAGCTTTTCTTGCATTGCTTCATAAGCAGGGGTGTTTTGGATTTCAATCTATTCTTCCTTATCCTGCATCCATCCTACAGGTATTTCTTGAATTGGAAAAGAACACTCTTCACTAGAATCTTTTACCTTGCCTTTAGCTTTATTAACTTCATTTTCCGTAGTAGTCATATCCTCCTCAAAATTGCAATTGAGGGTTGTCTTCCTGCCCCTTCTGTGGTTTGTAATGGGCTCTCCCAACCCGTCAACCTGGACTTTTTCCTTATCTTCATCATAACCTTCATTTGTACAACAATTATTAAGAAAAATTCCAAAACAAGAGGAAGAGTTGCCTGCTTGAAGCCAATTTAGAATATCCTCTTCTTCCTCAAAATCTATTTGGGGTTGATCCTCCGATTCTGTTTCTATGCAAATGCCAACTGCTTGCATCATGCTAGTGTTTCCTTGATTATCTGGGCCCTCTTCTAAATGAATCTGTGTCAGCTCCTGCCCTTTCTTTTGTACCCACATAGTATCCTTGCCCCAATCATGAATGACATTTGCGTGCCTCAGCCATGGTCGTCCAATTAAGAGAGGAAATCCTCCTTCAACCTGGGGTAATCTTAAAACCACAAAATCCAGGATGAATAAATTACCTTGTACTTCAAGTGGAACTTTTGGGACTACTCCCAAGGGCCTTACTTTGCTTTGATCTGCCAAAGTGACAGTGAAATTTGCAGGCCTTGAAGGGTGGAGTCCAATTCTTTTCATTGTATGTTCAGGCATCAAGTTAATGCCAGAACCACCATCCACAATAACTCCTTTAAATTCATGACCCTTGATAGATACTGTCAGCCGAGGACTTTTATAATCTGTAAGGGGTGCTTCCCTTACAATTTTTCCTTCATGTACAACAGCAGTCTTTGCCACCAAACTTGTAGTGGAAGCTTCATCAATTATCTGCAAGAGTTCTGACCTGAACTTCCCATCCATCTTTATTAAATCAAAAATACTAACCTCCTTTTTCATGGATTTGAGCAGTCTGGAGGCTTCTGATTCCTTAAGAGCTTGGGCTCCATTTGACTTATCCAACTCCTCATGAGCCCTGCTGAATGCATGTCCAATGGCATCACTGGTACCTGTGCAATTTTCCTTTTGCCTTTTGTCTGCACTTGTGGTGGCTAGGTCTTCTGACACACCTTTGTCTCTGTTTAATCCATTAATCAATGATTCTTGACCCATGTCCACTGGAGCCATCCCCTTGCTTCTTGTCTGCACAGTAAAAGAGTCAATTTCTTCTAACTGCACCACCCTGGTAGATGGTGATGGCACCTTAACTTGATTTGCCATTTCTTCTTCCTTCACAGAAATCATTTGGATATGGGGCCCTGATGAAGAGGCTTGATTCTTAGGACAACCATATGTATAATGGTCTCTGGCCTCAGGGCAGTTCCTGCAAGGAGGTGCATTCTCTGGTAGGGTGCACCTACTTTGGTAGTGCCCACATTCTCCGCACCTAAAACAGATTATTGGCCTCCTAGGCCCATTTCCAAAATTATTTCTCTGTCTAGGGTTATAGTTGTTACCTTGATTTTGTGCAGCCATCACATTTGTGGTTGTTGGGGGTCCTCCTTGGGTCCAGTATGTCGTTGCAGGCATTCCTCTTGATTGGCATTCATGGGCCTCATGGCCAACCTTCCTGCATAATTGGCAAGTTACACTTAACAGAGGACACTCACTTACTATATGCCCTTGTTTGCTGCACATGGAACACCAAAGACCACTCTTGATGCCCCCTCCTTTGAGCTCCTGCAACTCCTGTCGCAGCTGAGCTAATTCCTCTGCTTGGGCCTCCTCTTCCTTTTGAAGCTTGAGTGCTTCAATCTCCCTTCTCAATTGAGCCACAGCAGTCTCCTCCTCTTTGTAGGGCTTATTTCTCTTTAAGCCCTCCAACTCCCTCCTCAGCTGGGTCACTGGATCCTCCATCTCTGTACCATATGTTGGTGGTGAAGAAGTTGTCCCATATTGGTGCCTTATTTGCTCCAGTCTTGTAGCCGTGGTGATGAACTCCTCTATGGAGGCTGTAGGTAGCACCAACTCTTTTATTTTGCATTGGGTGACCACAGGTAAAGGTTTGGCTAACCACTTCTTGACAAAGAAGTCGTGTGGTGGATCCGGTAATTTGGCCATTAATGCTTTTGCCCTGGTCACGAATTCGGGGAACTTCTCTCCTGGACCCAACTTCAAGTTTTCCAATTCTTCTATAATGATTTCAGCCGTGTTGCCCTGTTGAAATTGATTCTTAAAGGCCTCTTTCATCATATCCCAAGAGGTAAAGTGATTTTCGGCAAACTGACTAAACCACTTGTCTGCCAGACCCTCCAATGTGGCGGGGAAGAGTATCAAGAAAGCATCTTCCCTACCCATTAGTCCCCTAGTCTTACATAATGAAAGAAATCGTCGAATGTGCTCATCTGGGTCCTCATGGGCTAAACCTCTGAAGGAGGGGAATTTTATGTTTAACCTGGAGAGCAAGATTTCTAGGTCCACCTGCCCTGCCATGCTTCCTACCGATGAAGTCGATGAAAGTGGACTTGTTGATCTTCGGTTCGTCTTTCTTCTTGTCTGCTTGCACTTGATTCTCAAGGTTTGTGACCGGGTCGCGGTCATGAGCTATTCATAGTCCACTTAAAAATGAGACACTTGATAAAAGGATATACCTTTTGGCCCACTGGAGTAATGTTGTCGACACTGGAATGTTGTCCTTCAATGGCAATATATAGTCTCCTATGCTCAAAGCTCCTTGGATGTCCCACCGGGCGTGCCAAATTTGTTGGGGGATTCTTTGACAAGAAGGAGTTTGAGGGTTTGTAGGAGAAAATGGAAGGACCAAAAGAGAAAATACACCTTGGAAGTCTCTGCCTTCGATTGAGTACAGTAAGAAAAGTACAATGTTTGAAATACAAGATACACCAATACCTCTGTGCACAATCCCGCAGAGTGCCCAATTACAAAATATCCAATATCCCAATGTCCTCTTGCTGCCGACCTCCTCTGCAACAAACCTCCACTTGCTTCAAGCTTCTCCTTGTGCACACCTTGCACCAAGCTTCCACAAAGGGGGAGGAGTGAATACCTGCTGCCGACACTGCCAAAGGACCTTGAGATACTTGGGGGAACTATAGCTTAGCACTTCTCTGCACCACAATCCTTGGTCACTCTCTATGCACCTTGCACTTCCACTTCTGTGCGACGTACTCTGGTGTCTCTTGCACTTCCCTCTCTTGCTCCACTTAGCCTATGCTCTCTTGCTTACTCCAAAAACTGGTCCAAGAATGGCTCTTCCTTGATTTGAGTGTGCCGATCACGTACGCTCCTAACTGCAAGTGAATCTTGGTGCTCCCTTTGATGTCCCAAGATGGCTCTCACAAGTGGCAGCCAACTACTCACTGTTTTGTCCTGTAGTGACTTTAGTCTAAAACCAAAAATTTTAATGGGGGGCCATACTTTCACCTGTGCGTACACTTTGCCGCTTCACATGCCTTCACATTTCCTTTTAATTCTTCACTTTTGCACATAAGGGGGGTTCACCTGAACCTTCCAAAACACTTTAAAACACACTTTGAACCTTAGGGAAATTAGAGAAAGTACCTCTGCAACCTGCAACCTATTTTCTCCAATTTACCCTTTGTGGACCATTCATTGTGCACTACCTGTGCACTTTGACACCTGCACTTACGCACTTTGACTTTGCACCTGTTGACTTTGACCTTGACCTTGTTGACTTTGACCTGTTGACTTTGTCTGCAGTTGACTTTGACCAACATGACATTTATGGGCTCAACACTCACAGAATACGATATTGATCATTTCGGCACCTACGAAGCAGTTAGAGATGCTTTTTTGCAGCGATTCAGGTTAAAAAAGAATCCAGCCAAAATTTTTGATTATCTGCAGAATAACAGACAGAGAGTGAATCAATCTGTACTGGAATATGCTACCCTTTTCAGAACACACTTAAGGCAGCTACCACTGGCTCATGCTAACTTACCAGATGATGTTATTACTCAGTGGTTCATCAATGGCTTGGTTCCTCAACTTAAGCAGATCATGATCATAAGATGTGTCGGAGCTATGACACTTGATGCAGTCATCGCAATGACTCTACAGCTGGAAAACAAAGTCGGAGGATTTACAGAAGATCTAGAGTGGTTAAAAACGAACAAAACTATGACTGAAGATATAACCAGACAAGTGTACTGTATCACATGCAAAAATTCAGGTCATACTAGTGCCAATTGTGCGCTAAATCAAACGTTCTGCGCTATCTGCAACACTGCTGGACACACCACCGGAAATTGTGTCTACAATGCCAGAATACAGGGAACAACAACAGTCAATGCTGTTATTCAAGAACATGGACAGTCAGCGAATCACTATGTACCTCCGCAACTGAGAAATAATCAACCACAGGGATATCGAAACTACCGAGGATAGAGGAACAATAACTATAATGCAAACTGTTGGCAGAACGAACCACCACCGGAAAATCCCAATTTACCACCGCCACGTTGTCATTTTTGTGGTGAATTTGGACACATTAGAAGATTTTGCAAGGATGCAGCTGAGTATGATCAAAGGAAGAAGGAGCGGCAAAACCCAATGGCCAACATGGTACAAATTACACCGGTAGAAACGCAAACTACTACAGTCCAGACCCGATCAGGTAAACAGCTGCAGTCAACAGCAGAAATATTCGAACCAGGGATACGAGAACAACATAGGATGTATAACAACGCTAGTCATTGGACCGCAACAGAACCACCAGTGTTCCCAGAACCTATTCCGGTGACTCAGACCTCGTCGACAAAGGAAGGAACACAACAAAAGGAAGCAACAGCGGAGCCATCATCGGCAGTAGACATAACAGCAGATACTTCTGCATCAGCAGAGACCTCAAGTTCAAAAGAGCAGGTTAACCAATCTCAGCAGGCCTGGGAAATTTTATCCAAGGCATCTATCACACTGCCTCTCGGCCAACTATTGGCATTAGTACCTGGGATTCGACAACAGTTCCAACAACAGTTCAGTCCGGTACCTTCTTGTATTCCGGCGACAACATCAGTTCAACCTGAACCTGATTCTACGGTTGATCATTCAGTTCCCTTAATTACAGTATGGTATAAGAAGCATAAGATCACGCAAGTATTGATTGATGGAGGCTCTGGTATTAACATTGCAACCGCAGCATTATGCAAAAGGTTAGGATGGACCGGAATCGAACCAGTTCAATTTTTTGTCAGAATGGCAGATCAATCTAGAGTCCATCCTATAGGACTTGTGCAAAATGTACCCATCACTTTACAAGGTACGACCTTTAAAATGACCTTTGTTATACTAGATCTGCCAGAATCCACTTTAGATTATAACCTTCTTTTCGGTCGACCTTGGCTGAAGCATGCAAAGGTAGTACAGGACTGGTCTGCACAAGAGCTTACATTTAAAGATGCCAATCATAGATATGTGGTAAAATTAGATGCTATACAACCTTGCAAACTACACGCTAGACCATATTTTGCTGAACCAGTCCACATGTTAGATGGACTATCAGATGATGAAGAAGAGGAATTTCTGAAGAATAACGCTGATTTAATGACCTTAGGGACTGTTGATCTACAGTCCGTGATAGATAACTGGAGTACTTCAGTTTGTACAATTGTACCGATCACCGGGAATTCTAAGCAGGAAGATACTGTTTCAACACATAACGACGAATTACAATCACTGTTCAAGTCAACAGACGATACAGAGAAACCACAACAGTTTTATGTCTCCGAAGACCAGTTGACCTCGTACAATCTAGGAGACGTAGATCATCCACGACCTGTAAAGATAAGGCAAAACTTACTGGAAACATTTAAAGCTGATTTGATTCGACTACTTCGCGAATTCTCAGACATCTTTGCATGGGATTACAAAGATATGAAAGGATTAGATCCGCGCATCTATCAGCACAGAGTCATGTTGAATCCTGAAGCTAAACCGAATAAGCAGCCCAGCTACCGGATGAATCCCAATTATGCATCACAGGTAAAAGCCGAACTTGATAGATTATTAAAAGTTGGATTCATCGTACCAGTAGAACATGCTGAATGGATTTCACCAATTGTGATCGTGCCAAAGAAAAATAAGCAACTACGAATCTGTGTAGACTACCGGAAATTAAACGCAACAACAGTACCGGATCCTTTCCCGATCCCCTTTCTGGATACCATGCTTGATAGAGTAGCAGGACATGAAATGTATTCATTCTTAGATGGATACAGTGGTTACAATCAGGTTAGAATGGCTGAAGAGGATATACCAAAAACTGCCTTCATTACCAATGGGGGTGTCTTTACTTGTACGGTAATGTGGTTTGGATTGAGAAACGCACCAAGCACATTTCAAAGATGTATGCATGAAATATTTTCTCCTTATTTGACTTCATTTATGCAAGTATATCTCGATGATTTTTCAATTTTCGGTAAGTGGATAGCACATCTGTTCCATTTACGGTGTTGCTTTCAGAAATGCCGAGAGTATAGACTCTGTTTAAACCCAAATAAATCTGTGTTTGCGGTTTCATGTGGCAAGTTACTTGGCCACATTGTATCTGCACAAGGTATCCAAGTAGATCCAGATAAAATTTCGGCAGTATTAGAAGCTCCGGTGCCCGCTACACCAAAAGAAGTTATGCGCTTCCTGGGTCAAGTGCGGTGGCATGGCAGACACTTACGATGGCTTGCTCATCTGGCTATACCACTGAACAGGCTAATCACAAAAACTCCCGGCCAGTTCGAATGGACTCAAGAATGCCAAACTACATTTGATCGACTCAAGTATCTATTGACGCAGGCCCCAATCTTACAACCACCGGACTGGGACAATCCGTTCCATGTTTTTGTCGACGCTTCAGATATTGCGATCGACAGTATTCTGATGCAGCAAACACATAAGTGGTTTCGCCCTGTTTATTACGCTAGCAGAAGGCTTGCACCGGTAGAAAAGAACTATTCTACCACCGAAAGAGAATGTCTAGGATTAATTTACTCCATCAAAAAGTTCAGACATTATCTACTAGGCCGGAAATTCACCTTTCATGTGGATCATGCTGCCCTCGTCTATCTAGTAAGACAGCAACATTTAGGCGGACGATTAGCACGATGGGTGCTACTCTTGCAGGAATTTGATTATGAAGTCATTCACCGACCCGGAAATGCACATGCCTTAGCAGATTTCTTATCTCGCCTAGATTCTGGTGAAGCTCCGATAGGCATAGATGACACGACTCCAGCAATTTATAGTTCTGAGCCACTGACCGATGAGACTGCCGAATCCCAAGCAACACCTACATATTATGATCAGATTCTAACCTTTCTCACCGAAGGATGCTTTCCATCTGAGACTGCCAAGGCAGTTCGAAGGAAAATGGCAGTCTTTAGCCGCCGATTCCGGTTAGTTGCTGGAGAACTATATTATGTAGATCACACCGGAATCTTACTTCGATGTGTTCCTCCGCATGAAATTAACTCGGTCATCACAATGGCTCATTCAACCCCTACTGGTGGTCACTTTGCCACAGATTTAACTCACCGGAAAATTCTGCAAGGAGGTCTCTGATGGCCAACTATGTACCAAGATGTGGCCCACTTCGTCAAAAACTTCGATAACTGTCAAAGGACTGGACAACCACTGCAACGACACTTCTTTCCCTTGCAGCCTATTATGCCACTCGAACCATTTCAGAAATGGGGATTAGATTTTATCGATCTAATCACACCTCCAGCAGTCTTCAGTAACAACAGATACATACTAACCTGTACAGACTACGCAACGAGATGGGCAGAAGCCTGGGCTTTACGGTCTGCTACAACGGTTGTAGTAGCAAAATGTCTGCTAAATGATGTCTTCCCACGATTTGGCTTACCACTCGAATTAGTGACAGATCAAGGTACTCACTTCGTGAATCAATTAATGAAGGTACTCACCCAATCATTCCAGGTGACACATAAACTCAGCTCTCCATATTATCCTCACGCCAATGGTTTGGCCGAAAGTACAAACAAATCACTATTGAATATCCTCCGGAAACTGATCATGGAAGCACCGGAAAGATGGGATCAACTACTACCTGCAGTATTATGGGCATACCGAACTACATTTAAGGTAGCAACAGGTTTGACACCTTTCAAACTAGCTTATGGCTTAGAAGCAATAGCACCCATGGAAATATTCATCCCAAGTCTGCGTGTAGTAATCATTCAGAAGATGCTACCGGAAGATTCGCTGATAGCACGAATGGAAGCACTTAGAGAACTTGATGAGCACCGATGGCTCAGCTTTTTAACCATGCGCGAAGTACAACTAAGGCAAGCCAAGACACACGATCGATATTTGAAGACTCCAATCTTTTTGGTAGGTCAGCTTGTACTCTTCTATAGAGCAGCAGGAAAGTTCAAACTACGATGGTTCGGCCCTTTTAAGATCTCAGAGCAAGTCGGTCTGACAACTTTTCGGTTGACTACGTTGACTGGAAATCCACTCCCAAAAGTAATTAATGGGTCGAAGCTGCGGCCATATCATCACGCCACTAGCCCGCATTAAATTTTTTGACGATGGACCGCGTTTTGTTTAATCTTTTTTTTTTTTCTCTTCTGCTATATATAAATAGCCGTGTTTTGTACAATCTTTATGTGACCAGTCCTCGTGCATTCTACATCCGTGTTCATTGTCTGTCTCAATAAACGCCATGGAAGCGATAGCCAACTATGCTGCCTTCCGCGATGGTATCCCTACAGAGGTAGGTGAATACCTGCGTTGCAGAGGGTTGGCCAACTTTGCTGAGTTGCCTTGGCACTCAGTAGAAGCCCATCCTTTCTTCACGCAAATCATCACCACCATTGCTCAGTCCCCCGCCACCGAGCGCCAATGGGTCTTCCTCTCGCTTCCTTCGCGAACAGTCATCACCTTCCAAGCCTTCGCTGAAGCCTACCGCCTCAATCCGCAAGGCCGTGAAAATGGCCCTAGTATTCCCCCCGCTCGCATGACCGAACTATTCCCCCGCTCTTCGTCCAACGAATACGCCATTCTCTGTCGCCCCGAACCCGAACGATCTGCCCTGCAGTTCTTAGTCGCCATACTCAACCTACAGAAGCGCACCTACGGCATCTCACTCCCGTTCTATTCCACCTTAGATTTAGCTGCCCGAGAACCCATAAACTTCGCCTCGTATTTTTTCCTTAGAATCCATAAAGAATGTGTAGCTATAGTAAAGCAACTCCAAAAGGGTACCACCCCGCGCTCTCGCCTTCCCCATATCATCTCATTCCTTTTCCCAGCCATCCTTGCCGCACAACCACCACTCCAAGGTCCCGTACTTAGGCTCGAAGAATCAGTCCAACCACTCGACGACGAGGAAGAAGAAGATGAGGAGATCAACCAACTCTTCCATAATAAAAGAATTCGGATCAGCTCCTCAGAAAGCGAAGCACAAGGATCCGCCGGAAAGAATCAGGACACCCGAAACGAAGAACAAGAAGAGACCTTCCACGACACAACCACTTCCATCCACAACGAATCATCGGCCGACCACCATGACCAGCAGAATCACACAGAAACAGAACCAGTCTCAACCGAAGAAGCATCAGCACGACGAGAAGATGAACAGCAAGCGATCGACAGTGCACTCAACACCCTACTGAAGGCCGTAGAATCCACCATCGCCCACATTACAGGTGAACACCAACCCATCCATCAAGTAACTCACCCTGCATCCCATGATCCTCAATCCCCACCAGTCAACCCTTTCCCGCCACCAATTCCCGAATCCTCTTCATCCTCCCCCAATTATTCACCCCCGACATCCCCCCAAATCCATACCCAAACCTCTACACCACCACAACACCCACTTCTTCTTTCCTCTGTTCCGGACTTTTCTGAACTGGCTGCCATGGGCCAAATGTTCATTACCCTCTCACAACAACTTCCGGTACAGCTGAGTGAGGTCGCAAATACCATTCGGCAAGACCTACAGCACAAAGTCGACCTCCTGGAAGCCGACTGTAGCTCAATGATGAGTAGCACCTCCTTTAATGTCAATCCGGGAAGACGTGAGGATGGTATGAAGACCTCGAGCAAGTGGCGGCACAAGTGCGTGAGTGAGAAGCACACAAGCATGCACACACATACACACACACGCGCACACAAGGCAAGACAAAGAGAGAGGATCAATGGAGTTCTTTAGATTACTTTCAAAAGCTCTTACAAGTTCGTTTCAATTACAATCTAACCTCAAAAATGAGCTCTCTAGCTCCTTTTATAGTTTTTGACTAGCTTTGGCCCTGTCCAGACCTAGTGTCCGGCCTAGTTAAAAATTAGGTTCCAGGGCTTATTTGAGGGCTCAAACGAAGTCTAAAAAATATGAAAATTGGTACGATGGTACTTCTAATACTCCTCAAGCTCGAGGACTCCTCGGCTTGCACAAAATGGAGTCTAATCTACCAAAAACGGGATTTACAATGTTTGTGTAGTGATTAAAATCACTTGAGTTGTACATAATCTATGGGAAAAATGATCTGGCCTTGTTGCCGTATTGTGCATGACTCCTTTGTTGCTTTGTATGCCAACACTCCCCCCTTCCTAGCGTCTGTCGCCCCTGACAGACCTTTGTTCGCGCGGGTGGTCGATGTAATATTGGATGACATTGGTGGCCAGTTCATGTTCTCCTATCCTTAAGCCTCTTGCTAGATCGGCTTCCAATGCCTCCCAATTTATTGCACCGGGGGTTTCTGGTTGCGGGGTGGTGTAGTACTCTGAATACATTGCTTGTTCACAAGCAAACAGTTGAAGCAGATGTGTCGGATTTGGTGCGAAAATCTCCGAGTGGTACTCCCAGAAACCTGATCTGAACATTTCTTCGAAGGTCTGTTTGTAGCAGGCGGGGAGGTACTTGATGCGTGCATGCCAAGCGTAAGCCACACGGATACTGGGGGTGGTGCTCATGTCATACACCAAGTCGTAATTTCCATTGCTAAACCCCGGAAGACGTACCTGTGGTGCGGCTGCATTTCTAAAGGTCTTCAGCACTACTTGCATCATATCTAAGATTTTAAGCATCATTTGCGCTGCTACATCTTGCATGGGCTTCAAGCGCGGCATCCAGTGGCGAATGGTCCCCATCATATATGCTACCGATGGTGGTCCTTGTGGTGGCGCGATGTACGGGTAGTTCAGCCATTCCTTGCATTGCGCATTGTTCTGTACCTTGATATTAAATGCCTTCCACGACCTGCGGCGGGGGACTGGACCGTAGCATGGGTTGTACAGGAGGTGCAACGGCGCGTTGTTCCATGTGCGTAGCATTTCTGGATAAGTCTCTAAAAGTTTCTGCCGCCATGTTGGTTGACGAATCTTGCCTTTTCGCACCTCTGGAGGAAGGTCTTCGGGTTGAAATTGGGTCGCAAAAGTAGGAATCTGACCCGTGACTCTTTGTATTTCTGCATTATAATCAGCCAAGATAATATAATATGGCCTGTACTGGAGTTCCGATGAGAGAATCAGGCGTCTCGATGACAAGTTCTTGAAGTAATCTGATTGTAAAACAGTCTCCTCTATGACCCTCATAGCCTGATTTTGCACTACGGTGCGCTCTTCATGCGAGGTCCCTATTTCCTCCACTTGTCGTAACCATGGCGGCCGTGGTGCCTCGAACGTGTCCTGCGCTTCTTCTGTTTGTTGGCCTCCTGGGAATGGTTGCGGATCATATTCTTCATCAAACGTTTGTTCCACAGGAATTTGCACAACTTCTTCGTCCGTGGGAGCCTCCGGAGGGGAAGATGGCCTCTCATATTGTAGTAGGCGTGTTTGCAATTCAGTTACCTGTTTCCGGAGATCTTTTATGGCCTCTGCGTCGGAGAGAAGCGAAGCCGCAGAGGGGGTGGTTGGAGGGGCAGCTGTTGGGCCTTGTTGGTGTTCCTGCTTCAGTTGTCCTAGCTCCTCCGATAGCTTATCATGTGCTTCGAGCAGCATGGCATAATCTTCCAATATAATCTTGATATTATCGGGGGTCACTGCTTGAAACTTGGATGGGCTGATGGGTGCCCCCGGTGTGCTCTCAATAGCTGCCTCCAGGTTCTCTTGATTTTGTATTTGCAGACGTCTGTTCTCTTCCTGAGCAGCCGCAAGATGGCGTTTAAGTAGCGCCATATTTCGCTGAAGTTTTGAGTTGCGTTCCAGCTGTGTTCGTAGGTGACCTTCTACCACCTGCACTGCTTCCTGATCTACGTTCTGTAGCTGTACCTCCAATATATTATGGGCGTCTTGGAGGGTTTGGAACTGTGTGTGGAGGCGAGCGTTCTCCTCTTCTAGTACCGCAAGGCGGAGCTGTAGTGTCGCTGAGTGCTCTTGCAGGCGTGCGTTTTGTTGCTGGAGCTGAATGTAATCTGTTCTTAAATTTGATATACAAGCCAACATGGTGTCCAATGCATTACCTATAGATGAGTGGGGGGTGTTTACCGTGGAAGATGCATGGGAAGGGAATTGGGGAGGGGAGAAAGTGAATGATGTGTCTACGAAAGTTATGTGTGTGGGTGAAATTGGTGGAGGGGGAATGGGAGGAGGTGAAACCGTGGGTGGAGGTGCCGTGGGTGGTGAAATGTCCATCCCTTCAGGAGTGGGTGTTAGTGTGGGGCCTGCCATATACATTGGTATGGTAGGTGGTGTGTGTGTGGAAGTGGTGAATAGATGTGACGTGGGGTGGGGAGCTGAAGAGGCAGGGAATGGTTGAGAGCCTGGTTGAAAAGCTCTAGCAAAAATGTCCTGGAGGGATTGTAGAAATGGAGAAAGGGATATCGGGGGTTGGGGTCGTAAATTTGAGAAGGGTGGAAAGGGTTGCGTGGTAGTAGGGAAGCCCATGAATGTGGATCTAGGGTCAGGATGACCCGTGGCTGAGGGCGTTGGGGATGGTTGCCCTAGGGCAGGCTCTAGGAGGGGTTCGTCGGATTGTGTAGTGTTGGGGTTGGCTTCGAAGATTGGATTATCAGTGGTAGAGAATAGGGTGGCACTAGAGATGGGAGTACGGAAGATGAAGGTTGGATCAGTGGGTTGAGTGGTCGATGGGATTTCCACTGTCTCTGTTCTAGGAGGTGATGGTGGGGGAGTAGGTGGTAGTGGTTCGGTGGACTCCTCATGGGTGGCTGGGTGCTGTTGGCTAGCTGTCTGGGAGGTTGTTCTGATAGTTTCAGGTGTAGTAGTCGGCTCTTCTGCAACTGTAACGAGAATTTGTATATTTTTACCTGAGCGAGGTCGTGTCTGGAACCTTCGTGGGTCATATTGAACTGAAGGCCTCTGAATGGCAGTGCGCACAGCTTCTACAACTCCATATGTTTCTGCCATCAATAAGAGACCTTCCCTGTACTCTGAGTCAACTCCCGCTTCTTCCAACAACTGAGTCATAAGTACTCTGCTGCTCTGTTCAGTGAGTAATTGCTGCGATCGTACTCTTTCCATAATCTGATACAGCCTTCGGAGTTCGGCTGTATATGCTGGGGCTTCAGTGGTCTCTTCTTCATACGCTTCTTCTTCTTCCGGGTGTCCGTGTTGTTGACTTTCCTGAGTGTCACTCCAATGGACATGTGCCCTGCTCCTCTGCCTCTGAATAAAACTCCACATCAGAGAATTGTGTGCTTTGTAGGAATGCTTCGAAATCCTGGGGGTCCAGTCCTTCAGCCTCTCCAGTGGCAGCAAATTCGAATTCAGGTGTGACAGGAGGAGCCGATGGGGTAGGTGGTGTCGTAGTGTCAGATTCCGGACTGGGTATCCTAATGGTAAAGGGAGGTACAGTGCCCTCTCTTAGTGGTGATGCCTCAGGAGTAGTCAGGACTTCCCTTGTCTGGACACAAGGGATCGCGCCCCTCATGCGTTTGGACTGATGTGTAGACGTCTTGAGCCTTTTAAACATTTGTAATTGTGCCCAAGTTAAGGCACGTTCAATGGGGACATCATAGGCTAGGCATCGGTAAATAATGCGTGTGATCGCACAGCATCCGTTCACCACTAATTTCCTAGAAGCCCGTTTGTTTGCTTCATACAACTGATCTATAATCCACACTGGTAGCTTAATAGGTAACGCACCTGCTTCCGCCAAGTAGAGAGCAAACCAGATCTTCTTGTGTGGTTGCGTGAATCGGTCTTGGCCGGGGAAGGCGAAATGTTGCATGCACATGCGGAGAGGGATGGACACATTTGGGGTGAGTGCTGCCATGTCTTTCAGCTTCACTAGTTTCCTGTCCTTGATGTTGGTGGGAACGAGAGCATCCTTTTCTGTGGGCACATGCGTGCCATGCATATTTAAAGCGTCGCTTACCAACTCCACAGTAAGTTCAAACCTCTTCAACTCGTTGTTGCCCAGCAATGAGGGGAGAACAAATGATCCGGGTTGGTCCTTATCTTCATTAGCTTGTAATGTGGAGACCAAATAGTAACATCGGAGGAGATCGGGTTTAGGTAGTGGGGCTTCAAAATATTCCGCCAACCCTGCTCGTTGCCATATGGTCTGGAGATCTTCGGTGTTCTGTAAAGTCTCGAACTCCTTGGAGAAAAATTGGAATCGCACCCATGATCTGTCATACTCGCATTTAGACTCCCAGATATACTTGGCCTCACCTAATGGACCGGGCATGCCATTGAACCAATGAGAATTCGTATGAACTCTTTCCGTGATTCCTGTAGGTGGATCTGGCACCGGGAGTTGCTGGAGGTGTTGCATCTCCACTGGTCGTTCAGTCGGGGGCACATCCACGGGTAGGCTATCCACATCGATTCCTGCAGTAAGTATCCCTACTTGTGAGCCCGAACCTGTCGCTTCTGCCATTTTTCTTCTTGCCTTCTGATTCTGTGAGAATATAGAATCATGTGTTAACATCGTAATGGACAGAATAAATCCGTTGTTGTCCCCGTTACAACATTAACATGAGGTAGATGGTGAGTTAGTGGTTAGTAAGTGCACGAAGACAGTGAGTGTAGTTAACGTTTGTGTATTCCTAGGAGACTAATGCCGTTAGTAAGTGGGGTGAATTTACAAATCGGGGTCGGGGGGTTTATTACAGATCTTAGACTGCCAAATGCAGTGGATGGGCTTTGCTTTCGGTTTCGTAGAGACTCTAGAGAGCTGTGTCGGTGTCGCTGTTTGGGAATGGGGCCTTTTAGGGACCCACTTATAAGTGATTACATGCATGCTCATGGGTCTTGGTGTGTTCCTAAGTGTTGAGCACGAGGGAATTCTGGTTGTACTCGTAGATGGGTTATGCTGCATAGGTTGTGGCCTTGGCGTAGCTACTTGTGCCCTCAAGCAAGCCTTAGGCACCCAAATTTGTCTTGATTGTGGGCTTGCCTTCATCGACTTCTTGGGCACCCAAATAGATTTTGCTTTAGCAGAAGAATTTCTGAAAGACTTCTTATTAGCGTCGTGTTGTTGGTTACTAATAAGAGGCTCTGCCCGTGTAGTTGACGGTGGTGCACCCGGTCGTTCGCCTTTCCGCACCCATACCTGGTTTATTTGCTGGGACATTCCGATGCGCAGATATTTTTGATCTCGGACATAAGTAGTACTCTGCTTCTTCTGCTTGTGATCCGCCTTTGGTTGCTGCCTCCTTCTGGCCTTTGGAAAAGAAGGGAGATCCGTTGCATCCCTGACTCCTTTTTTGCAAATGTCATTCCTCTGCAACACAGGGTTTTGAACAAGAACAGTATGGTCATCTTCATGTGTACCCCTGGAAGGACCAGGAGTCTGTGCCTTTCCTAGTTCCTTGAGTGCTCCATTGTCTAATTCTACTGTAACTCAACTATGATTGAGCCAAACCTGGAGAAGTCCACTTCTTAGGCTTAGATTGACTGCTTGGTCATAGATCCAATCCTGACCGAAGACGAGAGGTTCAGTGAGATCTTCATCTTGACACACCAGTACTTTAACGGTCATTGCCTCATCGTGAATGTAGAGGGGAAGTTCCACCTCGCCCATGCAAGGGGTTTCCACGCCTCCCAATCCTATGAGATATGCCTCCACAGGATGGACAGTTAACTGTAACTTTTGACAGTAAGACAATTTAACAGCACTAGTGGCTGCACCTGAGTCAATCAAGGCTCTTACGGTCCTTGCACTCTTTCCTTGTCCTATATCTAAGGTTACGAAAGGACGTCTATCAATTATCCTATGCGAGCTTGTTCCTGCAACTTCACACATGGCCATAGGAAATCCTTGGTCTGCATAGTCATTCGCTCCAGGCTGATCTCTACCTTGCCTTCGTAATTTCATCCTTCTGATGCGTTCTAAAGCTTCAGCTTGAGCTTCTTCTCGAACTCGCTTTTCTTCCTCTTTGCGTTTCTTAGCAGTGTTGAGTCGACTGAGCATTTCCTCCGTGAGGGGTTCCTGATACAACTTGACTCTGCAACCGCTAATATAATTTGGGAGAACATCACCCTCTAATGTGGCCAATTGTACTGCTCCGCTCGTGGAGATCCTATTGATGATCATAGGTCCGTAGCCTCTCTTTTCTAGCTTCCTCGCGTGTTGTTTTAGTGTATAGACTAAGACTAGATCTCCTGCTTTCAAGCCTTTATCCTTCACGTGGGCATCAAAGTATGCCTTCTGTCTCTTCTTGGCTGCATATATCCCTGCAGCGGCTCTCAGTCTTGTTTCTCCTAATCGTTCAAGGTCAAAGATCCTAGAGGAGAGCTCATGACCTGTCCATTCGTGCTCTCGTGCTACTCTCAATGTAGGGATCAGGAAGTCCAAGGGTAGCACAGCATTTTGGCCAAATACCATCTGAAAGGGAGTGGCTTGGAGTACCGTTTTGTAGGCCACTCGGTATGCCCAAACAGCATGGTGTAGCTATTTGTCCCAATCAGAGCGTTTAGTGTTCACTAATTTCGTCAGTACATTGCATAAAATCTTATTAGTGCTCTCAGCTTGTCCATTAGCTTGAGGGTGATAAGGGGCAGACTTCTTGTGTATTACCAAGAATTCTTGGAGTAGATTTTCAATCACTTCGTTCAAGAAATGAGTGCCTCTATCACTTACAAGCTCTATAGGTAGCCCGTATCTTGTGAACACATTCTCAAACAAGAATTTGGCAGTTGCTTGAGCATCGTTCTTGGTTGTAGCTTTTACCTCTACCCACTTGGTGAGATAATCTGTTGCCACAATGATGTATTCCGCATGAGAACCCTTAGCTGGGGGATTAATAGGACCTACGAAGTCTATTCCCCACTTAGAGAATGCACGTCCACCCATCATAGGTTTCAGTGGCATCTCATCTTTGCGTATAGGATACTGGGTCCTCTGACAGACATCACACCGTTTCACATAGGTATGTGCATCCATGTGAAGGGTAGGCCACCAAAAGCCCGCAAATAGGACTGCCTTGATCACCCGATCCGGTCCAAAGTGTCCTCCTGCTACACCTTGGTGAGCAGTTTCTAAGATCTTAAGATACTCACTTTCATGGACACACAGTCTCAGGTAACCATCCTTACCGCGCTTGTATAGATTATCACCGATGAGTGAATAACCCTGGGCTTCTTGTTCTAAACTCCTTTTCCTAGCTAGAGTCATGTCTGGAGGGAATGTGTTTGTCCTCAAGAATGATACTAGAGGTTCACTCCAATCTGGCACAATGGATACTTGATAGAGAGTGGCATGTTCCACAGGTGGTTTAGTGCAACAGATTGGGCATTCCTTGCACAACTTTTGGACATCAGATTCCATAGTTGGCCAATGTACTCCGAGTCTCCTTAGAGTCTGTAACGTTCGTTGCTTTGAATGGTGTTGCTCTAGTGCACCTACATGTGCTAATTGCAACCATTTAGAGTACTCATCCTCTTCTACGCAACAAGCCAAGATCCCTTGGTCTGTGTGCTTGTACATGCTTCCTGCCATGATGTGGTACTTCTGGGCTTTTACAACCTCTCTATTCCGTGTGTTTACGACTGGATGATTAGGCCCGTATGTCAATACTGGTACCAATGGCTTAGCCCACTGCGGTACAACTTCCAAATTAAACAAGTAAGCATCAGGAAGGTCATCTGGCACTCCTTGTGGGGCTTCTCCCGATGTGAGCCTAGAGAGATGATCTGCTCTCAAGTGAGTCCTTCCTTTTCTTACCACAACCTCGAAGTCGTATTCCATTAGTAAGAGAAACCATCTTACTAATCTACCTGTATTGCATGGCTTGTTTACTAGGTACAACAATGCCTGATGATCAGTAAAAAATTTAAACTTATTTGCAAGCAAATAGTGTCTAAATTTTTTAACTGCATATACCATGCCTAATCCTTCTCGCTCTGTGGTGGTGTAATTCCGTTCAGCCGCATTCAATTGTCTACTGGCATAGGCAATTGGAAGATCCATATTTCCTTCACCAGTAGGTTGTGCGAGTACACATCCAATAGCATAATTGGATGCATCGACATGAACATGGAATGGCTTATTCCAATCTGGTGTGGTCAAGATTGGTGCTGAACATAATCTTCGTTTAAGCTCTTGGAAGGAGTTCTCACATTCATCCGTCCACTCAAAGTTTGTCAGAAGTCCGTACATGGGCTTTGCAATGACAGCATACATGTGTATAAATCGTCGATAATAACCACAATGCCCCATGAAAGCTTGTACTTCCTTGACACTCTTTGGCCTAGGTAGCTCTGCTATGGCTCTCACTTTTTCTTCGTCGGTAGATATGCCATTCTTTGACACTATGTGTCCTAGAATCTTACCTTGCCTTACCATAAACACACACTTTTCTGGGTTCAGGCAGACTTGATATTCTCTACATTTGTCAAAGATTTGTCTGAGTTCAGGGATATGGGTTTGTCTAATGTTGGAATGAGCACAAAGATCATCAACATAGACTTCTAAACTCTTCCTTAGGAACTCCTTAAACACATGGCACATCAGCCTCTGGAAGGTAGCTGGTGCGTTGGTAAGCCCAAATGGCATTACTCTAAAAGCAAAAATGCCCCATTCTGTGGCAAAGGCTGTCTTATGCTGATCCTCTGGAGCTATGGCTACTTGATTGTAGCCAGAAAATCCATCAAGGAAGCTGTACACTTCCTTGCCTGCCACTCTTTCTAAGAGATGTTCTGTGATGGGAAGCGGATAGTTATCTCGGATTGTGGCTGCATTAACCTTTTTCAAGTTAATGCACACATGCAGCTTGCCATTCTTCTTGGGCACCACTACGATGGGGGATACCCATTCAGTGTGCTCGATTTCATAGATAAATCCAGCTTCAACCAATCTATCTATCTCTTCTTTGATCTTAGCAGCGTAATTATCGTTATATGTATAAGGCTTTTGCTTAGAGGGTTTGGCATCTGAGGTCATGGGGATGGTGTGCGAGCATATGTCCGGGTCAACCCCTTTCAAATCCTTGTAACTCCAAGCGAATACATCTCTGTATTCTCTTAGCAAGGCAATCAATTCGTGCTCTTCTTCTTCTGTCAGGTCATGGCCTATATACGTGCATCTCTCCTCTCCTTCTTCTAGGGCCACTACTATTTTCTTGGTGGTTTCTTTGTTATCATAGGCCTCTCCTGATTGTGCTTCTCGTTTAGGCATTCTTATCATGACTCTCCTGTCATCTATCTCATACTTCTTAAAATTTTCTGGGACCTCAAACAAAGATTCTTCCTCCTCTGGTGAGACTTCTTTCTTCTTTCGTTTCTTTCCTTCTTCCTTCGGGGTCATATGTGTTGCTAATCTTACATCATTTGTAACCTCTCCATGCCTCTGGGGTTGAAATTCTACTTCATGGAAATATTCTTCATCCGATGCAAATGGTGGGTCCATAATGATTGACTCTAGATCGGAGTCACTTGCATCCTCAAATGCATCAAGGCTAGGTTCGCATTCTTCTAAAACTGCCTCTCCCATGATTGGCTCTATGGAGAAGACTGAAATGTCATAGCCATCCTCATCACAGTGAGGTGTCCATTGTTCTTCGTTGATGGCTACGTCCATTGTTGCTAAAATTTCCGCCCAGCCATGGGGTTCAAACTCCTCATCTGGAAAGACTATAGGTGCATAGGCTGGGTCTTGAATGGGTCTATGAGTTTCGTTCGCACCTACCTCTCTGGCTTTCTCTCTCTTCTCTTCTTCTACTGCTACCTTGCACATCCATAAGTGAGTATCTTCATGCATCCATGAGGATCCCGACCCTATGGAATGCACCGATTCTGTATCCTCTTTGGCTCTATGGATGGGATTCCACTGGATAGGAGGTACATCCCTATGAGAGTAATCTTTGAGATTGACTTTGGTTGTAACACCTAAGTGCTGCAGGTACAAAGAATTTTTTCCCCAATCCTGTACCACTTGCAACTGCCGCATGAATGGTCTTCCTAAAATCATCTCATAGGCATGATTTTTGCTGAAGTCACATATAGCAAAACTATGCTCGAACTCAACACCACAAGTGGTGAGAGTTATTCCTTCTAGCAATCCTAAGGGTTTCTCAATATGACCATCGGCCATTTGCAATTTCATCCTCGTTGGCCTGAGTGCTGGCTTGCCCCAACGCTTCCATAAGGAGGTGGTGGCAATTGCAACTCCTGCTCCTGAGTCCAAAATCGCTTTGGTGGTGTACTCCTGGTAGGTTATGGGAAGATAGGTGTTCCCTTCTTCACCTTCACACATATCTCCTATCTTATCCAGGGGAATTTCTGGCACTGTCCTATGGGATCCTACCTGGGAACGAGGTTTTGCTATCTCTGGTACTTGTTTGGCTACATGTTTCCATAATTCAGGTCTAACCTTGAGTAGCTCTTCTAACTTGAGATTACACTGCACGTTAGTGTTCTTCACTACCTCTGTGTTCCTAGGTATGACTGAGTCGTCGTTCCTTACCATGACTGTGGGTGCTCTCATACATGTGGACTTTGCTTCCCATGGGCCTATGAAGTGGGGTAGCTCTTGTATGGAATTAGACTCAAAGTCTAATCTCTCGTGAGACTGAACACTCTCATGCTCCCCGTAAATAGATGGGATGTCTTGTGGGAATTGGTCGTGTGCATCGTCCACAAGTTCAAAAGGAGGGGCGACCTCGCTTTCGTTATCCCATTTGTCTTCTTGAATCTCTCGTAGGAAGTCTGGTGCAAACCGATTCATAGAAGAAGAAGTGTCTGGCTCAGTAGAATTGGGCACATAAGCAACCTGGGAAGGAGGGCTTATTCTATTGTTGACTCTCTCCTCGTTCTCGCAAATGGCTGGAGCACAAGCTTCTTGGTGAGGATTACTTATTCTATTACTTTTCCGAACAGGCTCACACATTCCCTGAGAAGGAATGTAGGCAACCTGTGGAGGTACATAAGCTTTCGGGGAAGGCTCATGTGACTTTTGGGGGGGAAGATAAGCTTCTTGAGGAGGCACATGGGCTTCCTGAAGAGGCTGGCTTATCCGTTCTCTTGCCCTTTCCTTTCTTTGAGGGGCAGGTTCCTTCTCTGATTGTGCTATTGGCCTCTCTAATCTTTCTAAGGAGGGAAAGGAGTCTGGTTTAGTGGAATTGGCCACATACACTTCTGACGGGGAATGCTTCATGTTTCTGCTTGCTTTATCTTTTTCTTGATTTTTTTCTTCCTTGGCAGATCTTGCAATTATTTCCTCTAACTTCTCTAGGAATCCATCCAAGTGTAATTGCGTTTTGGCTGAGCCCGAGTAATTGAAAAGGCGACTGGCTTCAAACATAATCTGAGCCAATGCGACCATTTTCGCACACAGTTTGGTTCTTTCTATCTCTAGGTCAGCTCTAGGATAGCACTTGGCATGATCCGTGACATTTGGCCCTTCTTGTATTCTGGCCCGATATGCTTTGAGCATCATGTCTATGTCTTCAGGAGTGGGATCAGCTAATACCGATCCTGTTTGGGGTGGTGGGTGGGTTACGTGGGGTGTCTTAGAGGGTGAAGGGATGGAGGGTGATGGGGATGGTAGCGGTGGGAATGTGTGAGAGTGCGGTTGAGATGTGATCTCTATGATTTTAGCCTTGGTTTCTCGTAGACTTTCCTCAAGTTCACTCATCTTCTTTGCCCATTGCCTTTTCATACGTTCGCGGCTATCTTTCCAAGCTCTTGTTCTCTTTTTATTTTGGCTCTCAGTATCGCTAGCATCTGGGCTCTTTTCCTGGCCTACCCCTTGGTTTTGCTGCAAAGCTTGAGCTCGAGTGACTACCTGTACTGGTGCAGTGGAAGTGACACTTCCTGAGGAGTCTACCACTAACCCAACAACGTTGATAGGGGTGATTTTTGGCATGCTATTGGGGTTCTTAGGGCAATCTCGTAAGAGATGCTCTTTTCCGCAGTCTTGGCAAAAGCCTTGGATAGTCACGGACTGAGTTTGTGTAGGCGGAGGTAAGGGACAATCACGAATGAGGTGATCACCTTGGCATCTGTAGCACGGTCCTCTTGGAATTGGTGGTCGTACCTGCCTAGGTTGAGGCCTAGAATTGGGGTTTGCATACATGACGTTCGTGTAATCTGACTCCCAACTAGGTTCATTTGCCTCTTCGCTATAATATGACTCACCATGCTCAGGAGACTGCATGTAGTAGGCCTGGGGGCTATCAACATGTGTGGAATCAAAACTATGGTCACTTGGGTCACTTTAAAGAAAGCAAGGATGTTACAGGGACTATAGCTCTATTCAGGTTCTCTTCTGCAGCAGTATACTTTACCGGAATCACATTAGCTGGGGCTGGGGGTTGTTGTGCTAGCACAGGCTGAGGCCTTTGTTGGTTTTGATATTGAGGTTGGAAATTTTGTTGTGGCCTGCCATATGGTTGTGGAGGGTACTGGTTCTGGTATCTGCCTTGTTGATAGGGCTGAGGGTAGGGTTGCCTAACCGCCTGCTTGTTGTATGGGCAATCTTGTGCGGTGTGGTTGGTGTATCTCCGTTCTATGGTGCAGTACTGGCTACTAGGGTTTACTTGGGGTTGAGCCATAATGGGACAGACGTTCGCCATATGGTCACCACCGCATGTATAGCACCTTTTCACAGGAGCAAACCTTGGAATTTGTTTGCTAGTTACTCCTAATTTCTGGGCCACTTTCTCTGCGAGTTCCTCAATTGATGTGGATTGCGTGGAAGAGTGACTAGATGCACTATCTGAATCTTTGTAGATTTTGGAAAGCTCTAGCTCTTCCCCTAGGTTATCTTCAATGTCAATGCACATGCGTACACATTCTTCTATGGTCCTAGGGTCCTTCAGATACACATAGGATCTCAATTTCGTACTCAGCAATCCATCAAGGAATAAGGCTACTTGTTTAGCGGATGTGGGTAGCTCCGAAATAGGGCACCTTTCAAGATATTGTCTAAATCTCCTTCCGGCCAATCTGACAGTCTCTTGGGGGGTCTGTTTGAAGCTGTGAATTAATGAGGATGTATTGTGTCTTATGCCACTCTTAGAGAACTCTACAATGAATGCCTCTAGGAGTTGATCTATGCTCCTGAACTGACGCTCATCTAATGGCTGAAACCATGTAAGTGCCGTGTTCCTAAGGGTTAGACCGAAGGCATTGTACTGCGTGAACAGATCTTCCACTTGTTCAGCTCTCAAGACTTGCTTGAACTCAGCCACATGATCATAGGGATCTCCTGTGCCGTCAAAGTAATTCTTCATGGACTTAACTAGCTGAGTGGGTCTCAAAGTTCTTGTGTGCTCTCTAGGTCTAGGCAGAGGGAATCCATCTACATTTCTTTGGTTCCTGTGGGCTCTATGCATCTCGGGTTCTACCCTATTCGTCTCTGTTCTCGTTCTTTCTCTGCCCACTGGGTTGGCAAAGCTTACTTCTGGTCTATCTTTACTTCTGTCTCTTTGCATACCATGAGCCTGGGATGTTCCAGCTCCAGGGTGACCATAGGATACATTTGATCTTGGTTGGGGGAAAATGAATTCACCCTTCCAAGTGTAAGCATGCCTATCATTTTCTGTCACCACAAAGATCCTCTCCGAAGTGTGGTCTAAGTAGGTCACTCTACCTGGGCTATCTGGATCCTTAAACTCATAGATCATGATTGTTCCTATATCAATTGGGTGATCCGGTTTATACCTCCAAAAGGCTTCGTCCGTTTCTCGATTGAGAAGCAAATCTATGCACTTGTTATCTTGGGGGACCCACTCAGGCGTGATAATCCTAGTGAGAACTGATTTACCTCGAGGGGTTCTAGGTTCCACTCCCATGTTTCCTTGTTCCAAGTCACCTAAGTCCGTTTCTGAAATTACATTCCCGAAGTCATCTGTCCTATCAGGGTGACTAGTGACCACATATATAGTTCCTTCTTTGTCCAGGTATGCACCATTTTCAAACTTGACAGCTGGGTGTTCTAGTCCAATGGATTGATCAGGGTTTTTAATCTGGACCACAGATCTTCCTAGGCCGTCCTCATAGATACTTGCACCTAATCGGTTGGTCCTAAGGTATTCCAACTGTGTTTTGTAAGGGCCTTCCACCCTGTACAAATAAGGCACTCCTGAACTTCCCGTAGGTCTGTCCATACCTTGAGACATTTCCGACTCACTGGTCTCAGAGCTAGGGTAATGAGAGTGGTGGCTCAACTGTTGAGCCCAAGACCTTGCAGTGTGATTGACACTAGCCTCAGAGGACCTAAGGCTTTGTCTCTCTCTTACTAGGTGTCGTCCTGATCTAAGGTTCATATGCCTAACGGATTAGCCCAATTTTTTTTTTTTTCAGAGTACAATCTCGTTGCCGATCAGTTGGTATCAGTTACTTGATTCTTTTTAGTTATTCCTCGTGTTTAAAGTCTTATCTGTTATTACGTCGTTAGGAATACTTGAATGTTCTTCGCACTTTCAGGTTGATCGTTCCACGTTAGGTTCTTTCCTTTATGTTGTCGACAGTACAGAGATTAAGTTTTTAGCTTGAACTTGAGTTTTTAGGTAGTCTTCAACTTGATAGTGGCCTATCGTTGCCCTGACTTACTCCTACTTCTAATCGTTCTTAGCCTAAGCTAGGAATTGACGAAGAAGAGTTGAGAATATTCCGACCTTTCTTGCCGAACCTTGCTCTTTAGAGCTCGAGAAGTTGATTCTCAAGCGTGCAAATCACCCTTGCTTGGATACTCTCAGTTGCTTCTCAATAGGCCTGCATAAATCCCAAGATTAGCTCCAAGTAGACCTTTCAATTGACAGACAATTTATTTCAGACACTTTTTTAATGACCCTTGTTCCCCCTTTTGCATTGTTAGAAATTTACTCTAGAGCTCCCTTGGTGTTCCTACCCCTCAGTGTGTCAACTTCCAAATATCCTATCTGAAAATCAACGCGTTATTCTTATAAAAAACAGTTGAGGGCGTGTAGTATATGTCACGAGCTTTCCGACAAGCCCTAGAGCTCAGAAAATGGATTTCGTATGAAAAAGTTATGACCGTTCAGGGTTTAGGGGGTTAACTAGACAAACAGAACCTTTCGGGGGTTTTAATGCATTTTCTAAGGCCTTTGTAAGTAGATGAGTACATGAAAGTGCAAATATGCCCAAAATTTAGCCTAAATTTCCAAAAATTCACTCCTTAATTTTTTGCCGAAAATGCCTATCTATCGCGATAGACGGTGTCTGTCGCGATAGACACAATCTATCGTGGGGGCTGTCTGTTGCGATAGACGGTGTCTGTCGCGATAGAGAGTGTCTATCGTGGATTTCTGTCTGTCGCGATAGACGGTGTCTGTCGCGATAGACGGTATCTGTCGCGGATTTCTGTCTGTCGCGATAGACGGTGTCTGTCGCGATAGACGCTGTCTGTCGTGGGTCTCTGTCTGTCGCGATAGACGGTGTCTGTCGCGATAGACGGTATGTGTCGCGGATTTCTGTCTGTCGCGATAGACGGTGTCTGTCGCGATAGACGCTGTCTGTCGCGATAGACAGTGTCTGTCGCGGATTTCTGTCTGTCGCGATAGACGGTGTCTGTCGCGATAGACAGTGTCTGTCGTGGGTCTCTGTCTGTCGCGATAGACGGTGTCTGTCGCGATAGACGGTGTCTGTCGCGATAGACGGTGTCTGTCGCGATAGACGGTGTCTGTCGCGATAGACAGTGTCTGTCGCGATAGACTGAAAAAATGCAAATTTTTGAAAAACTTCTAGTGATCTAGAGTGCCCTCAAGGTGTAGGTTACAATGATAAACATGCATTCACAAAATGTTAAGATTTTCTGTCTGTCGCGATAGACAGAGGCTGTCGTCCCGGGACCTGTGCAGAGCCTGTCGTACCTGCGCACACTGCTGGGGATGATGGTACAGCAAAAAACCTGCAAAATAGCTCAGAAAACATGCAAAAACAGCACATGCAAGTTCGCTCTCTCGCTCTCTCTCACAAGTGAAATGAGGGAAATGAGGTGGAGGTGGGGATATAGTCAAAAAACTGAAATTTTCGCGATGATGGAGATGGACGTGGGAGATGGTGATGATGATGATGGTGAAGAAAGTAAAAGAAAATCGATGAGAGTGAAGAAAATACCTACAACTCCAACGCGTCAACTCTACGTCTTACCATCACACGCTCGTCCTCAAAGCTCGATCCCCGGCAACGGCGCCAAAATTTGGTGTAGCTCAATGATGAGTAGCACCTCCTTTAATGTCAATCCGGGAAGACGTGAGGATGGTATGAAGACCTCGAGCAAGTGGCGGCACAAGTGCGTGAGTGAGAAGCACACAAGCATGCACACACATACACACACACGCGCACACAAGGCAAGACAAAGAGAGAGGATCAATGGAGTTCTTTAGATTACTTTCAAAAGCTCTTACAAGTTCGTTTCAATTACAATCTAACCTCAAAAATGAGCTCTCTAGCTCCTTTTATAGTTTTTGACTAGCTTTGGCCCTGTCCAGACCTAGTGTCCGGCCTAGTTAAAAATTAGGTTCCAGGGCTTATTTGAGGGCTCAAACGAAGTCTAAAAATTATGAAAATTGGTACGATGGTACTTCTAATACTCCTCAAGCTCGAGGACTCCTCGGCTTGCACAAAATGGAGTCTAATCTACCAAAAACGGGATTTACAATGTTTGTGTAGTGATTAAAATCACTTGAGTTGTACATAATCTATGGGAAAAATGATCTGGCCTTGTTGCCGTATTGTGCATGACTCCTTTGTTGCTTTGTATGCCAACACCGACATCACCCCACTCCAAGAAGAAGTCGACGCCGTAAAAGCGGAGAATCATCAATTACAGACACAATTAGCAGACCTCCAAGCACAGTTTTCGGAACAACAGGCCTTGATACAGCAAAGGGATGCAGCACTAGAATAGCTTGCCGCCAAAGATCAGCTATTACACGCAGCACACGAAGGAATTCGGGAATTAAAGACCGCACTCCAAGAAAAAGAAGACATCAGCTCATCCCTAGAAGAATTGGTCGAAGAAACGAAGGCCCGGTTATAGGAAACCATCCAGAAGAATCACGACCAATAGCGAGAAGCAGAACAAGTCAAGGACGAGCTACGAAGAGCCCAGGAATGCTTGGACGAGGTAAATAGAATGCTGAGACATCAATTAACCAGGGAAGCAAAATACCAAAAAGATCTGGCAAATACTCGAAAAGAACGCGATGCATTCTCCAAAACGATCGAATTTCAGAATCAGCAACTCGAGCGACTGGATAACCAATTGTGAAATCAGAAGGATCGAGTCACGGATATGCAGCAGAAAGTCACCGAAATGAAGACATCCTGGGATGCTGCATTGTCTAATGATTTTTATTTACAGGAGGCCTTTTTGCAAACCCAGGCCGAAATCTTGCTTACTGAAGCAATCACACTTAGTTCCGTCAGAATAGATGCGTAGATTTTAGAACCCGACACTCTGAAGCAATTATTAGAAACCCTTAAGAAAAAAATAGCTCGTACATTTAGATTAGCCAGGAATATGTACCTCGAAGGTCTCATAGAAGAATAGTAAAATTCGGTCATGCGAATTCGCAATGTAATGATGGGTTCGAATTGAGTATGATACCAAGGTTTTGTTTCATGATACTTTTTCGCACATATAAAAGACTTGCTAAGTCCAGCATCGATCTACGGGATCAAATGCAGAATGATGATTCTTTATGCTACAATTTTGGTAAGGGGAATGAAGTGTCATGTCCGAATGAAATATAATCATTCCAGTGAATGGCAGTTCAAGCTCTGGTGCTTATAAAATGCGTATGCCCAGCATAGTATTTTTCAGTATAGTATTCTTCGAGCTTTGGTGCTAGTTAACAAATATTCAACATATTATTTTTCTGCGAGCCTTACAACCATGTCTGAATCCGGTATACTAAGATGGCGACTCAGGAAGCGCGCAACTGCACAGAACCGAGTTGTGACTACAACATACACTACATTATAGGATGATGAAGATGACTCAATGACTTCTGCAACATTAAAGGTTCAGCATAACAACATATTATTTTCCACAGAATTTAAAATAGAGCTCGACATCCATTCTAGGAGGAATGAGAACTGGCTACGGAGGATCGGACTCCTCCAGTTTGCTAAGTTACCATGGGAGCAGTGGACAGGTAATGAAGATGCAGAGAATCAGTTACACAACATGCGACGAACAAAAGGCCTCATTCTGAACCAGGTACAATTTTCACCACAGTTAGTTTCAGCGATATTTAAATTGCCGCTGTATGATGATGCACGTTTTCCTAAATGTTCGAATGATGATCTGAGAAAAGAATTTGGAAACTGCAAAGGCCGCAGAAGATATTACATGATGAAAAATGCCACATATAATCGCCGTGAACAATTCAAGTGGTATTTGGAGAAACTATGTTTCTTAGTTAGATTTGATTTGATGTCTAGAGAAAATTTCTCACCATTAGTACATGCCGAAGGAGGTGGTAGAGTTAGCTGGACACATTGGCTATATAACCATCTCTATACACAAATCTTTGTCGGGGATAAGCGAAGATCCCAAACCAGTAGCAGAATAGCAGTATATTTAGCTGCTATATTCAAATTTGTGCAGTCGGTGAAAGAGCAGAAGCTGAGATGGTCCCAAGATATTAATTCCTGTGATCATAACATGATAGACACAGGACATCCACACAGTGCAAAGCAAGAGGAAGCAGAACAAATTTCTACATCGTCTGAAAATTTATTTCATACAGGTAATAGAGAACAGAACAAGGCAGTAGGAACGCCTTTTAGGCTGTCGACTAAACATAGAATGGAAGACCACTTACAAACTGTCAGTCCAAGGAAGTTGCCGAACGACAATCTCCCACCAAATTATGGGACAGGGTTGCAAAATAAATTACAAGAAGTTTCTGATTATTTGCGTCAACAAGAACAAATGATTCAGCAGGAAAAAGAAATATTATTCGCTAATATGAATAATTCCAATTCATTATTAGAAAAGATGAAACAGATGCAAAAGGAACTGGATGACAAAGAAGGCTTACTGAAGGAGTTACAGAGTAACCAACGGCATTAATAGCGGATTTGATTAACGCTAAAAAGTTTTTTCAAGAATTTAACCAGTGGCAGAAAAATATACAAAAACAGATACAAGACGAAATGATGAGCTTTTCTATCATGAATGCCAACCTGCAAGCAGAAAATGAAGTTTTGCATTCAAGAATACAGGTTTTGCAGGAATTAGAAAGTCAGATATTAAAAGATGAAGGAGTAGAATTGAATGCCACACTAATGACGAAAGTGGATATAGAATTATTAAAACAACAATTGGATAGTCATGTTCACAATATTTGGAAACTTTTTCGTAAAAGATGGCTTGCTATACTTGTTCCTCCACTTGAACAAATGCGGTCATGTTTTGTGAAGGACCATGAAAGTAAGTTGATAACTATAATTCAGGAGCAGGAAAAGCAGCTTGAAGAATACAAGCAGAATATTAAAGGATTGCAAGAGGAGCTATTACAAAAGACTATACAGGAAAAGCCAGAAATGATTCGGGAGCAGAACTCTGGAACAGGCCTTCAGGCAAAGCAAAAGAATGTCAAAGACGATAATGCACTTGCGGGTTCGAGTCCACCGTGCGGGCCAGTGTTAGACGGTCGCCGGAGTGGGACAGACATAATGACCGCCTGATATACCGAAAAGTTGGTATGCGCATCTTGAAAAAGATATATAAAGAAATGTAAAGAGAATGGAGAGAGACACCGGTGAGAAACGGTTGTCTTGGAATTGCCAGTTTATTCGCCTGAGTATCTGTCAGATTATTATTACACTGTTACGAAGTTTGAGTATTATTGTGTTGATTTCTATTCTGTTCTGCGCCTGGTTAATCGTTTATTCACTCCGTAGTTACGAATCCAGAGTTACGAATCAGTTGTATTGCATTACGAGTCTGTTTGGTATGGTTGAGTGTGTCTCTGAATGTTAATAAGTGCAGTGTGTTACTTGTCAGTAGTATACTGAACAAGGAAGTATGGAAGTAGTTCCGAACTGATCGCATGTTAACCATTTTGGTAAGTAACCAAATTCAATACAGGCGTCTACGTTCACTGTTGATTCCGATCACAGGAAAAACTAGCATCTGTAACGGTTGAAGTGCGAGTAGGTCATTATTAAGCCTGTAACAAGTCACTTGTTGTCAGGACATTTGTTGCTCGTAATTGGTATATGATGAGTTATATAATTTCAGTATATATATATATATATATATATATATATATATATATATATATATATATATATATATATGTGTGTGTGTGTGTGTGTGTGTGTGTGTTTGGTATACCTGTCTGTTCTAAAGAAGTACGTATTAGGTGATCTTCGTTTACTGAAGTAGATTATTCTATTGGACACAAGTCACCGGACTACTGCTCAGACCATCATAGCAGGATTAGTTCATAAATTCTAAGTCCAGTACAACGAACAGTCATCGGTTGTTCAGAATTGCGTATGGAGCTAAGACGCTAGAAGTAATTATGATTGTGTGATAAGTTGGGAAAATAGTACAGGGCCTCTGTCTAACAGACCCCTACCACTCCCAAGGACCCACGTGGCTAAGAGGTAATTTACGGTTAGGAAAGGTTCGGAAACGTATGAACTTGAAAGTATTTTGAGTGTGAAATTGGAAGTTTAACGGTTGACATTTAACAACACATAGGTGAATACATCTCCTCCCTGATTTGCCATTATTTCCCAAAAGGCAATAGAGCAATGTCAATGCAGTACGGGCTGGAAATCTGCAAATTTCTAGAAATTGCAGCAAACACAAGTCTGCAATTAATGTGCAAAGGGTACTCTGCTGTTCAGCATGTTTCCCAATGCTCTGCTGACTGAATCCAACTGGCTGATGGCGGGCACGGATCCCGAGACGATGACTGCGCACAGGTATAGTAGTTGCACACTGACGAGCTGGCACAGAAGGGCAGGAGCTGACTAGAGCTGACGGCGAGTCCTCAGGGACTATACAAATCTGCAGAGCTGAGCTTGTTTGTTGCCAACATTCTGAAACGCTCCATCTATATCTTTCATTGAAACAGCCATGAATCCTATTCTTCAACTGCTCGTCGGCAATGAAATACATCTGTAACACACTTGAGACACTAGGAAGGATGTGTAAAAAGGCCGCTGTGTTGAAAAATAGCAGGCAGATAATCTGTGCAGGAAGAAAGCGCTACTGACTACAAGTGCAGAGGAGCTATATGATCGATCCGAATATCAAACCACTAGGAGTGGCAAGAGCCTTGTACGAAATCCCAACGACACTGCAATCCGATCCCAATGAAACCTGGTAACTGGGAGATTGAGCACCTCCGAAACCGGTTATTGGTTTCCCGCTGGTACAGATTCTAATAGTGCACAGAAGCAAGATCGAAGGAAATACTCTCGCGCTAAGATCCGCTCTGATACCAAATGTCAGATGGGATAGGATCGAGGTGCTGCCAAAGTGCAGTAGACAGTGTGAGAGTAAGAGACAGAGTTGAGCACGACACCCAATGCAATAGTACTGAAAATAGAGTGTTTGCTAAATGATAACCCTTATATCTTAGGGTTATAAGGGGCTGTTCACACCCGAACACAGTAAGTGCCCGTAAGTGTGCACCACAAGCACATACAAAATAGTACACATAATATGGGGGAAAAACCTCTCCTACCGAGAGTAAAAAGTGCCCCAGTGTCCTAGTGATTACCCGCACACTCCCATATGAGCGTAGGCGTAAGTAAGGTGTGTGAGATACCCAACAGCTTCGAACAGTTTGGTCACTTTGTACGAGACCAATACAAAGGCACGGAAATTGCAACTCAAGAACGAGTTGCATACATTGGAGAAAAAGAGCATGTCGGTAAGTGACTACACTCTAAAAGTCAAAAGCATATGTGAGTCACTTGCATCTATTGGCGTGAATGTAGATGATGATGATAAGGTGGAAGTGTGCCTTCGTTGTTTAGGAGCTGCATATAAGCAGTTTAGAACTTCTATATAGACCATGGAAAATATTCCGAATTTTGCTGATTTGGTCTCTATGCTGATCATTGAAGAAAAAATCTTGGTGAGGATTCAAACTCCCAAGGAAAGCCCAGTTCTGAGCAGGTATTCTACTCTGGCAGAGGAAGAGGCAGAGGTAGAGGTTTTGGAAGTGGAAGAGGAAACAGTAACCAAGACCAAGGTCAACAACAGAATCATGCAGGAGGAAGAGGACAGTTTCGAGGCAGGGGGAGCCAAAGAGGTCGTAGAAATTTCCAAAGAAATGATTCAGGTAATGATAGTAAAGGATGCTAGAATTGTGGTAAATCTGGACATTTTGAACGTGATTGCAGGTTAGAGAATCAAAATAAGAGAAGGCAGCAAAACAACTATGCATCCACAAGTGCAGATGATTATGAGAAGCTGTTTATGGTTCAACATCACATGATGAATACGATGTCTGCTGGTGTTTCAAAATCGAATGATAATGTCTGGTATGTTGATTCAGGTGCTTCAAATCACATGACCAGTCATGCAGAATGGTTTAGTAGTTTGCAGAAAATGCCAGTTCCTGGATATGTTGAAATAGGTGATGACACATGGCATCCTATTGAGCATACATGAAACATAGCATTGTCTATGGAGGACGGAAAGGTAAAACATCTCGCTGATGTGCTGCATGTTCCAAATATAACGAAGAATCTGGTTTCTGTTGGACAAATGGTTGACCAGGGATTACAAGTCAGGTTCAATGCTGATGGATTATATGTAGAAGAGTACAAGCAGGATGGACGATTGGTTGCCAAAGGAAACAAAGTGGGTAGGATGTTCACCTTAAATGTGAAGATTCCTGAAATGAATGCAGCCATGTTTGCGAAAGGTGCAGGAGTTATTGCAGATATAGAGATATGGCACAAACGGATTGGACATGCAAACTTGCAAAGGCTGAAACTGATGCAGTCAAAGGAGATTTTCCATGGACTACCAAATTTCAAAGTTGCTGAAATGCAAAAGGTATGTGCAGCATGTCAATTTGGTAAACAATCAAGAGCATCAATGCAAAAGGTATGTGCAGCATGTCAATTTGGTAAACAATCAAGAGCATCATTTCCACATGACAAGCATGTTAGTGAGAATGTACTAGAAGTAGTACATACAGATGTTTGGGGTCTAGCAAAGACCACATCTATGGGCGGTTGCAGGTTTTATGTTACTTTCATTGATGACCATACACACAAAGTATGGGTATATTTCATGAAAGAGAAGAGCGAGGTGTTTACTCATTTCCAGAATTTTAAAGTCATGGTGGAAAAGCATACAGGGAAGTACATTCAAACATTAAGATCTGATGGAGGAGGTGAATACATGTCAAATGAGTTCAGCAGTTTTCTAAAAAATCATGGAATTCGGCGTCAGTTTTCATGCAGGTACACACCACAACAGAATGGTGTTGCTGAACGCAAAAATAGACATATTGCAGAAATAGCAAGAGCCTTGATGGCTGAGAAGAATATGCCTCATTGTTATTGGGCAGAAGCTGTGCATACTGCTGTATACATCATGAACAGAACTCCGACTGCTGTTGTACATCAAGTTACACCTGAAGAGAAGTTTACAGGTAAAAAGCCAAACTTATCACATTTGAAAGTTTTTGGCTGTATTGCATATGTACATGTTCCAGATGAGTTGAGGACGAAGCTTGATCCGAAAGCAGAAAAATGTGTCTTCATTGGATATTCCCTTGAGCAGAAGGGGTACAAATGTTATAACCCACTCACACAACAGGTGAAGGTGAGCAGAGATGTGGTATTTGATGAAATGTCAAGCTTCTATGCAGATGGCAAAGAAGGACTAAATCTTGAACCAAATGACAAAGAAAATGCTGAAAAATCTAGTGCAAAATCTCAAGTTTTGAGTGGACCGGATGCATCACCAAGCAATAGTTCCAACTCAAATCCATGGAGTGGAAGATTGCGTGGAAATTTCAGTCCAGCAAATTCGTCAAATACATCCAAGAAAGGTAAAGAAAAGCTTTCTGCTGGTAGTATAACAGGTGCAGGTTTTGAAGACGTTGATGGAGATTCAAGCGGTTTAGAAAAGAGTCTTGATGAGGAACTTGGATTGCCCTCTATGAAGACTCCAGGAGTAAGAAGGGCACATGCAGATGATACAAGAAGAAGTGACCCAGGACCAAGAAGATTTGGGAGGATGCGTAATTCAATGCAACGATTGACATATGATAGTTACATGGCTCGCCATTGTGCCTACATGACAAAGGTAATACAAGATGCTGAACCTTCTTGTTTTGAAGATGCAATTGGTAATGCATATTGGGAAAAAGCTATGGATGAGGAGATGGCTGCACTTTATGGAAATGATACATGGAAGCTGGTTCCATTGCCGCAAGGAAAGAAATCCATAGGCTGCAAATGGGTTTACAAGGTAAAGCATAATGCTGATGGTAGCATAAGCAGGTATAAAGCACGATTGGTAGCTAAAGGTTGGCATTGATTATGAGGAAACATTCAGCCCTGTAGCTAAAATGTCTACTGTCAGAACACTTGTTGCATTAGCTACAGCAAAAGGATGGACTTTGCATCAGATGGATGTGAAGAATGCTTTCCTACATGGTGAGTTACAGGAAGAAGTATATATGGACCAGCCACAAGGATATGAAGATTCAAAGCATCCAGAATATGTTTGCAGGTTGCAAAAGGCTTTGTATGGGCTGAAGCAGGCTCCGCGTGCATGGCATACAATGATTGCTGATTACTTAACCAGCATTGGGTTTTCTATGTGTGATGCAGATCACTCACTATATGCAAGGAAGGCTGATGATGGCATCACTATTGTGGCTATTTATGTTGATGATCTGATTGTAGGTGGTGATAATGAAGAAAGAATCAAAGAGGTAAAGAAATTTCTTATGCAGGAATTCGACATGAAAGATCTTGGTGTGCTGCGCTATTTCTTGGGCATTGAGTTTATACATACAAAAACAGGTATATGGATGTCGCAAAGGCAATATGCCTTGAATATGCTGCAAAAGTATGGTATGGCTGATTGTAAGCCAATTTCTATGCCTTTAGATCAGAATTTGAAATTGGATACTACATCAAGTGAAGCATTGGAAAATGCTACTATGTACATGAAAATTGTGGGAAGTCTTATATATCTTACAATTACAAGGCCTGATTTAAGCTACACTGTTGGACTTGAAAGTCAGTTTATGCAGGCTCCCAGGAAGCCACATTTGGATGCTCTGAGGCGCACTCTATGTTATGTGAGTGCTACTTTGGATTATGCATTGTTTTATGAAGCTGGTGTAAATTTGCAGGTTCATGGATACACCGATGCAGATTGGGCTGGTAGTACTCCAGATAGAAGATCTACTAGTGGCTTTCTTTTCTCACTTGGAGGTGCAGCTATTACATGGAGCAGTAAGAAGCAACCCACTATTGCTTTGTCGAGTACAGAGGCTAAGTATAGAGGTGCTGCAATGGCAGCATGTGAGGCATCATGGCTAGAGATGTTACTTGTAGATTTAGGTGTGGAAGTGCAAAAGCCTATCACTATCTATTGTGATAATCTTAGAGCATACAGTTAGCACGGAACCCTATTTTCCATGCTAGAACAAAGCATATCGAGGTATATTATAACTTCATCAGAGAGAAGGTATTAGCAGGTGATATTGATCTTGTTTATGTGAGAATAGATGAGCAGGTTGCTGATATTTTCACCAAAGCACTTGGAGCTGAGAAGTTGAAGAAGTTTCGCAAGATGCTTGGATTACGGGATATGGCATTGAGCTTGAGGGGGAGTGTTGAGATATCAAGCTCAACATGTGATGATCTAGGATGACACGTACCAATTTTTCGTTTCTCTGACATGTATAGTGGTCACGCCGGTATATGTCAGGGATACTTCATTGAGCTTTATTAGATTTATCTACCGAGAGTGATGGCACATTTGTTTCTTGCCAGCTCATTCATTCGCGGACATTAGGTTTTTCCTTATGTACTAGTCTTCATATATTGCACTGGTTGTATTCTTGTTTTTAGGTCATTCTTGTACATTCCTTTTATGTAATAGAAGAAGAAGAAGAAGATCATTCTTCCTTGCCTCAATCTGTGTGTGTGCTTCTCCTTGAGAGTGAGAGTGTGTGTGTGTGTGAGCTCTCTTCCTTATCTCCTTCCTCGTGACATGTATGGGATGAAGCAGGTTCCGCGTGCGTGGCATGCAAGGATTGCTGATTACTTAATCAACATTGGGTTTTCTATGTGTGATGCAGATCATTCACTATATGCAAGGAAGGCTGACGATGGCATCACGATTGTGGCCATTTATGTTGATGACTTGATTGTAGGTGGAAATAATGAAGAAAGCATCAAAGAGGTAAAGCAACTTCTTATGCAAGAATTTGACATGAAAGATCTTGGTGTGTTGTGCTATTTCTTGGGCATTGAGTTTATACATACCAAAACATGTATATGGATGTAGGAAAGGCAATATGCCTTGAATATGCTGCAAAAGTATGGTATGGCTGGTTGTAAGCCAATTTCTATGCCATTAGATCAGAATTTGAAGTTGGATACTACATCAGGTGAAGCATTGGAAAATGCTACTATGTACAAGAAAAGTATGGAAAGTCTTATATATCTTACAATTACAAGGCCTGACTTAAGCTATATTGTTGGACTTGAAAGTCAGTCTATGCAGGTTCCCAGGAAGCCACATTTGGATGCTCTAAGGAGCACTCTACGTTATGTGAGTGCTACTTTGGATTATGCATTGTTTTATGGAGCTGGTGTAGATTTGCAGGTTCATGGATACACCGATGCAGATTGGGCTGGTAGTACTCCAGATAGAAGATCTACTAGTGGCATTCTTTTCTCACTTGGAGGTGCAACTATTACATGGAGCAGTAAGAAGCAACCCATTGTTGCTTTGTTGAGTATAGAGGCTGAGTATAGAGGTGCTGCAATGGCAGCATGTGAGGCATAATGGCTGGAGATGTTACTTGGGATTTAGGTGTGGAAGTGCAAAAGCCTATCACTATCTATTGTGATAATCTTAGCAGCATATAGTTAGCACGAAACCTGTTTTCCATGCTAGAACAAAGCATATTGAGGTACATTATCACTTCATTAGAGAGAAGGTATTAGCAGATGATATTGATCTTGTTTATGTGAGAATAGATGAGCAGGTTTCTGATATTTTCACCAAAGCACTTGGAGCTGAGAAGTTGAAGAAGTTTCGGGAGATGCTTGGATTACAAGATATGGCATTGAGCTTGAGGGGGAGTGTTGAGATATCAAGCTCAACATGTGATGATCCAAGATGACACGTACCAGTTTTTCATTTCTCTGACATGTATAGTGGTCACGCCGGTATATGTCAGGGATACTTTATTGAGCTTTATTAGATTTATCTATCGAGAGTGATGGCACATTTGTTTCTTGCCAGCTCACTTATTCGTGGACATTAGGTTTTTCCTTATGTACTGATCTTTATATATTGCGCTTGTTGTATTCTTCTTTTTAGGTCATTCTTGTACATTCCTTTTTATGTAATAGAAGAAGAAGAAGAAGAAGATCATTCTTGCTTGCCTCAATCTGTGTGTGTGCTTCTCCTTGAGAGTGAGAGTGTGTGTATGATCTCTCTTCCTTATCTCCTTCCTCGTGACAGGGAACTTGTTCCAAAACCAAATGTTAATAAAGTAATTGGAAATAAATGGGTTTATAAAGTAAAGAAGCTTGCAGATGGAAGAACAACTAGATACAAAGATAGACTGGTGGTCAAGGGCTATGCACCGACTCATGGCATAGATTATGATGAGGCGTTTAGTCCTGTGGTAAAGATGTGAACTATAAGAACAATAATTGCTATTGCAACATCATAAGGATGGACAGTAAGCCAACTAGACATAAAGAATGCATTTCTAAATGGATACATATCTGACAAAGTATACGTGGAACAAACTCAAGGTTTTTCGAACTAGGAGTACCCAAATTATGTATACAGACAGAGAAAAGCACTTTATGGACTAAAGCAAGCTCAAAGAGCTTGGAACTATAGGGTTGTGAAGTATCTCAATGAACTTGGATACCAAAGCTCAAAGGCAGATGGAAGTCTACTTATCAAGAGAATAGATGAAGGTATCATCTACATTTGCATTTATGTAGATGAATCTTGGAGATTTTGCAGTCCTTGATTTTTTTTAAATAAAGGAATTTTAGCCTTAGCCTACTCTCCCCGACTTGTATTAATTAAAAGAAAAGTACAAGGGAAGGGGACTAGAGCCCAGAGGACCCCCAAATCCCACAGAGCAGGGGTAAATATTACAAGGTTTAGATGGCATTACAAAGAAGGTTAATCACCCTCTCATCACCCTCGTGAGGGGCCCACTTGGGTTTAAGCTTGTTGTTGATCAAAAGGAGCACTTGATGATGCCTGAAGGGGGCGGATTTCTTATAGTTAGCGATTCTTTTTCCGAGGAGTAATAGAGATTTCTCAATCGGCCACTCTTTGGGGGAGTCACCAAAGTTATAAGCACATCTTTCCCGCCAGATCTTCCATAGGGCCTCCCATCTGATGGCGTATGTGTCTAAAGTAATCACATATAAATGCTCGCTTGAACAAGGTAGGGGTATAGGTAATAAAATGGATAATGAAATGAAGAATGAAATGGGAATAGACTGCACCGAATATAGTTTGTAGTACATATTAACCGATTATAAATAAAGCAAGCAAAACAAAGAAAAAAAGGGGGAGAGGAGAGCACACAGGCTGAGAGCCACTGTGATACACATGAGCGAATAGAGAACTCATAGCATAATTCCTACATGAGAGAGAGGCAACCAAGAGAATTCCGAGAGAGATGCTGATGGAGAGTTACTCAGAGTAGGAGAACATTCTATGGTTATGAACAGAAGAAGGCCATACCATTTTGTACACATCTTCTCTAATAGTAAACACATATTTGTGGAATGGAGTAGATTCAACTCTCTTTGTGTGAAGAAATCTAACTGTTTTCATAACTGTATGAATGTTAGTTACAATCACGAGTTTACGGTGCACATTTCTTGATCATGTTAGAATCGATTCTCTACGCATAGTGTAGAGGGTTCTTAAGTGATAGCTTACAATGAAATTATCATCCTTTACTATAGACAAATAGAAGTTTTTTTGCAAACCAGAACATGTACTCAGAAAGTTAATTTCAACTTGAAGATATGTTAAGTTGATGAAGTTAAGTACTTGAATCTTTGTGCAAGTGCAAGTGTAGGAGGTAAAGTAATAGGAAGACACGAGACGATGTGATTTTTGAGAAGTTTTGACACCGAGAAGCTATCAGAACAAATTCGTAAAGCATCGAAAAGTCACCAGAGAGAAAATAAAAGTTACCATAAAGAAACCTTAAAGCATCAGAAAGTCACCAAAGAGAAATTGTAAGTCACCATAAAGTCATCGTAAATGCACCAGAATGAAGTCAAAATAAATTTTGATTTTTTTCAAGGTTGAGTTTTAGGATTGATGAGCTATTGGTGATTATAGTGGTGTCCTAATATCATATAGCTTGCTTCTTATGGTGTTCTCATACACCCATAAGTGGTATCAGAGAAAAAAAAACTAGCACTATCATATTCCATTGCAAGGGTGGTACATCTCCATATGAAAAAGTGTGCAAATTGATTTTTGTTGTGGATCCTTGATTTTTGAGGGATAAAGAATCTCTTCCCCAATCTTGCACTACTCTCAACTTTCTCATAAAAGGTCGTCCTAATATCGTCTCATAGTTATTCACTTTTTGAACTAACAAATTGCTAGAGTATGTTTAAACTCCACTCAGCATGTGGTCAAAATAACCTTTTCTAGGATTCCTAAAGGTCTGTCAATGTGACCATCAACTAGTTGTAACTTCATCCGAGTTGTCGTAGAGTAGGTTTTCCCCATTTTTCCCATATTTCTTTTGTTGCAATTCCCACTCTTGCTCATGTGTCCAAAATTGCTTTGGTCATGTATCCTCTAAATTTGATGGGAAGGCATGTATTTCCCCATCTCCCTCACTAAATTCTCCCACTTTCTCAATCGGGATTTTTATTGTGGTCGTGGTCGCCACATTATCATTCTCCATGGTTGGGTTACTTTCTTCAAGTTTGAATTGTTGATCTAATCTCTTCCACAACTGAGGTTTAACTTGAAGCAACTCCTCCAAGGTTAAAGAACATTGGACTTTTGTTTTCTTCAACTCCAATCGTGTGCTCGAAGTTCTATCTCTTAGTTTCTTTTCTTCATCCCTTATTGTAGCTACATGGAAAAGTTCAGATTTGTGTTCATATTCTCCTATATAATTAGGAAGCATTGTTAGGCTTATTCTGAATTCTCGTTTGTGGTCCATATTTCATAGATCCTCATAGATTGGTTTTGGTTCTAAGTTTGGTAGGCTTGTAGGGACATCTAGCTCTTCAAAATGTGGTTCCTTATTTTCATACCTTCTCCATCGATCATTACAAATTTGGGCCCAAAAGGTCATGTGACTAGATAGCCTCTACTTATGGGATTAACGAGTCTTATTTCCCTTTTTTAGTACTTATGTCTTCCTCTATCTCTTCATCTTCTTTTCCTCCTTCCATTGTTGGTTGACGACTTCTAAGCATTCTTGAAACTTGGCTCTCGATATCCTAGTCTTGGGAAGGATTGGTATTGATTGCTCAAGAGTGGTTTGTGCAATATTGATAAACTTTTTACATATTTCCAATCTCACCTTCTCTAGGTCTCCTCTTGGGTAGCTTTTATCAGGTTGCTCCAAAATAGGTCCTGTCTCTATCTTGGATTGATAGGCTTTCAGCCACATGTTTAGTTCTTTGGGCATAGAATCCACTAGAATGGATCCTGCCTATCCTTCACTTGACTTCCTTGTCACTATATTGGCTTTCTTGTGTGCTTCATGGTTTCCACTAATCTCAGTTTCTTTTAGAGTTTTCTCTGTTTCCTTGCTTCTTCTTTTAATCCATTTGTTTTTAAGTTTTTCTTGTTTTGCCTTCCATCTTTGAGCCTTTTTAATTTTAGAAGTATCCTCTGGTTCCCCTGAGTCTTCAACCACTTGGAATCTAGGTTCTCATTCCTTGTTTGTCCTTGGGTTTTCGAGTGCTTCTCTTTCCAAGTTTCCGTTAGCCTTGGCTCGAGTAATGGCCTTTAGAGGCATGGTGTATTCCTTGTCACTTCCTGAGGGCTCGATTACTTCAATTACATTCATTTGTGTAGTAGTGGAGATTTTATTGGGGTTCTTTGGGAAATCTTTGAATAAATGTTCTTTGCCAAAATCATTACAATAACCTTCCAAGCTATGTGGGGGTAGTGGGTTGTAAGGCAAAGTGTATTCCCTAATGAAGTGATCTCCTCTGCATCAATAGCATGGTCCTCTTGGTGTAGGTGGTCTTGTTGTGGGTCTAATTGGAACAAGGGTCCTAGGGGCGGTGTACTTGTGACTAGCATAGTCTGGTCCATAAGCATCTTCATATCCCTCATATCCATAGTAATGTTGCTTATAGGCCTGGTCATAGTCCACAATACTTGTGTCATAGGGATAGTAATCTCCTTGGAATTTTTCGAATCCCTGGCCTAAGTTTTCTAGGTTCTCTAATGACAAAGCTGGCACAATGGCTCTCTCTAGATTCTCTTTCAGTTGTATATACTTTATGGGTACTACATTCTAAGGATGTGGTGGTTGTTGCCCTAACATTGGTTATGGTTGACTATATTCTATGTACTCATATGGTTTTGGTGCTAGGGGTGGTCTTGGGTATGGATTTTATCTTGGAGCCTCTCTGCCCTGGTCCCTTGTCCTTAGGTGGGTGGGTGGTCCTGGGTATGGATTGTATCTTGGAGCCTCTATGCCTTGTTCCCTAGGTGGGTATTAATAAGGTCTATATTATGGTGGGGCAAGGGCTGTAGATTGTCTATTAAAAGGGCAATTTTCCATGTTATGGTTGGTATACTTCTGTTCAATGTGACAATATACATTAGGTCATTGGGTTGCTTGCTTGTTGTATGGATAGGGTTGTGGTAGCATCAACCCTCCTCTTGCATAGACATGGGATGGATGGTCTCCACCATAGTTCATGCATCTTCATAACATCGATACTCTCATAGGGGAATTCTAGTAGTTCCTCTATCTTAGATGAGAGTTGTGGATGTGTGCACATGCTTGATGGTTCACCATATGAAATTGAGGATACAATAGATGTGCCTTATGTTCACTAGTGGAGCATAATTTATACTAAGACATGTACGCTATGTGCCTTCATTCTCTATGAGATTGATTTCATTTAGCCGATTATAGGAGACCAGATGTTATGCATCCCTTGGAGAGTATCATTTTCAACTATAGTTGGGACAACTTATGCTTGCCCAAGGTTCTAGGATTGGGCACATGTCTCCCCTATAGATGCTCCATGTGAGAGATAGTCTTGTCTAAATGGGACTTCATCCTTATGGATGGTGTGAGAATCATCATGTCTCTTTTTTTCTACCTGTGTGAGAATCATCATATCTCTTTTTTTCTACCTAAAGATAGGTCTACTGGCATTCATGATACACATGTATGAAACGATTCGAATGCTTAGATGAATGCACATCTAGAGCATGCTTTGGGTGCTCATGATACTTTTGTAGAGCATGAGTTTATTGACCATAAGGATTATCTTGTGGAGAACATGTTGGATGATTAGTTGGGTGCTTTAGAACATGTTGTGGATTCTCATGTATATCATTGTGATGATATTCAATTAGAGTTAGAACATCAAATGGATCTTAATGTTGATGCTGTGCAATTATCTCATGTGGAGCATGATGATGATGTGGTGTGGTAGATCAAGATAGCTCTTATGATACACAATTTGTGTCAGAGCATATTAGCTATAAGGATGCACAATTAGACATATCTTGGGTTGAGAAGATGGCTCATTTGGATGCTAAAGAGTCAGTTGTTATGCAATCATTCTCAGATTTTCTCATACCAAATGTTGACATGGATATGTCAAGACATGTTGTTTTTGATGATGGTGCTTTGGATGCCTTGGATACATGCATGGATGACATGGTTAGATTAGCCAAGATAGCACATGTTTCATCAGCATTTGGGAGTTTGATGTATGATTTGTTATGCTTGAGAGTAGAAGTTGAGTTGCTATTGGGACATTTGCACTTGAAGTTGTCAATCATTTGATGATTACTAGAGGCATACAACAAGTGGAACAAGGAACTTCATGAGTTCTTGCATCACTCAGATGTGAGCTCGAATCTTGTTGATATGAGCCTAGAGTGATTTGAGATGCACGAATACACCTTGTTTGGGGGATTGGTGTAGAATGATTGGTATGGGTTGAGATCCATACTCTTCCTATACATTAGTGTATATTCATGCATCATTCTTTGTATGTGTTGCCACTTATGGTCACATTGACTCTTGATTGGGAGATTGTTGAGGATCCAAGGGTCATGTAACATATCCATATATTAATATGCATATATATGTTATAGAATTTGTTGGGGGATTCTTTAGTTGAAAGGGGTTTGAGTGTTTTTAGGAGAAGAATGGAGAAGAAGAAGAAAGAAAATTGCACCAAAAGCCTCTCTCTTTTGATTAACAATAAGGAATACAATAGTTGTTGATATATTTAGGTAGTGATGTGTGTGAATACTCTAGGACCACCAGGGCACTTTTTTCCCTCTTTAGGAGGCCCCCCCCCCCCCCTTGTATATACGCATATTGCCCTTACGGGCTACTTATCTTTGTACATTCTAGTGGTAATACATTTAGTATTGTGTGTTGCTCTCCAAGCTTCTTCTTCTTCCTTATGCTATTTGCGTGCTTTCATAGACATCTAACTCTAACAATTGGTATCGGAGTAGGTCGCTGCTTCATCTAGGGTGTTGTCTACACCTCTCCGGTTGTAGTCTTAAAATCACACAAAATTTGCTAAGCATACTCAAGGTGTTTTAGAGATCAAATTGTTTCACTATGTGGTGCCGAAGTGGCGATGTGAGCTTGTTTCACCCTTGAATGCACTATCACAACACTTGTGTAGGCTATTTTGTCTTTTTGTGCCAAAGATATATATGAGTTTCGGTTTGCCAATGTTCAAATTTTTTAGATACAGTCATTTTTTTGCATCAAGGTATTTTAGTCAGTGGCCATGGCTGAAAGTAGTGATGTATTTTGTATGTTGGCTGTTGAGGATAAGTTGGATGGTACAAATTACCCATTGTGGGCTTATATGATGCTTCATGTATTGGTCGCAAAAGGACTATGGAATATTGTGCAGGGTGTTGAAAGACCTCCTGTTACACCTCTGAATATAAGTACTACAAATACAGGTGCTTGAGTTGATGGAGATGGTGTCAAAGATGATGATATTCTAAAATTCCTATTTGTGCTGCTGTTTCTGTTGCACCTACTGTAGAGCAAATTCATTGGGATGGCAGAGATGCTCATGCACATGCATTGATAGCTTTGTCTATCAAACATGCCATTATTCCTCACATTTGCTCTTGCAATATAGCTAAGGATGCTTTGGATACACTTACCTCATTGTACCAGGCCAAGGATGAGGCTCATGTTGCTTACCTCTGAAAACAATTGGAGAGTGAGCACATGAATGAAGGTGATTCTATGGACAATTTTCTCACAAAGATCAAGGATTTGAAAGAACAATTGATTTGTGCTGATGAAGTTATACTAGATAGCTCACTTGCGTAGACCCTTCTGAATGGTCTTCCTGACTCATATAAGAGTTTTGCTTCTACTCTTTGTTTGATAATGAAGGGAAATCCAAATGCCTTGTCATTTGAGGAGTTAGTCTCTGTTCTATTGTAGGAAGATCAATCTAGGCAGAATAGGTCTATTATGCATGTTGTAGATCAAGCTTTCATGGCTAGTCAAAAGGGAAAATGAAAATGGAGCTCTTCTACTAGTAAGCAAAAATCTACAAATGCTGCACATTGGAAGAATGAAGACAAAGATGAGAAGAAATAAAAAAAGCAAAAATTGTTTTGCAAATACTATAAAGCAAATGATCATGTCATTAAGAGATTTCCAAAATTGGCTGCTAAAGAGGCAAAGAAGAAAGAGTCCAGAATGATTAATGCAAAGGCCTCTACATCGAAAACAGAGTCTACTAATCTTGTGTAGGAAGAAGAATATGCGTTTACTACTGTTTGCAATTTTGCCCATCTTCTCATGAGCAATGCATGTCTGCAGTAGACTGAGATGTTTGGTACTTTGATAGTGGGGAGACCAAACATATTACCTCGTAGCATAGCTTCTTCCCTTCACTTGAGCCTTATACCCCTACAGGGAATACTGTTACATGCGCCAACAACTCCTCCTATCCTCCTATTGGAGTTGGTAAGATAATTTTGACTACTGTTGATGGTAGTTCTTTCACTTTGTCAGATGCTTTGTTTGTGCCAGGGATCAAGAGAAATCTGTTATTAGTTTTTGCATTAGCCAAGATTGGCTTGGTTGTCAAATTTTATGATGACAAATGTAAAGTTCATGATATGTCAAATGGTGATGTCATTATTGCTTATGGAATTTTATGTCGTGGGCTATATAAGATCATAGACTATGAAAGATCTATAAATGATTTGGCATGTGTAGTACATGATTCTCACGCTATGTCAGATGCAAAGCTTTGGCATGCACGCTTTGGTCATCAGAATTTTTCTAGTTTGCTATGCTTGCAAAAATCTGAAATGATGTCCTCTTTGCCCAAACTTGAGGCAACGGTAAACATGTATGTGAAAGCTGTATTTTGGGAAAAATGTAACATTCTTCCTTTCCAAAAGATGGTTAAGTTTGGGCCACTTAGAAATTGTAGCTTGTACATAGTGATGTCTCTGGTCCTATGTAGACACCTTCTTTTGGGAATTATCTTTACTTCATAACTTTTATCGATGATTTTTCTAGGCATGCATGGGTATATCCATTGAAGGAAAAGTATGAGGTGTTTATGTACTTCAAACAGTTTTTGATTTTGGCTGAAAATTTGTCAGCATGTAAAATGGGCACCCTCCGTTTTGATCGAGAGGGGAAATATATGTCTTCTGACTTTAATGCATTTTTGGCTAAATGTGGGATACAACATCAATATACAATGCCATATACACCTCAACAGAATGGATTTTCTGAACGAAAGAACATGTCACTCATGGAGATGGCGAGGTGTATGGTCAAGAGTTAGGCTTTACCACATAGTTTCTGGCTTGAGGCTATCATGTGTGCAACATATGTACTTAACAGGTGTCCCACTAAAGCCCTGTAGTCTATCACTCCATATGAGGCTTGGCATGGTCGCAAGCCATTTGTTGCTCATCTGCCAGGATATCCTCTATATCATCCACACACTAAACACATTCTGGTTAGCTATGATGTTGTTTTTGTGGAAGATGCTATTCAGCCATTGCTTTCCTATACTAAAGAGACATCTATTAGCTCCAAAGACATGTATGATACTTTGCTTCCTCTTTTTACAGGTGGAGAGTGTAGTGCTGGTCCTAATGACTTATACGTTAAGCATGCTAATGATGTGCTTCTGATCATTGTGGTATATGTTGATGATACGCTTCTCACTGGTCCTCATGACACACATATTGCTGATTTTAAGGCTGATTTGCATGCCACATTTGAGATGTCTGATTTGGGGCATTTGCATCACTATTTGGGCATTCAATTTATGCAAGTTGATGGAGGAATGGCTTTATGTCAAACAAATTATGTTGATACATTATTGTAGCATTTTGGCCTTGAAGACTGTAAGCCTATTGCCACTCCTATGGAGATAGGTTTACGATTGAGTCTTCATGATGCTGGAGATGCATTTGATGCTGTTCTCTATCAGTAGGCTGTTGGATGCTTGATTTACGTATGCATTACTCGACTAGATATTCAGTTTTCTCTCTCACAGATGAGCAAGTTTATGCATTGCCCAGGTCTCAAGCATTGGTAGGCAATTAAGCGCATCTTTCACTACTTGAGTGGTACTCGACTACTTGGATTGTTTTATCCCAAGGGGATCACTACTGCCAGATTTGCATGCTTTTTTTGACAGTGATTGGGCTGGTTTCTATGACACTCATATGTCCACCAGTGATTTTTGCTTCATGCTTGGTAGCTCATGTATATCTTGGTTGAGCAAGAAGAAGCCTACTGTGCCCACTTCCAGTTGTGAGCCAAAGTATAGGGCAACTTTCACATCGACTGTTGAGTGTGTGTGGCTCAAACACCTTAGGGTTGATTTGGGTGTTGGTTAGTCTTCTTCCACCAACATCTTCACTGACAGTCAGAGTGCATTGGCAATTGCAAGGAATCTTGTGTTCCATGCTCACACTAAGCACATTGATGTGCATTATCATTATGTCAGGGAGAGGTTCTCATTGGCCAGATCAGCTTGGCATATGTGCCCACGCAGGAGAACATTGTAGACCTTTTTACAAGGCTCCACCGAGGGAGAAGTTTGAAGCTTTCTGCAAAGCTTTGGGCTTACTTCCTTTTATGGATTGATTCCACATAGCTTGGAACTTCCTTATACATGAGTGCCAGCTCCTTGTTCACTACATCACTCCCAACGGGGATTTGTTGATATATTTAGGTTGTGATGTATGTGAACACTCTAGGACTGTTGGGGCCCTTTTTTCATTCTTTAGGAGGTTTTTTCCCTTGGCTTGTATATACACATATTGCACTAACGGGCTACTTATCTTTGTAAATTCGAGTGGTAATACATTCCGTATTGTGTGTTGTGCTCCAAGCTTCTTCTTCTAGTGCTGTTCACATGCTTGCACAGACATCTATGTCCAACAATAGTTTTGCCCAGAACAAGAGAAAATGTTCTCTATGCATAGTAGTTAAGCCAAAGAAGCACACACACAAGTATACATAATATCACAATTACTTGTGCAATCAACCTCCATGTTGGTCCTCCACATTTTCTAGTAGCTTGCCCTTATACACTCCTTGCACTCAAGCTTCCAATAAGGTTGAAGATTTGGTCACCCCTAGTATTGACTTGCAACATCTCCTTCATGATACTTTGTCACACCTTAGTTGCTCTCTATGCAATCTCTTTGCATACTTTGCCACCTCCTTTGCACACTTTGTCTCTCTCTTTGCAAATCTTGCCTCTCTGCATACACATTGTCCAAGTATGCCCTTCTCTCCCTTTTTGTCTTAGTTTAGAGTATGCTCTTGCTCCTTGCTTTCTCTCTCCAAGAATAATGCCCTTTGTGTGTTGATTCCTCTTACATATGTCACTTCAACTACTTGTCCATTTTGATGTTCACTTTTATGTCCCAAGAACCGCTTCATGTAAAAGACCAATGACTCCCTCTTTTGTCCTATAGTGACTATATGGAAAACAAAATTTTAAATGGGGATCCACATCTTAACTCTTGCATATTATATCCACTTCTTATCTTTTCCACTTTTGACCTTTATTTCTACAAAATGTGCACATAAGGGAGGGTTCACTTAGACCTTTGATAACACTTTAAAAGCCTTAAAAGCCCTTCAAAAGGACCTTTTTTCAGACTACGTTCAACTTCCCTGCAAGACCATTGTGAAAAACTATTTGTGCACTACTTGTGCACCCATATCCTTGGCTTCTTATGCACCACTTGTGCACCACTTTGCCAAGACACCACTTTGTTGCCCACCACCTAATGGGTTCTCTGTCCCAGAGAGCGATTAGCCAAACCATGAGCAAAGATGCATCATCTCCACACTGGAGTGGGTAAAACCTCGAGATGAAATATGAGCAATCTAGGATTTGAAGGAAAGAAAGCAGTCACAAGGAAACAATAGAATATGATATCAGTGAAAATGGAGGAAGAAGTAGGATCGATGGAGGGTTTAAGAAGGAAAGGGTAGGTAGGGTTGAGGGGCTAATGAGGAAAAGGTAGGGAGGAGTGAGGTTTAGGCTTGGGTTTAGGTATAAAGGGAGGGGTAGGGAGTAGGATGCGAGGTGACATGGAAAAATAGCATTAAACTAGAAGAGACATATTTTACATATGAAAAAGGTAGAACATTTGGAAAAAGAAAGAGCTAATGGACCATGTGGAACACGTGCAAGTGAGCAATCATATGTTAAATGTGTGCAAATCACATGGGGTTTGACCAAAAGTAGGAGGTGGAAAATAAAGGTAAAAACAAGTTTGTCGAGAAATGTGAAAATGACTCAAAGTTTGGAGAAATTGGGCACACAAAGTGCAATCTAGAGCTCGAATCATGTATATGTAGAAAGAAAAAAAAAGGTCTAGTTATAGGATAAGTTTTTATCCTATGGTGTTGGGGAGGAGGTGGGGAGGGGGGATGGTGGAATAAAATAATAAAAAAAACCCAATAAAAATACCTTAGGATAAAAATTTAAAGTAAGATTGGTGGTGGGGGGGCTAGGGGGAGGAAGCGGCATGTGGTGATAGTGGGGGGGATATTTTTCTCTTTTTTTTTTGTGTCAAGGAGAAACAAGGATCCCTTTTTGTTTTGAAACATTATACCTAAAAATAGGAAAAAATCAAATAAAATGGTAAATAAAATCCCAAAAAAAAATCAAGAAAAATGCTCTAAAAATGAACACAACTTTAGGACAACTTCCCATAGTCAAAACCACAGAGAACTTCCTTTTTGCATGAATTTCAACAAGAAAAAGACAATTGTAAAAAGAAAAATCTTCTACAAAAATCCTTAAAAATTCTTAAAAAATCAAAAGAAAATTTTAAAATTTCTAATAATATTATCATGAATTAGAATATTAAATGAACTCTAAATTACATTTAAATATTAAAGAAAAAGCATGATAAATGATGAAAATAAGAAAACTACGAAAAAAAATGATATGAGAAGAACTATGTATAACTTGGATAGACTTTGCAAGTTCTTGGTGATCCAAAAAAACTTCAGTTATGTTGAGGATGATAGGCCTCAAGCCTAGAGATGTTGACTATGGAAAGGACTCTCCATCCAAAGTATATAATAGCACTACACCCCATTGTAGGATTTCTCGAATTTTTTATAGTCTTTCCCAATGAGGAAGCCACTTGTTGCATGATTGTGCTTGTAATTGTGTTCTATGTACAAGAACAAGCATATTACTCCACCACATAGAAAATCCTAATAAACCTTTGTGGTTAAGATTGACACAAGTGATTTTGCTATAGGAGTGGTTTTGTTTCAGGATGGTTGAACCATAGATTTTGAGAGTAAGAAAATAAAACTTGCTTAGAATAATTACTCCGTCTATGAGAAGGAGTTGTATGCAATTATCCATGCTTTGAAGAAGTGGCATCATTATCTATATTGTGCCAAATTCATGATAGTGTTTGATTAAGAGAGCATTAAGTGGCCCTCTATCAAATAGACCTTGAATGTTGTAAGGCCCGATGGGTAGAGAATCTTTAGGAGTGTGATTATGAGCTTAGGTATAGGAAGGGAAAGTTTAATGTAGTGATTGATTCTCTTAGCTGCATGCCTATGCTCAATGGACTGAGTTCTGCTCAGAACACTAGTGAGCTATTTGAGTCCATTAGAGGGAATTTGGGTATAGTTCTGAAAGCAAAGACTATCACTTGTATTATCCACATATTAAATGCATTCAGGTTAACCATGATGTTCTTTTGTGGAAGATGTTATTCAACCATTACTTTCATGTACTAAGGAGACATCACTTAGCTCCAAAGGCATGTATGATACTTTGATGCCTCTTTTTATAGGTGGAAAATCTAGTGCTGGTCCTGATGAGGCACCTTCGCAGCCTTTACAGGTTTCATGTGATGATGCAGGTCATTCCATTTTTGATGCAAATTTACATGATGGACTTGTTAATGAGAGAGATGATATTGAGGAGGAAAAAACGATGCCAAAATGGTTGGTGCAAACTTTGGATGATAGAAAATTAGATGCACCTCTATCATATTGTGCTCATTATGGCTCTCATAGTGCTTCTTTTGCATGAGATTGCTATGCTATGGATACCTCTAGTCCTATGATGAGATTTCAAAAAATTGGATGGCTGTTATGCAATCTGAATATGATGTTATAATGAAGAATGATACTTGGTCTTTATGTGACTTGCCTCCTGGTAAGAAGGCCATTGGCACTAAGTGGGTCTACAAGCTAAAGCATAAGCCTGATGGAATAGTTGATAGGTATAAGGCTAGGCTTGTTGCAAAGAGTTTTGCTCGGGAAAGAGGCATTGATTTCGGTGAGACCTTTGCTCCTACATGCCAAATGAATATTGTTCATAGCATCTATGCACTTTGAGATCATCATGGTTGGAATGTACATCAGTTGGACATTAAAAATGCATTTTTGAATGATGACTTGCATGAAGAAGTGTATGTTTTTCAACCAGGTGTCTTCATGTAGAAAGGGCATGAAAACCAAGTATGTAGGTCGAAAAAGGAATTGTATGGTTTGAAGCAAGCACCACGTGCTTGGTATTAAGAGATACATGCCTACCTAATTGTGCATGGTTTTGAGAATATTCCAGCTGACCGTAGCTTATATGTTAAGCATGCAAATGATGTGCTTCTGATCATTGTTGTGTATGTTACTGACATGTTGCTCACTGGTCCTCATGAGAAGCATATTGCTGATTTTAAGGCTAATCTGCATGCCTCATTTGAGATCTCAGGCTTGGGGCATTTGCATCATTATTTGGGCATTCGGTTTATGCAAGTTGATGGCGAAAAAAAATTGTGTCAAAAAAAATATATTGAAACATTGTTGTAGTGTTTTGGGCTTGAAGAGTGTAAACCTATTGCCACTCCTATGGAGATAGGTTTACAGTTGAGTCCTCATGATGTTGGAGATGGATTTGATGTTGTTCTCTATTAGAAGGCTGATGGATGCTTGATTTACTTATGCATTACTCGACCAGACATTCAATTAGTTATCTCATAGATGAGCAAGTTTATGCATTGCCCAGGTGTCAAGCATTGGAAAGCGGTTAAGTGCATCTTTCACTACTTGAGTGGCACCTGACTACTTGGATTGTCTAATCCCTTGGGGGATCACTTCCGCTAGATTTACATGCTTTTCTCGACCATGAATAGGCTAGTTACTAATGACACTCGTGTGTCTACCAATGGTTTTTTCTTCATGCTTGGTAGCTCATGCATATCTTGGTTGAGCAAGAAGCAGCCTACTGTGGCCATGCCTAGTTGTGATGGTGAGTATAGGGTAGCTTTTATAGCGACTATTGAGTGTGTGTGCCTCAAATGCCTTATGGCTGATTTGGGTGTTGGTCAGTCTTCTGCCACCACCATCTTCACTGACAATCACATTGCATTGGCAGTTGCAAGGAATCATGTTTTCCATGCTCGCACTAAGCACATTGAGGTGCACTATCATTATGTCAGGGAGAGGTTCTTTGTTGGAGAGATCAGTTTGGCATATGTGCCCACACAGGAGAACATTGCAGAACTTTTCACAAAGGCTCTACCTAGGGAGAAGTTTGAAGCTTTCTACAAAGCTTTCGGTTTACTTCCTTTTGTGGATTGATTCCACATAGCTTGGAACTTCCTTATACATGCGTACTAGCTCCTTGTTCACTGCATCACTCCTAGGGGGCATTTGTTGGTATATTTAGGTGGTGATGTGTGTGAACACACTAGAACCATCGGGGCACATTTTTTCCCTCTTTAGGAGATTTTTTTGGCTCGGATTGTATATATATCTATAAGCCTAATGGGTCACTTATCTTTGTACATTGTACTGGTAATACATTGAGTAGTGTGTGTTGTGCTCTAAGCTTCTTCTTCTTCCTTGTGTTGTTCACGTGCTTCCACATGCCTCAAACTCCAACACTTTATTCAACCCATGATAGTCTATGCACATTCGAAGAGTCCCATCCTTCTTCTTTACAAACATGATAGGGGCTCTTGTAGGAGACATTGAGTGTCTGATAAAATGGTAGGCTAGATTCTCATTAATATTGTTATGTAATTCTATAATTTCCTTTGGGGATAGTCTATAGATTGGTCTAAAGGGTGATTGTGCTCCTTCTTGAAGTTCTATGGCACAATCATAAGGTCTATGCTTTGGGAGGATATATGCATTCTTCTTTTCAAAAACATCTTCAAAACCTTGGAACTCGTCAGGTAGCTTCATCGAACCATCTTTCTTGGACTCGAGTTTGTATGGCATATATCATATGTGTCGGATCCTTCCTTATTGCATGCTTGAAGACTTTGGCTCTGTCATATGTAAAGTTCTTCTAGATATCTCAATGGGTGATTTCATTCTTTTCCCAATTAACGTCTTGATTATGTTTCTTTATCTAGGGTGTTCCAATGATAACCGGATTTACTAGACTTGATATTATGTTAAAACATATGTGGCAATCATGGTCATCAAGTTGTACTCTTAACAGTGTGCTTTCCATGGTAATATCCCTAGATGCTAGAGTTTGTCCATCTTCTAGTTCAACTACTACTAGTTTGTTCTTCTAAAGTATTGGAATACTATTTTTCTTAACTAATCTTTCATCAATGAAACATGAGGAGGCTCTTGAATCTACTAGGGTTTTAATGAAAAGGATCTTCTTAGGCATGATTAACCTAAGAGGGGTAAGACATGTTTTTATGGGTGTAACAAGAATTATGAGACCCTTTCTTATATCATGGTCTGATTGTATGGTCTCTTTTACAACTGGATTTCCTTATTCCCTTGCTTTACAAGGGTGACTGCAACTTTGGAGTTTGTTTTCTTGTTGAGACAATTAACTACAATATGATGAGGGTTTCCACAACAAAGGCATACCTTGTTATCTCTCATTCTCTATTTCTCTTGTGGTGTTAGAGGCTAGAACCTAGTTAAATCTATCTGCATAGGTTCAAGCATACACTCATCTTTAGGAGTGGGCTCGAAGGATTTATGCAATCAACCTGTATGTTGGTCCTGCACCTTGTCTAGTGGCTTTCTCTTATGCACGCCTTGCATTCAAGCCTCCAATAAGATTCAAGACTTGGTCACTTCTACTCTCGACGTGCAACACCTCCTTGATGATACTTTGTCATACCTTAGTTTCTCACTTGGTTGCTCTCTACAGACTCTCTCTCCATACTTTTCCATCTCCTTTGCACACTTTCTCTCTCTCTCTCTCTGCACACCTTGCCTCTCTACATATGCACTATCCAAGTGTGTCTTGCTCTCTCTTCCTCTCTTAGTCTAGAGTATGCTCTTGCTCCTTGCTCTCTCTCCAGAAATAATGCCCTTTGTGCATCGATTTCTCTTACCTACATTGCTTCAACTAATTTTCCATCTTGATGTTCACTTTTATGTCCCAAGAACCTTTTCATGTAAAAGACCAATAAATCTATATTTTGGCATGTAGTGACTTTATGGAAAACAAAAATTTAAATGGGGGGCCACATATATACTCATGCATAGCATCTCCACTTATTATCTTTTCCACTTTTGACCTTTATTTCTACAAAATGTTCTCATAAGGGAGGGTTCACCTAGACTTTCCATAATGCTTTTAAAGCCTTAAAACCCCTTCAAAAAAGCTTATTTTCAACATGCATTCAACTTTCCAACAAGACCACTGTATACAACTATTTGTTCAGTACTTGTGCACCCATATCTTTGGCCACTTGTACACTACCTGTTCTTCATTTACCAAGTCACTAATTTGAACAAATAAATAGAGTGTTACCTCAAAAGATCATTATGTGAGTTTTGAGGCTCCCATGCAAGTGTGTGTATCTCCTCTCTATCTCTCTCCATCGTCTCCTTGCTCCTCTTATTCAGTACCCAAAAGGCCTTTATCTTGGACCTCAAAAAGGATGAGAGGATCGCAAATAGCTTCTAAAGTTGTCTCCTCTGAGAGTGAAGTGCTAGCTAAACATCACACGAATCGATGAATGGATCCTCAAGAAAATGAATTAAAAAAAGAAGAAGATGTTCTTAAAGCTCAATTTCAAGGTTCATTGGAGCCAAGAAAAGAGACAACCAAGCAATATTCTGACCAAATAGGTACGACACAACCAACTTTGTAGCCAATGAGGTTTATAGTGCGAGAAAGAGAGCTCTATGAATAATGATGGAGAAGCACAAAATTGAAGATCTTTAGTCATTGGATGCCACATAGAGGTAGATATATAGAGAGAGTGAAGGTATAAGGGATATATATATATATATATATATATATATATATATATATATATATATATATATATATATATATATATATATATATATATATATATATATACATACATACATACATACATACATACATACATACATACATACATACATACATACATACATACATACATACATACATACATACATACATACATACATACATACATACATACATACATACATACATACATACATACATACATACATACATACATACATACATACATATGTTAGATGGTTTCATATGGAACCATCTAGCATATGTTTTTAATTTGGTTTTAGGAACACTAGGAGCTTTTGAGTATTTTAGGGATCTTTATAGGCATAGGCCTTCTGCAAGTTGGGTTTTAGAAGGGAGCTTATAACACATCACTATCATAGATGATCACATCACTATCATAGATGACACAATTGATTTTATCATGTTTCGTTTCTTCTACATATGAGATTTATCTCTCTTATCCTTGGTGTTGTTGCTATTGCCTCCTCATTGATCTTCATGTTTGCGATTGTGTCATCCTTGACCTTAGTGTTTGCTTTTGAAGGAGCACCTTGATGAAGATGGGTTTGTGCTTGTGTCATCCTTGACCTTTGTGTTTGCTTTTGAAGAAGCACCTTGATGAAGATGGGTTTGTACTGCTTATCTTTGCTAGCATCTCATTCTCAGGAGATTATGTGCACACAAATATATAAATTGACTTCTCATTACCATGATTGGAGAGCAGCTACACAACGGCCGCATCTATATTTCCATCGAGTTATGCATAGATAGTAATGAAAGTCAAGTTTCAAAGTCAAATTTCTTACGCTTCCATTAACTTTTGGCATGGAGTCCATGGCCCCCGTTATAGAAAGAGCAACAAAAAATACTATGTACATGGTCATTGACACTAATATACCCCTTATTGTTTTGATAGTTAATGAAAGAGTCTTTTAGCCTCTTGTTTTGCCTTCAAATCCTTCAACTGTGTTTACATTTGAGCCAAGAAATCCTCCATTTTGGCCTTCCCAATTTGCATTTTTCTCTAGAGACTTAACGTTTGTAGCTTCTCAATTTTCATTTGCTTCTAGAGACTCAATTTGCATTTCCTTTTAGAGACTCAATTTGCATTTCCTTTTAGAGACTCAATTTGCATTTCTAGAGACTCAAAATTTCCTTCTAGTGTCATGGGAACAACTTGATTCTCACTCTCGCTCTATTGAGACATGTTTCTTCTATTTTCAATACTCCTGTAAGAAAATATTTGAACATGATTCTAAGTTGTAATCTTCCCTTTAACTTATGCTGAATACTACTTGGAAGGGCTTTGTCAATTCATTTTCCTACCATTAAATTTATAGGTTCCTCTTAGAGGTTCATGGTCACCGATCTTTCTCTAGTGACCAACATGGAGAATGTCTTAGTTAGTTGCACTCTCAAGCTCTCTAGTTGATCCCGATGTCATCTTCTTGAGTTTGTTTTCCAAAATTTTCTCTATAAATGTCAAATTGACTTCATCCCCACTGATGAAGAAGCCTTCCTCTTACTAAGAGAAGCATTTATCAGTTAGATCATTGAAATTAGTATCCACAAACAGGTTTAGGAATGCACATTTCTAAATGTGCAACCCTTGAATTTTCCGCAATGCAAGGACGAATCATATGTCATTATTAAGGAATTGGGTGATGAACGTCTGTGCACTAGAAAGTTGATATCTACTTTTGGTTAAAAATGGTTCAAGTCCTCTATTTTTCTTACTAATATAATATTGTTTTGAACGATGATATTGTTACTTCTGGACTCATGAGATAAGACTGGATCCTTGACTTTGTCATAAGACAAGCTAAGGGAAGGTGGAAGAGACATGTCGAGTGAAGATTCCGAGAGAAAATCCCACCAAAAGAGGAAAAGCTTTGGAATTCCTTTTTTTTTTAAATAATAAAAGCTCTTTTGAGGGAGAGCGGATGCATTTGTGTGCAAAGAGAAGTTGACTGCGTGTGCAAGGAGAGGGAGAGATGTGTGTAATACAGGCGCATATGAGGGGAGGGGGAGAGGAGAGAGAGAGTAAGTTCAAGAGAGAAACCGTGGTAAAGAGAAGAAGTAGCCCATGTCCTAGGACATAAGAAGTGAGGACGAGGGATGAGTGTGTGATAGGAGACAAATGGAGGAAGATTATTATTATTATTATTATTATTATTATTATTATTATCATCATTATAATAGAGCCTCCTAATCTTGGCCAATTAGAGACAAAGATCGGACGATAGAGAAAGTCTGATGGGGTTAACATATGTGTGTGTGTATGAATCATGCATGTATGTGGGTGTTGTTATGCGCCTAGACACAAAAATGTACGTGCGCATATCTTCACATTCCAATATTACAAGAAGAAATGAAGGACAAAATATTCTATGATTCCGTGGGCGTACCAGTTCACCTTTCGTTTTCAGAGAAGAGGTGCTACTAAGTACTTCCATTGCGCTTTTGTAATCCATTGACTTGGGCACGACATTCTACAAGTCAGCTGGCAGATCTTCACTATCGTGGTTCCTCTGTTAACCCACAGTGTCCATCATACCATGGCCTCGAGTCTGGAGCCGGTATCCCATCCTCTTCACGAAGAAACATCCTTTTTTTGACGAGGTGGCAAGATGGAGAGCTGCTCTGCAGAAGTCTCCGTCAGCCCGTTCGTTCAATCTCCGTCTGGAAACCAACGAAGCGACAATGACCGAAAGCTCTGCAGGAAGATGTGTGAAGAACGTGAACAGACGCATACATATATATACACACGTACACACACACATAGAGAGAGAACATACATTTACATACATGGTCATGCACACACACATGTGCATACATGCATGCATATATACTTAAACACAAAAATGCATTGATAGATTCATATAATTATATTAACATGAACACGTACATGCATGCATGTTGCACAGACAGAGATGTATACGCATAAATAGATGCATGTATACACACATACATGCATAGATACACGCACATAAACATGCATCCATACATACAATGTTCATGCATTTACACATACATACATAGATACACGCATTTACATGCATCGCTACGCGCACATAAACATTTGCATCCATACATACAATATTCATGCATTTACACATACATACACACAAAAACATAGACGTACAGCCATGTATACATGCATTTAGGTACATACACATAAATGCATAAGGATGCATTTATGTATACATACATAAATGCATTTATGTATACATACATAAATGCATCCTTAGGTACATACACATACACATAATTATATATGTGTATGTACCTAAGGATGCATTTATGTATACATACATAAATGCATCCTTAGGTACATACACATATACATAATTATATATGTACATACACATAGATACATACATGCATGCATACATACAAACATACATACATATATATGCCACGCATATATACATAAAAACGTATATACAAACATTTTTTAATAACTACATTTATACATGCACATACATACATACAGAAACACATATGCATTTATTTAGATTCCTCACCCTATCTCCATTCTTTTTTTTAGCTTCAAAGAAAAGAATTGACTTCTAAAGTCTTCAACACTCCCATTCAAAATATCATGAACTTCTTCAACGCTCCCATTCAAAATATCATGAACTTTTTTATGATAGAAAAGAGCTCATTCACTAATCATTCATCCATGTATGCATACATAAAAACATCCATAGATACATACACATATAGATACATACATACATCTATAGATACATAAAATTATACATCCATAAATACATACACAAACAAACTCACACCCACACACACACACGCATGCCTTGAAGCCGTAGATTAATACTCATGTAAAAACGATTGGGCTTTATATGAATCCTTCTATTATCTCTAAGTCTTCATATCTCAAGTTCAAACACATAAGTATACAAACTTTTCTATTGAGTTAGTCTGAAGTTCAGACTATTCATGCGGAAAGACATGCATATTATGTATTCCATTTTTCTTCTCAGCTTCAAAGCAAAGGATCGACGTCTAAAGTCTTCAACGCTCCCATTCAAAAATATCATTAACTACTGTATGATAGAAAATAGCTCATTCACTAATCGTTCATTCTTGCATGAAGTTATCAACGTACTGAATAAACGTCCATATCTGCATGTATGCCTCCATACATGTATACACACACTTATAGATACATAAGCATGTACATACATAGAAACAAGTATGCATGCATAGATACATACACATATAGATACATACATATATACACACGCGTACACACACACACACACATATATATATATATATATATATATATATATATATATATATATATATATATATATATATATATATATATATATATATATATATATATACACATACATATATATATATATATATATATATATATATATATATATATATATATATATATATATATATATATATATATATATATATATAGAGAGAGAGAGAGAGAGAGAGAGAGAGAGAGAGAGAGAGACTATTGTCAGGATCTTACTCATGCACACAGAGGTTACAGATGTAGAAAACACACAAACAAATAGACATACAAAGAGACGAGACATAACACAATATTGCGTGTAATCTCTCTCCATGCACTCTGTTTTGACAGTCCACAGAGTGCATGTATTTATAGGAATTTTATCATTAATGTTTTGTGGAATGCGAAATGGTCCATAATAACGTGCAAGTTTAATTTTAGGATACTGCAAAATATTTTTGAGATGTCTTTTAATGATATGCAACCATACAAGATCATTTTCCTTGAATTCGTTGGCTAATCATTTAGTATTGATATTACATGTGTATCGCTCTTGACTTTTCCTAATATGCTCGTGAACATCGTGAAGTATAGAGATGTGATCTTGAGCAATAGAATCAACCATCAGAACATTGTTGGTTTGGGTGAGTGACATGGGAGTGGGAAGCTTTTACCATAAACAATTTCAAAAGGTGCACAACCAATAGTGGTGTGTGTGGTGTTATTATAAGCAAATTGAAGCAATGACAACTATTCATCCCAGTAACTAGGATTATCTAATGAATAACAACACAATAAATCAAGAATAGTACTGTTTGTAGCCTCACTTTGTCCATTACTTTCGGGATGAAATGTAGAGCTAAAATCTATTTTAGAACCAAAACGTTGAAATAAGGCAACCCAAAAATGATTACAGAATCTAACATCACAATCAGATAACATTACTTTAGGAAATCCACGATGTGAGAAAATGCATTTAATGAATAATTTTGCAGCCTGAGGTGCAGACAAAGTTTTCCTACATGGAATGAAATATGCATATTTACTAAACCTATCAACTATTGTCCAAATCATATCATTATGTGATGAAGTGATGGGAAGACCTGTGATAAAATCCATAGAAATTTGTTCCCATGGTTCGTTCGGAATGCAAAGTGGCTTTAATAAGCCAAATGGTTTACCATGATGACGTTTTACACACTGACATACAATGCATTGAGAAACATAATGTGCAATATTGTTTTCCATATGTGGCCACAAGAAGAAATCTTTGCAAGAAAAAATGGTGCTTTGTATGCCTCTATGACCCATGTAAGATGGTTCATGCATTTATTTGATGACCAATCTTTAAAAGCTTGGGTTATGCACAATCTATGTTGAAAATAACGAAAACCATTATGAAATCATTAGGGGAAAAAGTGAGCCCTCCATGGGCCTTGTAAGGATTTGGATTAAAAAGCTTAATCTAGGAGATTAAGGAGGCTTGCAAAACCACTAGTTGTTTTCTCAAATGAAATAATATTCCCCAAAACATTGTAGTGAAATTCTAAAAAGGAAGAATTTGAGGCCCTTGGATGCTTGAAATCAATGGCTCATATTCAAATGGATGTAACTTTAGTGAGAGAGGATCTAACAATGTAATGATGAAGGAGGGACCTCACCCATATTTTAAGACTCTCTCTACACGTTTTTTAGCCCTTAGATCAAGGGAAATCCAAGGGCATACTAGATTTGGGGCTGATCTAGAAGTCGAAGCTATCGTGAGCCGTTGGATTGGCCTTCAATCGCATGGAGGAGGTTAAAAGGTGCCTTTTCCTTTGGGGGATTCAATCTCAGCCATCAGATCTTCTATGCATCCAATGGCCCATAGTTTAGGTGCTCAAAATTGCTTCTTTTCAAGAATCTACGTCCAATTTCAACCTCAATCCAACGGTCTATGTTTAAAGGTGCACTTTGAAGGGGAAATTTAATCTTGGCCATTGAGAAGAAGGCCAATCCAAGGGCCCATAATGAATTCCACCTTGACTTTTGTGTTTCCACCTCATCCCTTGGATCATCTAGCCAATCTAACGGTCCAAATTGATTCCCAAGCATTTTGAAAACCATTCACGTCTAAAACTACTAGATGTGGGTGGTTTTTTGCCTAGTCTATGTGATTAAGGGACTAGACTGTGGCCACCACCTTCTTCTCATTGGTCCATCACTAATCAGCCCCCAAGCTAAAAGGCCTAAGGAGGGTTCATTTTTCCCCTAATGTGTATATTGTTCATTAGATAAAGATGCACCATTGTTGAAGTCATGCCATGCACGTGAAAAATACAAATGAGATGCATAAGTGGAAATCATTTCTTGAAAAAAATGAATTTGGATGGCATAAATATTATGCAAAACAACAGAATGTGAAGCAAAACGGCTAAGAGCATCAACTACAACATTAGCTTTACCAGGCTGATATTGGATCATGGGTTGGAAATTTTGAATAAATGAAGCCCATTTAAGATGTCGATCAGAAATTAAAGGCAGACTTAATAAATGCTTAATAGCGTGTTGATCGGTTTTAATTAAGACCTCAGAGCCCATAAGATAGTGTTTCCAAATTCGCAAAGCATGCACAACTCTTAACAATTCTTTATCATATGTACTATAATTCTTTTCTGAGGGCTTAAGTTTCATACTCTCAAATGCAATGGGATGATCATTTTGCATTAAAACAACACCTATTCCTGAACCACTAGCATCAGTAACAACATGAAAGGGTTGTGAAAAATCTAGTAACGGTAAAACAGGTGCATGTGAAAGTGCATATTTAAGTTTTTCAAAGCATTGTTGTTGGGTAAGTCCCCATGCAAATTTTATTTTCTTTTTTCAATAACAAGGAAAGAGGCAATGCTAAATAAGAAAAATTTCAAACAAACTTCTTATAGAAACTAACCAACCCAAGAAAAGAACGAACATCATTGATTGATTATGGTGTAGGCCATTCTACTATAACTTTAATCTTTTTTGGGTCCACATGCACACCTTCACTTGAAATAATATGTCCTAGATATTCTAGCTTACGTTGAAAGAAGTAACTCTTTTCAGGGTCAGCGTAAAGTGTGTTCTCTCGTAACAAATGAAAAATTATTTCAAGATGCTTTTCATGCTCACTATCATTCTTATTGTAAACACGTATATCATCAAATAATACAAGAACAAAAGCTTGGTAATCAAGAAAAATGTTGTTCATCATTCATGCAAATGTAGTAGGGGCATTAGTAAGTCCAAAGGGCATTACCATAAATTCATAATGACTGGCTTGAGTTCTAAATGCACTCTTAAAAATATCACTTTGTGTCATAGGAATCTGATGGTAACCCGATTTTAGATCAATTTTACTAAAAAGATGAGCTCCTCGTAACTTATCTAGGAGATCATCTATTCGAGGAATAGGGTATCTGTTCTTGATTGTGATCTTGTTAAGGGCTGTATAATCAATGCACATTCGATAAGTCTTATTCTTCTTCTCGACTAAAAGAATTGGTGCTACAAATGGAGAAGAACTAGGCCTTATAATTCCTTTCAATAGTAGGTCTTTTAATTGGTTTTCTATTTCCTTTTGATGTAGTGGTCGATATCTATAAGGTGCTTTATGAGGAGGAGAACTACCAGGGACTAAGTCTATGCTATGGTCAAAGGATCCTCGAGATGGTGGTAGTACAAAGGGATACTCAAACATAAAACAATCCTTATAGGTAGGCATGAAAGATTTATGCGCATCAGAAAGTGTATGAGTGTAATCATTTATGACATTAAAAAAAACAATGCATGAATTGAATCCTTTCCTAAAAGCACGTTTTACTTGAGTATGATTAATCAATGGAAATGGTTGGAAATCATGCCGTGCAGACAAAGTAATGATTTGACCTTTAAATTCAAAGTTAAAGGTATGTGTATGGTAGTCAATGCGTGGCTTATAATGGTGATGAAAAGGCATATCGAGTATAACACTGTAAGGTTACAAAGGTGCAATTAAAAAGGTTTGTGAATCAACATATGGGACTATGCTAATAGTAACATCTTGCACTTCTTGTGTTACATTATAACGATTACCCTGAAATGCAGCTTTTACTTGATACAAGGAAGGAAAGGCTTTTAATTTGATTTCTTGTACTAATAAATGTGAAATGAAATCATGTGAACTACCATCGTCATATAAAGTTTTAACGAGTTTGTTATTTACAATACCCTGCATGCAAAGTAGAGAGTGAAGAGAGATATCATTACCCAAGGTACTTAAGTCCTTCTTCAATTATTCCTCTGTCCAAACAGGAGGAATTTCTTCATTATGGACCTCCATGTTATGTAATTGAGCTACAATTGGTTTTATGTGAAGAGGTTGCAATTGGCACCTTATTTTTGTATGTCCAGGTTTATCACAATTCCAACATGTGATTCGTGGTCTCTTTTGTTGGGCATCCACCACTGAAGTTTAATGGATAGGTGGTTTGGTTGGTTGGAGAGATGAAGCAACAGGTGGATTTGATTAGTTGGATTGTGCTAGATGAGGAAAATTGGAGTAAGATGGGGCATTAAAATTACGTCTCATAAGAAGATTTGGTTTAACAAAAAGTGGTCTTTGATGCGATTGTTGTAGACCGATGGAATTGGTTATCGACTGGAATTCTTTTTCTGCATCAAAGGCGAAAGATATAGCCTCATTGAGGGTTGTAGGTCGTAGGGTGTGAAGCTTAGCTTGGATTCACACCTCCAAGCCTTCTTTGTATTTTTGCTGCAAGCTATCCATCGATACTTCTTCAAGCATTCGAACCAATAGTAAATTTTGCCAGAACCACTCTGTGTAGGTAGTGACTATGTCACCCTCCTTCCATGTAAGGATCGTCCATGCACATCGAACATGTAAATGGTATTGAGGAGGAAGAAAAGAATCCTTCACTTTATCTTGGAAAGCCTTCCATGTTGTTGGACGATCTGTACTGTGCTGCAGGACATTCCACCAGAGTTGAGATTTTCCTACTAAATACTTAGTGGAAAATTTGAATTTTTCACTTTCAACATATGTTTCATCAGTATAAAAATCATCAAACTGAGACAACCATGAAATGACTAAAGGCCCATCCTTACAGCCATCAAACCATAGAAACTGGTAATTTCTAACACCAATCTTCCAATGAGTAACATCAGATTGGGCAGAAACAATAGCTTTTACTACCGTAAGGTTGTCTTCATCAGTTTGTATCTTTTGGAGGACTTCATCAGGTTGCTAGATCTTGTTCTGAGCTATTCGAAGCTCATGTCGCAAAAGCTCTAGTTGTTGTTCGAGCATTGCCTCAGGTAGAGTTCAATTACTGAAATCCTCGATGGTGTTCTTAGGGTCCATGAGTATGAAAAGAACAAAACCCTCTTGCTACAAACTTTCCTTGCTCTCAACCTTAGTTTCTTGAACCTAGTTCTCACCCAAGCAAGTTATCTTGGACCCTCAATCTAGTGCTTCCCTCTCAGGATGTACCTTGGGGAAATGTACCCTAGCAAGATGTAGCTTAGAAGGATGTACCCTAGCATGATGTACCCTAACAGGATGTACCCTGTATGGATGTACCCTGACAATATGTACCCTGAGACGTGTCGTGTTGCGCTCTGTGGTGCGGCCTTGCCCAAGCCTTCTTGAAAAAGTAATAAAGAGTTGCAAGTTATGTTAAATATAAGATGAGAAAACTTGAGTGACAACACCAAGAGAGAGTGTAGTGGTAAAGCATTTCCCTTGTGTGAATGAGGTTGTGGGTTCAAATCCTCCCACCTTGGTGAATCTAAAAGTCCTTATTGCCAGTCATACATTAAAATTGGTTCCCGCGTAGCCAACGGTCACCAAGGGAGCCTTGGCTGCCAAAATAATGCCTTAGTTATGCCTTAAGTTATGTCTAAGTTCTATGCCTTAGTCGATGCCTTGGAGTAAGCCGAAGGAGTAAATGTAGGTGTAAATGTAGGTGTAAATGTAGGTGTAAACATAGGTTCTGGTTCTGGAACTAGAACAGAAACAAAAGCCAAAAACTAAAACTGAAACTGGAACCAAAATTGGAATCAGAATCGGAATCCGAATAAAAAATGGAAACGAAAACGGAAACGAAAACAGAATCACAAACGGAGAACACCGAAACAAACCCCTCCATATTGACGCACATAGAGCTCTGATACCACTATTGTCAGGATCTTACTCATGCACACACAGAGAAATAGACAAACCAAGATACGAGACATAACGCAGTATTGGGTGTAATCTCCCCCCATGCACTCTGTTTCGACAGTCCACAAAGTGCATGTATTTATAGGAATTTTTTATTATGTTGAAAAGAGTGGTTACATGAGAGCAGTTTTGAAAAGCAAGCATGAAACAAAAAGTTGATAACGTTTCTAGAAAGACTTTGCTTTCAATATCAAAAATTGTAGTCTACAATGACCCTTATGCTAACCACTATTTTCCTAATTGTTTCTAATAATAGAATCTTCTATGCAGGTTTATTTACAAGCTAATCAAATTATAATTTTGATTATTCATGTCCACCCTTTTATCCCTTTCACGCTCGTCATGAACCTTTGGCTTCTATACCAAAAAAAATCAAAACCACATTAATACATTAATAATTTAACACTCCAACAATTCCTTGTTCAACATATTCCATAATTTATATAACACACACACACACACAGAAAGAGAGAGAGAGAACATACATTTACATACATGGTCATGCACACACACGTGCATACATGCATGCATATATACTTAAACACATAAATGCAATGATAGATACATATAATTATATTAACATGAACACATACATGGATGCATGTTGCAGAGACAGAGATGTATACACAGAAATACATGCATGTATGCATACATACATGCATAGATACATGCACATAAACATGCATCCATACATACAATATTCATGCATTAGCACATACATACATACACACATACATACATACACACAAAAACATAGACATATGTGCATGTATACATACATAAATACATCCCTAGGCACATAGACATATACATAATTATATATGTACATACACACATACATACATACATACATACATGCGTACATACATACAAACACACATACAAATATACCACACATATATACATACATACATACATGCGTACATACATACAAACATACATACAAATATACCACACATATATACATAAAAACGTATATACAAACATTTCTTAATAACTACATTTATACATACACACACATATATACATATAGACACACATATGCATTTGTTTAGATTTCACACCCTATCTCAAATTTTTTTCTAGCTTCAAAGCAAAGGATTGACTTCCAAAGCCTCCAAAGCTCGCATTAAAAAATATCAGGAACTTCTTTATGATAGAAAAGAGCTCATTCACTAATCATTCATCCATGTATGCATACATAAAAACATCCATAGATACATACACATATAGATACATACATACATACATCTATAGATACATACATAAAATATATCCATAAATACATACATACACACAAACTCACACAATAAAACACACACACACACACACACACACACACACACACATATATATATATATATATATATATATATATATATATATATATATATATATATATATATATATATATATATATATATATATATATAGAGAGAGAGAGAGAGAGAGAGAGAACATAAATTTATATACATGGTCATGCACACACACATGTGCATACATGTATGCATATATATTTCAACACATAAATGCATTGACAGATACATATAATTATATTAACACGAACACGGACATGCACGCATGTTGCAGAGACAAAGATGTATACGCATAAATAGATGCATGTATGCATACATACATGCATAGATACACGCACATAAACATGCATCCATACATACAATATATATTCATGCATTCACACATACATACATACACGCAAGAACATAGACATACATGCATGTATGCATACATAAATACATCCCTAGGAACATACACATATACATAATTATATATGTACACACACACATACATCCATACATGCATACATACAAACATCCATACATGGATGCATACATACATACAAACATACATAGTACATATATATGCCACACATACATACATAAAAACTTATATACAAACATCTTTAAATAACTACATACATATATACACACACACATACATACATACATACTTATAGACACACATATGCATTTATTTAGATTTCACACCCTATCTGTCACCACACTCACCCCTTGCATTATCACTTTGTTTCCGATTCTTTGTGAATGGTTGATTATCTCTAATAATTATGGAGAAGTTTCACCATGTATAATTAATGAAGGGTTTGTCGTCTTTGCATGAACTTATATTTCTTCCATTTCTTTTTCATATTTGATAAAATGGATAAGTTCTTGTAAAAATTTGTAAGTACATGGCTTGTAAGCGTTTTTGCAATTTTATTAATAAATTCTAGAATTATATAGTTACTAGACAAACATTGGCTTCTATACACGACCAATAATGTTATCTTACATTTATTAGTACTGTGCTTTCCTAATATTGCAATCCTATAGAGGTTAACTTGATATTTTTTCTTTACAAAGGAAATGGATCTTTAGAAAAATGAGATATGGTAAGTGGGTTATTAGTTTATGTTGTATCTATATATAGGTATATATATATATATTTATACGAAATTCTATATGTACATTATAAATATGCATAGATGCTATATGTATAAAGTTTTTGCATACATACATACATACATGATTTAAATTCATACTACCCTCGCGTCAAAATCTTTCAAGGTCTCTCAACTTTCAGATTATAAAGGTACTTCTTTTCACATATATTGACGACTCTAACTATTTTGTTTGAATTTATGTATGTCTATATGTAAATCGATAAGAAGTTAGACTTATGTATTCTTTGATAACGAGTTGAATATAGACTTAGATATTCTTTGATAGTGAAATGATAATACAAAGTTCTATCCATCTACAAATACATACATACGTACGTACATACAAGCATACACACACATACATACATACGTATGTACGTACATACACACACATGCATACATACATACACTCATACATACATATACATACATTCATACATACATACATACAAACATACATATATACATACGTTCATATATACATGCATCCATACATACATGTTTGCATGGTCATGTATAGATGTATAGGCACATATACATACATTCATGATCAATTAATAACTTGTATACATGATTGTACACTTGATGATCATGGATATAAATGTTTATGAGAAGAATGTTACAAATTTATTAACATGGGCATAAAAGAGGGTTAAAATATTTAAAGTTTATGCTCTTACATTATAATTGATAGGAATATTCCCAATGATCTAACTATATAATATGAGTTAAGGCTTAGCCAAACTCCATCCAGAGACCTGGGAAGACCATGACTCATGTAGAATCAATCCAAGTTCTATCAGATATATGAACTAGGATATGGGGGGTTTATGAATGGATAACAAAAAAAGATAACTAATGCCTAAATCTAAAGTACTCTATTTAGAGTGAATCTCCTGGAGAGATTTTAAATAAATATATTAAAAATAGCCATAATCTCTGAAGATATGGAGAGAAATGGTTTCAAGGGGTAGAATTTCAGATTTGAAAAAAAAATTCCAAGAACCTAGTTAGATCTTCAAGGTTGAAGAGCCTTTTGGACTAAGTTTCGGTAGGATTGTCATATGGAATCTTGTATATGAAAATAAAGATAACATATTAGTTGACACATTATCTTGGATAATGCATCAAATGAGATTTATAAATCTAGAAAGCTCATTGCTTCACAAAATAATGGAAGCAGAGGTGGAAGGTCCACATCTTTTGTAGATTATAAGAAACAAGGCAATTTTATTAAAGTTATGGCTACTTAATCCCCTATTAAAGTAAACAAGGCAAGTTTATTTGTCAATTCCACAATGGAGAATGTAATAATAAAATGGAAAATAAAGGATTTTTTACAAGATTCTTAATATCTAAGAAGAAAGGACATGCTTGATGACCTGATGTTCCATGTGTAGAAGACCATAAAAGTAGTCAAAAGAACATTTTTTTGGCTTCGTTTATCTAGTGATGTTCCCATATACGTTTAATACTGCTTAACGTGTTAGGTTATAAAAGTGAAAATTGTTAAGACACCATTTTTGCTACACCGTTTATAGATTCTAAAACGTAATCAGGATAGTGCATCGTTGGACTTCATAGTTGGGTTAGCTTACACCCAAGGGAAGTAAGATTATATCATAATAGTGATAGATGGATAGAGCAAGATGACTCATTTCATACACATATAGGAGACATTAGTATTGAAATGAAAAAAAAAACTACTCTTAGTCTACTCACATAAACAAATTTAACAAGCTATGGAGGAGGAAATGAAAAATATGAAAACATGTTGAAATGAATTAAAATAGGGATGACTTACATACAATTTTCTATGAGCATGAAGACTCCATGAAGAGAGTGCGAGCACTCTTGCCAAGAGCTTGAGTGAATGGCTTTTGAGGAGTGAAGGAGGCCTTGCTTATATGGAGTTTGGGAGAATTATCTTGCATGCAAGATAAATGAGCTTACATTGGACAAAAAGGTGGAGCATGGAACTGTCAACATCCCTCCTCCATGCGATGACCATTCCATTTTTTAATAATGAGAAGTCATGACATATGCGATCACTTAGTTTATTTATTTTAGGACCCAAAGATATGTGGGATCTTTAAAAATAAGTTAGACATATGGCATCCAAGTGTGGGACCTATGGCATCCCTTGGTTTTTAGTTCTATGGACATATGGGATGAATGGTGTGTGAGACATATAACATCCTTGGGATCTTGAGACACATGGGATACCATGAAATATACTTTGACATTTGGGATCCAAGTAGTTTTGGGGATCTAGGGACATATGAGATCCCTAGACATTAGAAGGGTTTGCATCATAGGGTAAGTGGTGTCTTTTGATACAATTGTTTCCTTTGAGTTTTGTTTTCTTTATCGTTGATGAAGCCTTTTGTTGTTGAATTTCCTTCTTTGGATCCGTTGATGGGATTATTTGAAATTCATTGTATGCTTGCCCTTTGTCCTTGCCTCATGAGTTTGTTTTTTCCTTAGTCCTTCTCCTTTGTTGTCTTGAGTTGAACTTCGTGGTAACATAGAGAAACTATACATGGAACCCATCCTTGAGATATTTATGGCTTTGGCAAGGTCCTACTTTCTTTGAGAATGTGGTGTCTAATCCCTTACAAGGGGCCATAAAAATATGCCATCACATAAATAAAAATAAGTGCATTCAATGAGGCTCTAAGCACTTAGGAAATGACATTGAACAACACCTTTCCATAGTGCATTTGAAAACTCATCTATGTGTTGCACACTTGTTGCTTCATGACGGCTGGGCTTTATCTTTATTCATGCGTCTAGCAAAATGCAACACCTCACTCAACATGGGGCTATCTCCTAAATTCAAGGAAGCATTGAATCCCCCAAGAAACACGTGGTGAACATGCCAGTTCATCTCTCTCTTTTTTTTTTGCAACTAGTTCATCATCGGGACTTGCTTCATGCGTTCATCTTTGTTTCTCATACGATCCGATGGCTCCAACTTTGAGCTCTCGCCATAGAGGACCCCCTTATCTTTGGTTAGTTTTCTGAAATCGTCCTTTCTTCCTTTGGTTAGCGAACTGAACTTTCTAGCCTTCTTCTTGCTTTTCTTCTCCGAGTCTTGACTCTGCAATAGCCTATGAGGATTCTCTTCCATCAATAGATGTATTTTGGTTTCCTTCTGAGATGTATTGATCGCATGCTCCGCTTGCATACGACTCCTTCCTCTTTGTTGCCAATCTTGTAGCGATACTTCTCACCTATTTGTGTGGGAGCTCTCACCCTCATTCCAAAGTGTCTTACTACATATTACAATATAACATGGAGGAGTTTTGGCATATACCTATCTCGCCAGTTGAGCCTCTTCAAATAGGCTACTCATTCCTAAGGAATCGAGTTCTTCATCATTAGGTTAACAAACAAGCAATGCCCATTGGTGCATGATATAGACCAGATTACATATGTCCTGGTCATGTATCCACATGTAGTTTTGCTAGAGTCATGGATGAACTTCACATATTTGATCGATGGTCATCCTAAAAGTAAGGGAAATCCTTTGGATACAAGAATAATTCATAACACTATGAAGTCTAAGAAGAACTCAAATCCTTGTACAGTGAGTTTCACCTTCCAACACTTTCGAAAAGTTCTAACCTACTTGGATTTTCCATGGTAATCGTGAATTGCACCTATCTAGATGGTCGGAATCATAGCTTCTTCATTTTCAATTCACACATCAAGGTGATACCTAATCTACCATCTATGATTACATCGGGAATTTACTCTCCAATTATCTTGATTCCTATGCAAGGACTATAATAGTCCATAAAATGGGCCTCTGTTATGAAAAAATTACCAAGACTATTGTCCATCAAAACTGGTGCTCCGAGTGAAGTGATGATGTTGAGCATCTCACTTAAGAACTGAGCATCCATACATAATAGGTCATACTGACTTACCTTCCAGTATGTATTTTTTAGAATCTGACATAGTAAGAAAAAACTTATTGGTATACTTATGGTAAGCTTTGGAGTCACATCCTTTAACTCTTGTTGGGCCATTGTAAAGCTTTTCCTATTATTATCTCTCCATTCTGCTTCTCTTTTTTCTTTATTCATGATTCCATAGCTTGGTTAGTCACTCGGGTTTGTGATCTTTGATCTGTTGAATCTAATCTAGTAGATTCTTGCTCAATGCTAGACGCCTCATTGCTACTTGGCTCCTCCCTCTTCGACCAACACATTGAAGTTCTTCACTCTAGACAAGGTTCTTTACCAAAATTATTTCTTTGTTGCGAACTCGTACCCTTGCTTTCCACTACTCTATATTCTTCTTCTACCACCCATTGAGCCCTAGTACACACTATTAATGGGGATATCTCTCTTAGTTGCACAACATTGGCTGTTTGTGACCATAAGTAGGAATTGTTTCTAGCAAGATGTGAAAAGTGTTATTTACCTGATTCATGGTTGTCGTTTGTATAATGATCTCTTGAATCCAAAACATTAAAGCAAGGAGGTGCATTTTTGAAAAGAGACATTGAGCTAACACATGACAATATTCTTCGAGCCTATAACACATAATGGGCAACCGAGGTGGATTTATAAATGCCAAAGCCTAAGCATTGGTATGAGTCTGCATGCCAACATTAGTAGAGGAAGAATAAAATTATAGAACTGAACAAATACTACCAAGGATGGGTGTTGGTGTTGTTGGCATTGCTTGAGTGATCGGATCCAACAGCTATGATGATGTAGTTCGTTGCCCCCAATACAGGGGTGGTTGTGGCTCTGTTCTTCAGTTCAAGTAGTAGTAGTTGTGGGCCTCATGTCCCCACTTATCACGAAACTTGGAAACCACCTTGTTAGGAAATTTTCCTTGTGGATGCCTTTGTTGGTGATAGATCATACACTCAAGGCTTGCTTTTGCTTCTCTTTCCTTCAACTCTTGAATTTCCCACCTGAGCTTTTCCATGGTATCTTCTTTGGTGCTCGAGAATTTCTATTGCACCACGGCATCATTCCATCACCCAGCTTGAGAAGGACATCCATTGAACTGCACTTGCGGTTACTCAATCCTTGTAACCATTGCCACAAAGTCCTCTATTGGAGCACTTGGTGTTAGTAGATCATGGAGTTTATGTCTTATACTAAGCGAAACACTTTCTAATAATGAAGTTTCCTAGATCCCTTGGTAGCTTTGCCACTAGTGCCTTGGTTCTGATCATTAACTCTAGAAAAAACTCTCCTTTCCTTAAGTGCAAATTTTCTAACTCCTCTAGAGCTTGTTCAATTGAGTTTCTTGGTCGAAAGATAGAAGAAAAATCCTCCCTCATGGCCTTCCACATCATCAAATGATCTTCTTTGAACTTACTCAACCACTTGTCGGCCATCCCATTCAAATTTTTAGATATAGGGCCATGAAGACATCAATGCAACTTCTAACCCATGACTTTTGCACAATGCGAGGAACTGCTTGACATGATCATTAGGGTCTACTCTCAAGGCTCCTTTAAAGATGGAAAGTTGATATTAATCAAGAAAGAAGTGAAGCTAAGTCCACTTGAGCCATTTTTGGTTCCTCTTAGAGTCGTTGCTTCCCTCTAGAATTGTTGCAAATAATGATGCTATGTTCTAAACTAAGCAATGTGGGTCCTAAAAAAGATTTGTTCATAGATGGGTTAAAACAACTCTATCTAGTTAGGAGTACCAAACCCTTGGTTCCAATGGTTGTGTTGAGATTGTAGAGCTCAATCTACAATTATACAAAGCTGAGACTATTTTTCTTGTTCTTTCAAACTCGACCACGGGTTGCTAATCATGATCAATGTGAGACAAAGATTAGTGCTAATATTTTTTTTTGAGAGAACAAGAAATTGATTAAAAGTGGCTTGTATCAATGTAGAGAGGGCAAGAATACCCCCACCATTTACAAAGCAAGGCCAAAATGCATTTGGCCATATTCACTGACTCAGAATGTAGATAGGTATTGCAGCTAGTACAGTAACTCAGACCACAACTAGTGGCAATAGTACAATGGAGCCAGAAAACCAGCAATAAAGAGGACAAAAATCAACTATAGACACAATTCCACCATCTCAATTCTAGTGGCTGAGTACAATTGCGAAAGGGAGTCTCTCCTTTGGCTAGATTTGGTATCTATATATATATATATATTTATACGAAATTCTATATGTACATTATAAATATGCATAGATGCTATATGTATAAAGTTTTTACATACATACATACATAAATGATTTAAATTCATACTACCCTCGCGTCAAAATCTTTCAAGGCTTCTCAACTTTCAGATTATAAAGGTACTTCTTTTCACATATATTGACTACTCTAACTATTTTGTTTGAATTTATGTATGTCTATATGTAAATCGATAAGAAGTTAGACTTATGTATTCTTTGATAACGAGTTGAATATAGACTTAGATATTCTTTGATAGTGAAATGATAATACAAAGTTCTATCCATCTACAAATACATACATACGTACATACATACAGGCATACACACATACATACGTATGTACGTACATACACACACATACATACATACATACACTCATACATATATAAATACACTCATACATACATACATACATTCATACATACATACATACATACAAACAAACATACATATATACATACGTACATACATACACACAGGCATGCATACATACATGCTTGCATGGTCATGTATAGATGTATAGGAACATATACATACATTCATGATCAATTAATAACTTGTATACATGATTGTACACTTGATGATCAAGGATATAAATGTTTATGAGAAGAATGTTACAAGTTTATTAACATGGGCATAAAAGAGGGTTAAAATATGTAAAGTTTATGCTCTTACATTATAATTGATAGGAATATTCCCAATGATCTAACTATATAATATGAGTTAAGGCTTAGCCAAACTCCATCCAGAGACCTGGGAAGACCATGACCCATGTAGAATCAATCTAGATGGTCCATGGTCGGAATCCTATCTAGATGGTCGGAATCCTAGCTTCTTCATTTTCAATTCGCACATCAAGGTGATACCTAATCTACCATCTATGATTACATCGGGAATTTACTCTCCAATTATCTTGATTCCTATACAGGGACTATTATAGTCCATAAAATGGGCCTCTATTAGGAAAAAATTACCAAGACTATTGTCCATCAAAATTGGTGCTCCGAGTGAAGTGATGAGGTTGAGCATCTCACTTAAGAACTGAGCATCCATACATAATATGTCATACTAACTTACCTTCTAGTATGTATTCTTTAGAATCTAACACTGTAAGAAAAAACTTATTGGTATACTTATGGTAAGCTTTGGAGTCACATCCTTTAACTCTTGTTGGGCCATTCTAAAGCTTTTCCTATTATTATCTCTCCATTCTACTCCTCTTCCTTCTTTATTCATGATTCCATAGCTTGGTTAGTCACTCAGGTTTTTGATCTTCTGAATCTAATCTAGTAGATTCTTGCTCGATGCTAGACCCCTCATCAGTACTTGGATCCTCCCTCTTCGACCAACACATTTAAGTTCTTCACTCTAGACAAGGTTCTTTACCAAAATTATTTCTTTGTTGCGAACTCGTACCCTTGCTTTCCACTACTCTATATTCTTCTTCTACCACCCATTGAGCCCTAGTACACACTATTAATGGGGATATCTCTCTTACTTGCACAACATTAGCTGTTTGTGACCATAAGTAGGAATTGTTTCTAGCGAGATGGGAAAAGTGTTATTTACCTGATTCATGGTTGTCGTTTGTATAATGATCTCTTGAATCCAAAACATTAAAGCAAGGAGGTGCATTTTTGAAAAGAGACATTGAGCTAACACATGACAATATTCTTCGAGCCTATAACACATTATGGGCAACCGAGGTGGATTTATAAATGCCAAAGCCTAAGCATTGGTATGACTCTGCATGCCAACATTAGTAGAGGAAGAAAATAAAATTATAGAATTGAACAAATACTACCAAGGATGGGTGTTGGTGTTGTTGGCATTGCTTGAGTCATCGGATCCAACGGCTATGATGAGATAGCTCGTTGCCCCCAATACAGGGGTGGTTGCGGCTCTGTCATTCAGTTCAAGTAGTAGTAGTTGTGGGCCTCATGTCCCCACTTATCACGAAACTTGGAAACCACCTTGTTAGGAAATTTTCCTTGTGGATGCCTTTGTTGGTGATAGATCATACACTCAAGGCTTGCTTTTGCTTCTCTTTCCTTCAACTCTTGAATTTCCCACCTGAGCTTTGCCATTGTATCTTCTTTGGTGCTCGAGAATTTCTCTTGCACCACGGCATCATTCCATCACCCAACTTGAGAAGGACAGCCATTGAACTGCACTTGCCGTTACTCAATCCTTGTAACCATTGCCACAGAGTCCTCTCTTGGAGCACTTGGTGTTAGTAGATCATGGAGTTTGTGTCTTATACTAAGCGAAAGCACTTTCTCTAGCCACTTTCTAATAATGAATTTTCCTAGATCCCTTGGTAGCTTTGCCACTAGTGCCTTGGTTCTGATCATTAACTCTAGAAAAAAATCTCCTTTCCTTAAGTGCAAATTTTCTAACTCCTCTAGAGCTTGTTCAATTGAGTTTCTTGGTCGAAAGATAGAAGAAAAATCCTCCTTCATGTCTTTCCACATCATCAAATGATCTTCTTTGAACTTACTCAACCACTTGTCGGCCATCCCATTCAAATTTTTTAGATATAGGGCCATGAAGACATCAATGCAACTTCTAACCCATGACTTTTGCACAATGCGAGGAACTGCTTGACATGATTATTAGGGTCTTCTCTCAAGGCTCCTTTAAAGATGGAAAGTTGATATTAATCAAGAAAGAAGTGAAGCTAAGTCAACTTGAGCCATTTTTGGTTCCTCTTAGAGTCGTTGCTTCCCTCTAGAATTGTTGCAAATAATGATGCTATGTTCTAAACTAAGCAATGTGGGTCCTAAAAAAGATTTGTTCATAGATGGGACACTTCTGTCTAGTTAGGAGTACCAAACCCTTGGTTCCAATGGTTGTGTTGAGATTGTAGAGCTCAATCTACAATTATACAAAGCTGAGACTATTTTTCTTGTTCTTTCAAACTCGACCACGGGTTGCTAATCATTATCAATGTGAGACTAAGATTAGTGCTAATTTTTTTTGAGAGAACAAGAAATTGATTAATAATGGCATGTATCAATGTACAGAGGGCAAGAATACCCCCACCATTTACAAAGCAAGGCCAAAATGCATTTGGCCATATTCACCGACTCAGAATGTAGATAGGTATTGCAGCTAGTATAGTAACTCAGACTAGAACTAGTGGCAATGGTACAATGGAGGTAGAAAAATGGCAATAAAGAGGACAAAAATCAACTATAGACACAATTCCACCATCTCAATTCTAGTGGCTGAGTACAATTGCAAAAGGGAGTCTCTCCTTTGGCTAGATCTGGTAATGTACACATGCTTGGATAGAGAGAAACCCTCCTCGGGAGCATCAACAATGGCACAAGAGCTTTGATGCTCATAGCCTTTAGCCTAGACAGTAAAGAGAATACAACTGCACTAGTGGAGTTCTTGTTGCTAAATACAACCATATTTCTGATCTTCCAGATACTCCATAGAATATTGGCTCTCCAGATGTTCTATAAGACAAAATCAAAGTTGTTGTAGACCCCCAGCAGAAGTTATTTGTAGCCAGGCTGGAAGTTATTTTTCTGACAAAAGGGTAAGATACAACTCCAAAAACATTGAGCATGTAAAAAATTGATAAAAAGGTGGGGGAGATCTTCCACATTGCCACAAAAAATACATACACCATTATTAATGTTCAACTTCTTGTCCTTAGCACCACACCACACTGCATTGTGCAGAATAAGCCAGAGGAGAAAGGAGTGTTTGATGTTCACAGGCAGATGCCAAATACACTGAAATCTATGCGACCATTCTTGAGCGTTCCAACTAACTTTCCAGAGTCTGTTAAGCTTGGGTAGGATCCAAGTGATTCTCCTTGTCCTAGATTTGAAGTTCTTTAACATGTCTTGAGAAATGTCTTCTAACTTGATAGGTTTCCTCTGAATACTAAGGTCCACCCTCCTAATCAACATCATCCTATGCTTCAAGAGGACCTATAAACAACCAAAAGAGCAATGAGTATTTGAGATATGATCTTCATACATGATTTCACCATCTAGGGTGAGATACTTCCAAGTAGTGAAACCCAATTTGAAACATTTGTGCTCTCTGATCCCAAGATAGCCATTATTCCATAGAGATAGCCAACCTGTCCAAATATTTTCTTACAAAAAGAAGTCAAAGTGATCAAAGAATTTTTGGTTTGGGCAACACAGCATTTTAACCTCCATTCTAGCTTGCCACATTTTGCAGCAAAGAACAAAACCCATAGGAGAGTACTTGTGGGGAGAAACCAGAAGGTCCCACATAGAGTGATTCTTCCAAACTTTGTAATCAGACAAGGTGAGATTATTCACATTTCTTTTGATAAGGATGGACCAAAAATCATAAGAAGTCAGAGATCGAAAAATATATTTTTCAACCAGGTTAGTAGACATCTTAATAGGACAAGAGAAGCCCAAAACCCCTTCCTTCTTAGGGAGGCAACAAATTTTCCAAGCAACTTTAGGGATCTTATTGTGATCTAAACTCCCTTCCCATAGGAATCTTCTGGACAAACAAATAACTTGGTGGAAGTGCTTCTTGTTAGGAACCCAACACGATAGGCAATAGACCAGGGTAGGGAGAATGAAGATTGATAACCGTACCACTTAAACAACTTTTTCTTGAATTTATCCATAACCCATTCCACCTTTGATGGAGATTGATTTGAAAACCCATAGGAATACTAAGGAGCCTGAAGACTTCTCCATAAGTCTTCATCTTTGATGAATTCACAACCAATGTTCTCAATGCACACAAGAACAAGATTAGAAGATGATTTAAAAGGAGTTTTTTTGTGATTAACCATCAAGGCCAGGAGTCTTGTAGGGTTTCGATTCACCTATGGTTTCTTTCATCTCACCGGCAGTGAGGGGAAGGTCCAACAAGGAAGCCATGCTAGGAGGAATAGTTGTTTTCCTTTTAAGAGCGATGAAGGCCCTGGCTCTGCAGATATCGTCCCCCCACTTGGGAGAACCAGAGAAAACATCAGTAAAGAAGTGAGTAGCCTCCTGCAAGTTCTCCTCATAATTGATAGAAAAACCACTAGACTTTTTCATAAGCATTGGAACAAAATCTTTATTTTTCTTCTTTTTCAACAAAGCAAACATACTGCTATTAGTTCTATCAAGATTCACTACCCAAAACTCTCTTGAAGAGGAAAGAATGCTCCTAGCTTCAAGGTACTCTTCAAACTTCATTCTCTCCTAGAGGGATAAAATCAAAATCCATTTTATTGGGTCTAAGAGAGGAACCCAAAAGGTCTATCTCCTTGACTATATCAGTTCTTCTCTTAGCTCTAGTAGCTCTCTTGAGAGACTTATAGTGGGTGAAAAGAGCTTGGATTTTTCTAACCAAGTGTGCCCGAGCAACACAAGGGTTAGAGTACTGCCTAAAGCAATGGGTAATGATGCCCTTGGACTTTTCTAACACACAAGGAAATTTAAGAAGAGTGGGATCTAAGTGAGGCCAACCTGATCTAGTCTTAGGGTAGTTAAGCTTAAAGGATACCCTTAAATGAAGGTGATCCGATAAGCTCAATGATTGGTCAAGATCAACTTTCATATCCCAAAACTGATGGGATAAAGCAAGGTTAATATAAGCACAATCAAGTCTAGTAGCACAAAAATGGGAGCCTTTCTTCCTATTATTCCACATGAAGCCCGTTTGGGAAGAAATATCAATTTACTGTGATCCATTCCTACCACTCCTGACCAAATATAACAATACCTTTTTTTTATCAAATCTATCACTAATGGCACTGACCATGTTGAAGTCCCCAACAATGATAAGGGGGCCAGTCAGAAGGGACAACTATGATGAGTAGAGGAACCTCTTATGGGAACAATTAGAGGCATAGAGGTTGATAACCGAATAGTCAAAAGGCTAGCATAGGGAAAAACCAACCCATTGATGAGTGGGGCTCTAGATTTTTTCCTTGACAAACTGATTATACCTACTGTTAATACCTATAGCCGCCCCTCCCTTACCTTAAGCATGGTCCGAAATCAACCAATCATGATTAGCAGGCATGCTCTTAAGATGAAAATTCAACTTAGCTCCCGAAAGCCTAAGCGCTTGAAGGCAAATAAGGTAAGGCAACAGAGATAGGTCATACATCCACTTGTTAAAGCACTCAGCTCTAGCTGGATCAGAGATCCCTTTTATGTTATATGAAATGATACTAAGATTATTCATGGTCAAAATACAAATGGAAATCGGAGCAGAGAGGGCACACATAGTCATTTCTTAAGATTCATGGCGATTCTGTTCAACGAAAATGAATTTTCAAGGATGTCTTTCCTTTTTGCTTTCAAAAGACTATCTTTCCTCTTATATCTAGAGAATTTCTGACCTAAAGGAGATATAGTCTCTTTTTTGCAGAGATTTAGAACATCAACATCATTACCATGACACAGGAGACTGTTAATTTTAGCCTCATCAATTTTAGGAAGCTCCTCAATGAATCTGCCATCATCGGGGGCCTGCAGGTTGTTAGTCTCCAATCTAGAACAAAAACCAGAATTGTTCGAATAATCAGTAGACAAAACATAGCTTTTTTTTGAACAACCGTCCAACCCTTTTCTGAGACCACCTCGACCTTGTTTGACAAATCTCCAACATTAATGCCAACATGGCCATTGTCAACACCAGAAAGCGTTGCTCCATCTAGAATCGACTCAGAAGCTTCACCCTTATTTTTTGTCACAGAGAGTGGGTTAGAAACATCTTCTAACAACACATCAAAATTGTTAACCAACAATTTATCCTTTTTTTGGTATGCTTAAAAAGGAGGTTTTTTGATCGTAGATGCTGCTAGCCCTCTGTGTACTGGCTGATCATCATCATTTTTAACTTCCTCAATAACTTTACCCATTTTCAAGAGAGGGCAGTCCCGAACCCAGTGCCCTAATCTATTGCTAATATTGTTTATTGTTTGTTGAAAGCAAGATAGAACTCTAAAAACTTTACATAATCGTGGTGCGCTTTGAAGTGTACTTGAGAACTATTATGTCATGTCGCTTAGTCACTAAGTTGGAAACGAAAAACTCCAATAGACTCTACTCGACAAGTTTACATGGATAGGAGAGAAATACGATGTAGATATAGTTGTGGTACTCTTAAATGGTGATTATAGGTACATTGAGAAAAATATTAGCTACTCTTGTCCTCAACTTCACCATATGCTTTCATATTTCAAAATATGGTAGGAAGATACAGACAAAATGTTTTGTCCCTGTCCAAATGAAAATACAAGCAAAACGTGAAGACACAGACAAAATGTTTTGTCCCTGTCCAAATGAAAATACAAGCATAGAATCATGCTAATCTCTAATCTCTTAATATTTCCCTAGATCTTTGCAAGAATCTTGCAGCCTTTTACCTTGAGAGCAATCCCCCCTTGATGTTGATCTTTCAAAGTATCACCACCTCGCCAGTCCCCCACACCATGTGTTTCCTCGACAATGCATTGGTGCTATGCGCATAAACCACTTAGGGAACAGCCATTACAACTCTTGAAGACATTGATCAGGGCCTAGATGCTTTCTTCTTCTTGTCTAGATTGTCATCAAAGAACCCTCTCAGCTACTAGCACTCCCTTTTGAGCACCCCCTACTTCACGAGTGCACAAAATTTGGCCCTCTCTTTCAAAAGTCACTACTCCACCCTTCTGCTATCACTATCTTCCACTTCCACACCACAATTTCCCTTCTAAGTTCTGCCTTGAAACTTTGAACTAGCCTGTTGCATCTAATCATGATCCTCTTTGCACTACCTATTCTGTTGCAATAGCTTCTCATTCCTCATGTATGTCTCCACCCTACTAGATACCAATCTCTCTTCAGCCTATAGTGCATGATGCTCTTCTTTGTTGATGTGCGAGCATAATCTCTTCTCTAAGCACACTTAGGTCTCCCAATGCATGAATGAAAATTGCATGCATCTCTACATCTCTATGCATATTTCTATGTATTACTCTCTTAATCCCTTCCTTTGTATATATCCCTTGATTTTCTACATGATCCTTATTAATGTGTTAGCCTTCCTTTCTCGCCATTACACTTGAAGCTTATTTTTGGTTGTGTCACCATAATGTACGATTATTGTTGTGACTTGCCTAGGAGTACTAAAGGTGTTGAACACTGAACCATGGAACACCAAAACTGGACTGAAGCTCTGTGACACACCACTAGATGTACATATACAAACACACACATATAAGGGATATGACCATTATTTATCATTATTTATTCATGCATATTATTTTTATGATAGATTTAAGTAGCTACGAAATGATAATGTGATTTTTTTTGCTTGTATGATAAACAACCCTATATAGTAATGGTAGACATTTATCTTTTGAGAATCATATAACAGTTTTTTTACTTACTTCAGGACCTGGACCAAATATCCATAATAACTACATACTCACGAGCACAAATGATGATCTTAAAATCTTAGATGCATTTTTTGAGATCAATGTCTTTATCAAGTTGTACTTGTGCGTAATATCTAGACCTTAAAATTGTAGAATCTTTTTATTGATTTATGTATGTTTTCTTTCATATACTTAACAGCAAACGTACATGCATGCATGCATGGATACATAAAAGTATACATACATCTTACATGCATACATAGATGATTTGGTCCCTTAGGTAGAGCTTAAATGAGAGCTCTTCAATATTCTATGAAGTACTAACCTTGATCAAAGTTATTAGGCCCCTAATACCTCTCTGATGAAGTAGTATTTGGCAGCAATATGCTTTGTGTGAGCATGGAACATGCGTTGCTTTCTATAGATTTGGCACTTTGGCTAGCACAACCAAGAAAAGGTGCGATGTTAGGCAAACAAAACTCATTGTATAGACATGGTAACCAAGTGGATGCCTATGATAGACATGCGAACCAAGTGGATTCCTTAAAAGTATTTGTGGCTTAGATATATCCACCCAGTTTAGAAGATAGTGCTAATATCTTTTGAAGTCTAGAGCACCATGAAATCGCACCTCTTGCATAGTGCATACATATCCACTTAAGGTTTTATAAGTATCCACATCACTTGCCATGAAAGATTCATACAAAACCTTCGAAACCAATCAAACTCTCCACAAGATAGCCATTTATTTTTACCCGTTTCAAATATCTAAGAATATATTAATTGTATCCTACTTATATTTTCCAATATTACCCGCAATTCCCACTAAATTGGCAAAGTTTGACCTAGTAGCTACCATTGCATACATAAGTGAACCATAAGCTAGTGCATATGGAACATCTTTTATATGGTTGAATATGTAAGAAAATAGCAGTAGATAGAGTTGAGAGAAAAATGCAGAGAAAGATACATAGACTAAGACATAGAGAACTCAAAATCTCACATTGCCAAGAGTAATGTAATTACAATGATGGTATTGGATACCCGTGTGCTCCCAATGTGGATTTTAGATGGCGATCTAAATAGATTCAAGATAAAGGGCTGAATAGTTCACAATGCTATAACTTGTATAAGAGGATCCGATATAGATAGACATAGCTGAAAGATGCAAAATAGTCAGCAAAATATATAATCTGACAATACCACAATGACTAGAAGTCCTACTATCTTGGCCATATGCACAAAGGGGATAGGCCCTCTTGGGCCCCGTAGAAGGGGGAATGCCCCCTCTCTACACTCCCATTCAACTTCTATGGGGAAACTGCATGGCACTGCAACACCTTAATTTTTGCCTTCAATGACAACCTAACGACCAAGAAGTTTATGCCCTACCTAACCTAATGGCTAGGATCAAGAAGATCATCTATTACCATCAATGGTCACACATAGAATGCATCTAGCTTGAAAGTTAGGGTTCCACAAATGTCTGAGCTCTCACAATGGCTTCTCCTCATAATGGGGGCCTTACAACTTAGAGCACCATGGATCATTTGTGTTCACTTGAGGGTGGAGTATTGAGTATATCTAAAAGGAAAAAATTTTACATTTTGGAATATTGTCCTTGGAAAGCTTTAGATATGCTTGCAAATGCACTCCAAGAGGCTTTGCATCTACCATTATGAAGCTATCCAACACTTCTTCAATGTAATTTTCTTGTGACAAATAAAATGTGTTCTACTATCTTTGCCTTTTCATTCTCATTCCAAGAACATGCTTAGCTTCCCCAAGGACATTCATTGAGAATGAAGAGTTGAACTATTGTTTAAGAGCATTTAGAGTGATCTTTTTCTTTCCACCAAGGAATAATCTTCTAGATATAAAACTACAATGGATCACGCTACCATCATCATCCTTTTTGGCATACAAACAATGTTCTGCATGGATTCATCTAAACCCATGTTTCAGCATGAATGTACTAAACTTATTATACCATTTTCTTGGATTTTCTTCGGACCCATGTAAACCCCACTTTTGGTTGCATACTTGTAACTCTTTTCTAATAATAGCATATCCTTGAGGTTGTTCCATGTAAGGACCTTAATCTTAATCACCATGTGACAAGAATGCTTTAGCATCCATTAGAAATAACCCCAAAGCAAAGGCACCCATGAGAGAAAAATGCACATTGTGGTTATTTAAGCGTCTGAGAAAACACATGCTTTGAAATCAATGACCTCCTTTTGGGAATATCTATTAGCAAACATCTTTTTCTTGTACTTGGGTTCGACATCCACATTCTTGATTTTGTATACCCACTTGTTAGGAATGACCTTCCTTCCTTTGTTCATGAGATAGACATCAGAATGCACAAGGACAAGAAGATTTGATTTAGAAGAGATCCCAAAGTAAAAGGCAAATTTTCACTTCTTTCCGTATCAAAATTCATAAAAAATATATACACTTTGTAGGCATATGACAAACATCAAAATGCACAAGGTCAAGAAGATTAGATTTATGAGATATACAAAAATAAATGGAAATTTTCACTTTTTTTCCATATTGACACATTACAAATATCTTATTTAGTACCTTTTGCATCTACTCTCTGCATAGAAGAACTATCAAGGTCCTTTTGGATCATGTGGCCAATATTTTTCTGACATAACTCCGTGTGGGAAATGTACCATCTTTTGTGCCTTTTAAAGTCAGCCTTAGGGTTTTCAGTAGCTTTAGTCTTAATTTAAGGTAGGGATATACCTATGCACATCCATCTGCCTAACTAATAGTAGGCTCTTTTTGATACCATATATATAACACACCTTATGTAAAACTAGCCTTTTGGCATCACCCATAGAAAAGTGCACAATGAAAATACTTTCAATGGAACATGCATGGGTGTTCCCAAGGTAAAGATGGCCATGATTTTCGAGATAAAAAGCAACAAACCACTTTTGATAGATGTCACATGAAAAGATGCACGATTCCATAATCCGAGTCTATAACGTCCATCATTCATAGTACGTAGGGCATCAATAAGACCACATTTAGCGATTAGCATATCCTTTGCATGAAGCATCATGTAAAATATCCATCATCAACGGACATAGTAGCACATAGAATGTCTTGTATATGAGACACATTTTTAGAAAATATACTAGTGGCCACATTGAGTTTCACCTTTTCTATTTCTATGGAGTTGTAGGTGGCCTCATTCTCAGTATCCTTCTGATGTTTTGGACCAAAATGTATTGATGAGTGAGTTTTAGGTCATTTGGAAATGCTCACACATGTCTACTGTCCAAAAGTCATAAACATCGTTTAAATGCCTGGAACTCCCCAAGTTGGGGTCCAAATAATATAATAACAATATATTTGGAAAGCTCTCAAAGCAAACTATCAAGTAAAAGCATTCAAATAGTCTACAAGGAATATGGGGGCATGGTGATAGTTACATTTTTGTTGCTACATGATCGTAAAATTTTGTTGGACCAGATGTTGAGTGTGCATTATCATTTACACAACCCTATTTGAGACCTTATTTTCGACATTATTCCCCACACTTCTAGCAATGTTCCTGAGAGCGTCATTAGGTTAGTGTCGCTTATTTGATTCAAAAGTGAGCATCACATATGTGATGCTCATTTGCATCACTCAGACAATGTACCTCGGTGTTGATGATCCATCAATTGCATGATAAAATACATGATGCTTCTACATCGCTTATGCGATGATAAAGCTTCATAAAAGTGAAAAAAAACATCGGATCCCTCTTCGATCGTCATTTACATGCAATTGATCGAAAGGCTATGCAACTTTCAGATCTGTTCTATGCTTACGATCTCCAACAATCTCTTTTTAAATCTCTCTCTTTTCTAATCTCTCTCATATTCTCTCTCTCTCTCATTTGACCTCTCTCTCTCTCTCCTTCTTCTGGGTTATTCAAGAAGTTCACTAAGTATAAATATGGCTAATTATTGTAAGTACAATTTCCATTGTTTCGATAAAATTTAAATTATTTTATTTTCATTAATTAACATATGCACACTTATTCATATGCACATATACATATATACATGAACATGCATGCTCATCCTTATACACACACATACATATGCACATACACACACACATGCACACATACACGTGCACATGCACATACACACACATACACACACATACACATGCACATACACATACACATACACATACACATACACATACACATACACATACACATACACATACACATACACATACACATACACATACACATACACATACAACATACACATACACATACACATACACATACACATACACATACACATACACATACACATACACATACACATACACATACACATACACATACACATACAC